>OZ010580.1:89870823-90040823 GCA_963932145.1 Acanthosepion lycidas
TATACATACATAAATATATATATACACATACATAAATATATATATATATATATACATATATATATATATATATATATACACATACATAAATATATATATATACATACATAAATATATATATATATACATACATAAATATATATATATATATATATATACATACATAAATATATATATATACATATATATATACATACATAAATATATATATATACATATATATATACATACATAAATATATATATATACATACATAAATATATATATATATATATATACATACATAAATATATATATATATACATACATAAATATATATATATATACATACATAAATATATATATATATACATATATATATACATACATAAATATATATATACACATACATAAATATATATATATACATATATATATATATATATATACATACATAAATATATATATATACATACATAAATATATATATACATACATAAATATATATATATATACATACATAAATATATATATATATACATACATAAATATATATATATATACATACATAAATATATATATATATATATATATACATACATAAATATATATATATACATACATAAATATATATATATACATATATATATACATACATAAATATATATATATACATACATAAATATATATATATATATATACATACATAAATATATATATATATATATACATACATAAATATATATATATATATATATATACATAAATATATATATATATATATACATAAATATATATATATATATATATACATACATAAATATATATATATATATATATACATACATAAATATATATATATATATATACATACATAAATATATATATATATATATATACATACATAAATATATATATATATATATATACATACATAAATATATATATATATATATATACATACATAAATATATATATATATATATATACATACATAAATATATATATATATATATATACATACATAAATATATATATATATATATATACATACATAAATATATATATATATATATATACATACATAAATATATATATATATATATATACATACATAAATATATATATATATATATATACATACATAAATATATATATATATATATACATAAATAATATATATATATATACATAAATATATATATATATATATATACATACATAAATATATATATATATATATATACATACATAAATATATATATATATATATATACATACATAAATATATATATATATATATACATACATAAATAAATATATATATATATATATATACATACATAAATATATATATATATATATATACATACATAAATATATATATATATATATATACATACATAAATATATATATATATATATATACATACATAAATATATATATATATATATATACATACATAAATATATATATATATATATATACATACATAAATATATATATATATATATATACATACATAAATATATATATATATATATATACATACATAAATATATATATATATATATATACATAAATATATATATATATATATATATACATACATAAATATATATATATATATATATACATACATAAATATATATATATATATATATATACATACATAAATATATATATATATATATATACATACATAAATATATATATATATATATATACATACATAAATATATATATATATATACATAAATATATATATATATATATATACATAAATATATATATATACATACATAAATATATATATATATATACATAAATATATATATATATATATATACATAAATATATATATATACATACATAAATATATATTTATATATATATATATATATATACACAAATATATATATATATACACAAATATATATATATATACATAAACATATATATATATACATAAACATATATATATATACATAAATATATATATATATACATAAATATATATATATATACATAAATATATATATATATATATACATAAATAAATATATATATATATACATAAATAAATATATATATATATACATAAATAAATATATATATATATACATAAATAAATATATATATATATACATAAATAAATATATATATATATACATAAATAAATATATATATATATACATAAATAAATATATATATATATATATATATATATATATATATATACATAAATATATATATATATATATATATATATATTACTCTTAAAATCACTTCAATCTCACTTAGCTCAGAGAGAAATTTATTATGTAGGATTAGAGGTCCTCAAAAACTGAAGACGTGTTTTTGACTTGACAATTGATTCAACAGCAGGTAATATAGATATGGCAGATTGGATTTTGCTAGGCTGTATTAAACAGTTATAACTATTACTATGAAACTATCCGGTAGGGGAAAAAAGTGCCCTTAGGTAATTATTTTTTTACCTTAAAAACATGATTGTAGCTCAATGTTATCTTTACAAGTTATAGGCTTATAAAAGTAAAATAAACTGGAAAAAATTTTCACAAATCAAAAAAAAAAAAATTATTATATTTTTTATGCTCCTCTAAAGTATTTCGGCAGAGATTTATGTTTATTTTTCAAAACTTTTTCCTCTTGAATCCATTATTTATGTTTGAAATTCAACAAAGTGGCAGTTTGGAGTCAATTCTCTTTGTGGGGAGAGAAGAAAATGAAAAAAAAAAAGAAAAAAAAAAAAAAAAAGTTTAAAAAAACAGGTATGTCAGATTGTAGTTTTCATTTTTTCCTGAAACACCTGTAATACTCTGTAACCCCTTGCATCTCAGTGGCTTTATTGACTTGCTTAGAGTGAAATGATTAAAAATAATATCTTAATATGAGAAAATGACTATGTAACAATGTATGTCAAAGAATGGATTTTTTTCCCTTTGAGATAAAAAGAAAGCTGGTATGATGTAATAGAAGAGCAATAACAATTGATAAATATGTTTAACATCAAGGAAGTCATTTTTAAGTTGTTGTAGGGATCAGCCAATTCCAAATGATAGCATCAGGGAGGAAAAATGTCCCCAAATCTCAGAGAAGCAAAGTGACATGGCCATAGGAATAAGGTAGAAGCAAATTTATAGATGTTGATTAACACATGTTAGATTAGAATTTGTCTCTTTGTTGTTTTTTAGGGGCATCTTCATTGATTGATACCCAGCAGACTGACATGACAACTATCTATTCTTAAATCAGTGTGCAAAGTTAACAAATTTCAAGTAAATAGAAAATATTCAACTGAAATTTTCATTTTGACTCATGGAGGTTAAATAAGAAATCAAGATGAGTGATAAAAAAAAAAAAAAAGAAGACCGTTTAAAAGTTAAAGTTGTTTTTGTTTAAAGCTTAAAATTGAAATTTATAAGTTAAAGTGAAAACCATTTTTATATATCATTTAAGTTACAAATTAACACATTATACTGGTCACTATCAAAAAGAAAAGGAATTACTGTTGATAAATTACATAGGGAAGAAAACTGATATTGAAAAATTATTTTATAATGTATTAAAGCATAAATGTTCTTTGTAAAATGTTATTTCAAATAGAGTTGATAGAAAATGTATTTTGTCACTGAAATATTGATTTATGCCACCACAGGAAAAATTATAAAAAATTTTATCATTGTTAGATTCTGATATTTGTTTTTAAATTTAGCCTAAATTTAATGAGGAAATTAATCCTTTTCATTTTTTTTATAAATTTTAAGTTTCTGTGTCCATTTTCCCTTATTGAAAAAATTACTTCTAGACAGAGATAATGTTTTCAATTGAATTTACATCCACTTCTGCTGAAATTAATTTCTCTTGTCTCCAAAACAAATGGTTATAAAGAAGAAACTATTGCATTGACTGATATTTTTTGGTGTGATTTATGAAAAACTACTTGAACCATTTAAGAAAAAATAAATTTTTTTCATGTTAGTCTTAATACATAAATGATAGTTGACTTAACAGATACATCACACTTTTCAAGAAATAAAGCATATCTGATGAAGTTTATATTTTCTCTGACAGAAAAATCTTACAGAAGCACATTTCTTTTTTATCATAGATTATAAAGTTAAAAATTAAAACAGAAAAATGTACATATTTTGTTGATTAACAGTGATTGGTTTGCTTTGTATTGAGAGACATTTGTCTTTCTGGAAGCATTTTTAAAAACAAATTCTTTCAGTTGATGGCTGGTGTTACACAGCCAACTTAAAAGTGTTGCATGTTTCCATTGAAATTTTTTTATTTCACGCTCTTATATTGGGATGCATAGATTTGAAAATGTGCATTTTTCAGCCTTTGAGTGAGTGACATGTATAAGAAAACATTCTTAGAAATTTCATATGTAAAATCAGTATAAAATCTACGTAATTTGTTAAATTATTCAATGAAAATCTATTAAAAATTAGTAACGTATAAAACATTTTTGACCGAAATGAATAAATATTAAATGCTAAAATGTAAACCGAATTTAAAACGTAAGATTCATTAAAATTTTTCTGAATTTGTCTAACTAATATTGCTTATTATTTCTTTTAATTGGTTCTAAAAATAAAAGGAAGCAAAATTTGATGAGATAAATAGATGATTTAGATTCCTGAAGATCTATTTTCTCAGGAGATTAATATTTCATGATATAAAATAAAAAAAATACTATGAACCAAGTTGCTTAAATTGGCAGATTCTTAACATTTCCATCTCAATACCAAGTTGGCCAAGATTTTAAAAATGTGTGTGTGTATATATATATATATATATATATATATATATATATATATATATATATATAAAATGTATGTATGTATGTATGTGCAGGTGGCTGAGTAGTTAATACGTTCAATATTTGACCATAAGATCCAGGTTTGTATCTCACCATGGTCAAACTTCCTGAAGTTATCGATTTGGGAAGGTGATCACAGTGTGAGCCACCATTGGGAAGTGTCTGAAAACCCTAACCCCTACTGGTCGACTCAAAGCCTTGTAAGTGAAATTGGGTAGATGGAACTGTTTGGAAGTTGTCAATGGTTGTGTTAGCACAAAATCACAAGTCATTGTGACCGAGGGTTTGAATGTACTGGTCTTGTTCAAACTGCAAATCATGACAGACCATGTGCCCTCTCTAAGAAACTGTAAACAAGATCTGCTTGGCATAGTTGCAGTATAAACCACAGGTGGAGGCATCTGCAACAGGGATTGGGGCTAGCCACCCTTGCAGACAGGGTGGGCATTATTTTATATATATTCATAAGTAATTCATCAAGTTTAGAAGAAACCTCAATGTCTCTGTTGAGGTTTCTTCTAGACTGGATAAATTACTTATTATCTCAAATCCTCCTAATAATTTCTATCACTTACACACACATACACATACACACAAAGGTGGGGGTGAGAAGTTCTATAACTGATCCACTTCTCTAAATCTGTATTTCTGTGACTAGATATCAGAATATTGATTTTGTCAAGTAGGGTTTGGGTTAAGGATTCAACAACGTGTGTGTGTGTTTGTGTGTATATAAAGCAGACACACATTTATTATAAGGAAAATCATTTATTTTTTTTTTTATAAAATGACTTTTCTGAGAAAATTAATGAGAAAGAATGTGTTATCAAATCTAAAAAAAAAAAAATTCATTTACATCTGAATTTGTGATATTTCTATGGAGATGCTCAATAAATGTCTTGGTTTAAAGAAACAATTTCAAGTACCAATGGCTATACTAATAATAATAAAAGAAATTTTGGGAAACTAATGTAAATTCTCTCCTTACAATCTAAATATACATTTTTATTTTACAATGAAATGTTATTGTACCTCCCTACTTATTTCTGTGAGAGTCTGAGCACGACTAACATTAAGGCAATCAATGGAAGACTGAGCAGTGATTTCTATAAGTGAAACACATGGCGTTGCTATTTACATTATTTACATTCGGACTGATATCCTCATCTTTGATGTAGCTGTTGTGCTCTCTGGCTTTTCTCAGGTGTCTGTCAATCTGGGTAAACTTAAGGGAATTTTGAACTAAACCCTTTATCAAATCTACAGAAGTAGATTGTTCTTGTTATGCTGTCCATGTCTAGGGGAGATAACTCGTCTTGTTCTCTTTTTAGTACTGCTCAGTTATTGCTCGCCCTGTTTCCACCGAGTCTGTTCTACTCAGCCACAGGATTGAATTCTCAAACCAATGTATTAATCCACTAAGTTATTGTCCCTGGTATTAACGCAAGTAAATTTTTGACCAGGTTATTTTTATACTGTAGTTTGTGGATGTTTCATATTGTGGTCAGGACAACTTGAATTGTATTACTTGACCTGTTAAAGAAATTTTTTTGCGTGTGAATCATGATAGAATACAAAGCCCCCCCCCCCCAAAAAAAAAAACTTACTTTTCTTTGTGTCACTCAATGTAATCAAAAGTTCTGCTTTTAAGCATAAGTCAATTCAAACTTGATTTTTTTTCATTATTTACCTTATTGCACTTTAGAAATTACCACTTAGATTAGATTCTAAACAATTGTATACAAAATCTTAAGTAAAATTGTTTTTCTTTTTTTTAATGTTAAGAGGGTTTTCATTTCTGGTTCCCTAAGCTTAGAGGATCAACATCAGGAAAAGATGTCAAAGTGTATAATTTAAATAAAAGATAAATAATGAATGGTGGTAACAAACACCTGCATGAGCCAGAATAAAAAAAAGAAAAAGAAATAAAAGTATACAGGTTTATCACCATGGTTTGAATTGTTAAAAACATTATTTTTACCAGAACATATCAATTGGGATTGTATAAAAGAACAAATTGCATTTTACTTATTACAGTTTTTGTAATTTCTATTGTGTGCATCAGTCCCCTCCCCAGACAAGCTAAAATTGCTTTTTCAAAAATAATTGTAATTAGGGCGAGGGTTAATAATTGTAATTAAGAGTTTTTGTTAAAAGAAAGAGAAAAATCAATTGTAATAACCAACAAAAATATTTAATGTAAATTAAAAGAAACATATGTTAATTTTGTGGTGATGATGGTAGTAGCATTGGTCGAAGCACTGAGTCCCCTCCCTTGCCATTTTTTTTAAAAGGTGCAACTAATGAAGAACTAAAACTCTCAATGTCAATACTGCGACTACTTATGCTGAGAAAGTTGATAAAATTTTTCACTCAAACAAAACAAGGGTTGAAAGGCAGAAGAAACAATTTGGGTCAATTGTTTCAGTTCAAATTCTGGGCTTGTCTGTTGCATTCATTTTCACACTTATGCCCTTGTGAAAGACATAATTCCATCTCTTCTACTCTAGATATGGGTTAAATAGCAAGTGATGCTGCATTCTCTAGCCTTGGATGGCAGCCAGTCTAAGAGAAGGAAAACTCAGAATTCCAAACCATGGAGAAGGCAACCAGAAACCACTCTACTATCTTTCCCAAGAACAGATGGTAATCACAGATAATAACAAAGAGAAATCTGTGGAGAGTCATGATCACCTATGTCTTGAAGGGCATCACACACACGTGTGTGTGTGTGTGTTTTTTACTTGTCGGAAAATTATCAAACCAAAATCCAATTTAAATATAATGATTAACCAGAGAAGAAAAATTAAATTCTTTCAGTGATTTTTCTATCAATATTTCTATAGAGATCTTTCCCATTGTGTTGTCTCATCCAATTTGAAACAATAATTATAAAAAAGATAATGCAGTTACGTTGAACATTGAGAAATACTTTTGATAAATGCAGTTTGGTTTATCTATCAAAACATAACATCTCAAATGCATTTTTCTGATGACACAAACAGAATATGCAAAAACGAAAAAAAACAAAAAGCAAAAAACAAAACAAAACAAAAAGCAAAAAACAAAATTTCAACTTGAAAATAATTAAAATAAAGAAAAAAAAATGGAATTAAATTGAGCAAAGAAAACAAAACAAAAAACAAATGTATTTGTAATAAATGTAATATTATTATTATTATTATTATAATAACTGAAAGTCAGTTAAAAAAAAAGTTCTCTTTGTTACAATTGATGTTTTAAGTTGTTTTTGTTTTTTGTATGCTTAAGTCATGAGGGCATTTTTGTGATTTTTAAAAATCATTTTTCCACTACAGGATGAAAAAGGCATGAGCACAATTGTCATCAGTTGTTGCAGTATTGAAACAAACTGATTGAGAGAGAGAGAGAATGAGCAAATGAGAGAGAGAGAGAAATTTTGTTTCTTACAATGTATACAGACAATAGGGAAGAGACAAACAAGTCTGTTGTTCTTTTTCTCTTTGAATTCTGCTTTCTTATTTAAAAAAGTCAATTAGCAAATGCTTGTCAGTTTTTATCAACATCCTCTCTCATTGGTAGCTGATGTTTATTATTATTATTATTATTCACATATCATCATTACCACCACCACTACCATCATCAACATGATTATAGTTGTAGTTGGTAAGACCTTTGCTTTCTAGTCCTACCTCCAGAGTTGCTAGGTTTGTGTTTTAGCTGAAGAGAAGGAACTGAGAGTAGAAGCAAGGAAAACCATTATCCCACCCACCCATCCTCCCACCCACCGGGAGGGGCTGACTGACTGACTGGCTAATCTGTTGCCCATTTCTGAGGGATGAAGTAACTGGGCAGCCCCAGTTCAGGAAACACTTCACGATCTCTCAGCGTGTTCACTCTCCAGACGACTAAATAGGCGAAATCTGCGGGCGCTGCTGGTGGCACTTTTGATTACTTCAATCCATCTGGAAAGAGAAGAAGAAATACAATTGGATTCATTTAAAATCAGGTGAATTCATAAACAAAGAAAACCAGGAAGGGGACTAGAAATAGAAAAGCTATGGGTTTTCCATATATATAAAAAAAGTACAAATGTATTTTCCATACAAAAAAAGAAAAAGGAAAAAAAAGAGATAAAAAATGTCATTTTGTATTTTGGTTGTTTTCAAACCTTAAAAATTTGCTTTTCCCTATTAGTTTTTGAGTTGCATATTAACTGAAGAGTGCTAATTACAATTTATGTATTACCTTAGGAAGTGGTCCTTTCAAAAATATTTTACCACAAAATTCTTATTTTAGATACATATATGATTCTCTATTAATATATCCACAAGACTGTTGACAAGACTAGGTAAAACTAACTTAATAATGTTGAACTCTGAGTCTAACAACACTTTACCCTTCCTTGATATCATCTGCATAGAAATAAATTCAGTTGGAGGTTTACAGAAAATCTATCAACAAGAATGTCCTTATCAATTTCTATTCCTACCACTGTAATAAGATAAAATCTGGAATGATTATAGGATTCTATTTCAGAGCACTAAGAATTTGCAGTGCCCAATACTTACCTGAAGAAGAAATATACATAGAAATTTTTTTTTCAAAAAGTTCCAATATCCTCATTATTTCATCCACAATGCTACATGAAAGGCATACAAAATATACAATCACAAAAAAGATCTTAATAACAATGACAATAAACTAGATAAAAACAGACATAATACTACCTACTTTGTCACATCCACCATCCAAAGCAATTTATCCAATCTTAATATTAAAATAATTACAACCACATCCAAAACTATTAGGGGATATGATTAAAACCCAAAATATCCATAACAGTAATAATTCTATTCTGAAGAATTTAAAATCAAAAATGTTTTCTTACCTTTCGAATGTATATTCACTTTCTGCTCGGAAAAAATAGACATGATTCTTGAACTGGAGCTTAAAGACATGATCTTTGGTGATTTTGTCTTCTTCTGTTGGGATATTAACTGCATAACCCAAGAGGGGGAGGCTAGCTAAAGGAAATTCATCCTGAAAGAGATTTTAGTGTCAGGTCAGTTTCTGAATGAGATCAAATTCGAACGAGATCAAACATCACCGAGAAAATCAATATATTTAAGTCAATAACTGTTGCTGAATTTGAAGTCAACATGAAAAGGCTGTATCAAGTTTTTATGAAGCTGTTCAAGGGAAACAACTGTAAATTAGCAAAATGACTAAGGGAAATAATTGAGAACGAGACAATTTTCAAAACATCGATGTCTGAACATTGACTATTCATGAAGACAATGTATCTGTAAATGTGTTATTCTTCAAATGGATTCAGATGAGGAGATCAAGACGAACAAATTCAAGGCTTCTCAATCACTCGACCAAAAATATAAAAAGATTTCTGATGTATGATCAGATTTTAAAAAGTCAGTGGCTAGAGAACTTTTCTGCACCTTCCTATGAGCATATGTTGCATAAGGCTCAATCAATTTATCAATCAAGTTATTATACAATAACAATTGCAAATCATCAAACAGAATTTATATTCAATGGAATCACTTTACAATTTATTATTTCACTTTTAGAAACAAATTCATAATAAATAAATTTCAAGGAAAAAACTTAGTATAAAATAGGTTATTTTACCATTTTAACAATATATTTTTTGCATTAAGCATTTTACATGCAGAATATGACATTGAGTCAAAAGTTTAATAAACTATTTTTAAGCACATTATTATAATTGAACAACAACTCTTGTTCTAAAGTTTAAAAAAATACAAAAGAAATGTGAATCATTCATGTGCTTACTTGGTAGGTTTTGTAGAAAAACAAGCAGAAATTTGTAAAAACAACCCATAATTTTTGCCACCCATTGCTGGTTTTAAATTTTCTCAGAAGATATCCACTTAGTTGATTCTGGAAAAAAAAAAAAAAAAAATAACTGTAAACACAAGTCATAAAAAAAAAAAAAAAAAAAGAACAACATATATTTTCATGTGTAAGTTATTATAAAAATGTTCTATATATTTCAAGTTTTAGACAGTCATTAAATTAAAAAAAAAAATTTGTTTTTTTCTTAAATACCCACATCTCAATAATTAATGATGGGCTGCAGTCCAGATGGAAACAAATTCAAATATTTTGGTTATATTTTCTATATTCCATGGTAATTAGGGAAGCTCCACAATTTTTAAATTAAAATAATTTAAAATAAAAATAAAATTAAACACAACCCTATCTTAAAAGGATGTTTTGTGAGTGGCTTTGTTACAGATAGATTCTCTTAACTCCTTAAGAGTCTGAATTTTTTAATTTTTTTCTTACAATATGGAGATGTAACAAATTCACACCTCACCTAATGATACGTACCCGCATAAAAGCTACAATTACCAATACTTCAGTAATCTTCAGCCAAACAGAACGTGTTTTGCCTCCAATGTCTTATCTTTTTATCACAACCAATAAATCATAATATTTGTGTTCAAAGTAAAATTTAAAAAAGGCAAAATATTTATATTAATGCTGGTGACATGAGTTGATATTTTGATTTTTACATTGCAATTCCAAATCATTGCACTTCAATGAAGTATCTTCACTTGGTCCAGCATATTGACTAGTTTAAGGTTTTTATTTTTATTTCTTTTTTTTTATTCAGTTGTAACTGTTATATATTGAACCGAGATTTGGAGTTGCGTCCATTTGTCTCAAGTAGCCTAACGTGTTGGGTTATCTGCACTTTACTCTTAGGGAGCATCTTTTCATGGTGCAGTAATTGTCTTGAGATAAGAGTTCAATTTGTTCCAAGACCAAGCTTGTAACTCAAAACACTTGTATCTCAAATCAATTTTCCTCATTGAAATTAATGGGAATATTACCAATCTATTCCAGGTGTCTGAAAATTCACTTTACACTTACTTTCTTTGGACCCATGGTGTTACTAAAGGAATTTTGCAAAAATACATGTACTGTAAGTGGAAATACTCTTGAAGCTTGGTGCTTGCTGGGCCAACTAGCAGATGCTTAACTGAAACTCACTTGTATCTCAAAATTTAGGTGAATCCATAAGTGAATATGTAGCTGCATTACAACAAATGTCAGAGCACTGAAACTTTGAAGAAAAATTAGACAAGCATATATCATATTGTTTGGTTGTAAGAGTGAAGAAAGCAGATTCAAGAGCATCTCCTTGGTGAAATAACACTATCATTGGAAAAGGTTATTGAAATAGCAGTGTCTATGGAATCTACCAGGAAGATACACTAAGAGGTAGCCAAAAGTTTAGCAAGCTAGACTTAAGCCATGCCTATGCTGGATGAGGAAACAGGAATTGTTGACAGTAAACACACATTACAGATTACAATTTGGAGTGTATGGTACAACCGGAATTTTTCAGTGAGAGATGGATAAGGATATTCCTTTCTGAGAGGGGGGGGGGGGGTACATGTGGATGATATCCTGATTTCGGGTCATGATGATGTTAGTCATCTAAATAAACTTACAGAATGTATTTGTTGCACTGGATAAGGCAGGACTAAAATTGAAGAGGAATAAGTGCAAATTCCTTCTCCTGGAGGTAACATATTTTGATTTCAAAATCAACAAAGAGGGCACAGCTCTTCTTCCAGAGAAGTCATTTACCCAATTTGTTAAGCATACTGGAGCCGCTTCATAGTTTAATTAGTGGAAAGGCACTGCTTGGAGATGGGGTGCCAGTCAGTGGAGAGCTTTTGAAGAAACAAAGAAAATGCTGTGTTCTGCACCTCTTCTAACTCATTTCAACCCATCCAAGCCCATTGTGGTACAAGTGGACACTTCTCCCTATAGAGTGGGAGCTCACACAATGGAAGATGGGGTGGGAAGCCGATATGCTACATTTCACAAACACTTTCTGATGCCAAATGGAATTATGCTCATATTGAAAAGTAAGGATTAGTCCTGGCATTTGACATGAAAAAGCAGCACTAGTATTTGTATGGGAATTGCTTCATAATATTAACTGACCACAAGCCATTGTTGAGACTTTTCACAAAATACAAACCCATTCCCCCTCTTGCTGCCAGGGTTCAATGTTGGGCTCTCTTTTTACGACCTGCATGTTCAATCAAAATAACCCTAGTAAAGCTCCCAATTATTCCTGGGGATATCCAAGTCAGCCTTGAGAGAGAATCCCCATAGATTATGTGGTCCATATTTGGGACACATGTTTTTGATTGTTGTGGATGCTTACTCAAAATGGACAGAGATATGTGTAATGCAAACATCTATTGCTCCAGCCACAATTGAGAAGGTGAGGAATTTTTGCAACACATGGGCTGCCATTGTTAGTGGTGAGTGATAATAGTCCATGCTTTACTAGTCAAGACTTTAAAATGTTCATGAAAGTCAATGGTCAAGTCAACACATTTTCACGACTTCCTATCACCTGTCCTCAAATTGGCAGGTGGAGTGCAGTGTGTGCACATTCAGGGAAGCACTGAAAAAGATGGAGGCAGACAGGAAGACAACACATGAAACCAAGCTAAGGAGATTCTTGTTCAATCTTTAGAATAACTCCCCACACAACAACTCAGGTTCCTCTAGCTGAAATGATGTTCAAGCAGTGATTAACATTTAACATTTTATTTAATGAAGCCTGACACTTATCATGTTCTACGTTACAAATGCAAAATCGAATGGGGAACTAAAGTCATGACCCTCCTTTGAGAATTCAAAGTTGACGATTCGGTTCTGGTATGGAATTTTGGATCTGATCAACAGTGAATGGAAGGCACCATTACCAGACAGTTGGGAGCAGTGAATTTTGAAGTGGAGGCAGGTTGGTGTGGAGACATACAGACCACCTTTTGAAGCTTCCACCCAGGTTTGCAGAGAAAGGGAGTTGCGTCTTTTGTCTTGAGTAACCTAACGTGTCAGATTATCTTTCCTTTACTCCTAAGGAGCATCTTTTTGTGGTACCTAATAATAAATGAACGAGCATTTATGCTCTCTTATGTAAATTCTAGCTTTTGTGGTCTTTATCATGTCTGAATAGTACACAACACCAATTTTTTTCCCCTGAAATTACAATATCAACAAACTGAAAATCGAATTTGCATTGCATCCTTCTGCATGAACATGTTTTTGGTTGTGTGCAGATTGCATTCTAATGATCAGGAAACCATCTTTATTAAATCAAAACAACCATCTCTGTGTTAACATAAGGAGGGTTTATGTGGACTTAATGTAATCCTCTTATGAAAAATTAGACTAGATGAGATGCATTATTCCACTTGGGAGAGTGGTGGTTAGCGTCCTGTTTTTCTTTTTTGGGTGTGTCTCTATTTTCATACCCCAGGCTATGGTAGTTGTAATTTTTCTGTTCTTGACTTATTTCCGTTTTTATTACTGTATTAAATTTTGTACCCTAATAAGATTTTTTCATATATTTTGTCACTTAATAATTAAGGTAAATTTTTTCTCACTTAATATTGCCAGAAACTTTTCAAGACATTTAAAAAAAAACATTTTTATTAATGCAAGGAACAACTGTGATTTTCAAGAAACTATTGCACCTTAATTAAGTGTAAAAAAAAAAAAAAACCAAAGTGGATTTTAGAAGAGATTGTAGTCTTACCTTGACAGCCTTGTCGTGGTCTCTCAGGCTGACACTCGTGTTGCGGTGCCAGCACACATGCATAGTAGTGTTGCCCCGATGTTGAATTTGTTTCTCAGGACTCGGGGGAGATGTACCTAGTTTATCAGTATCAGAAGATCCAGTTGTAGATACATTTTCAGTTGAACCTACAAAAGGAAGATATCGAGAAATTTAATAATTGAAACGTTTTTAAGATTTTGAAAAGCTCTATGAAGAACATTACACATTATCCATGCTCCCATTTTATGTATTATAAAAGAAAAGTTTTTTTTGTTTGTTAAACTGTTATTTAATGAACACACCTGTCCTGTTTGAATTAATTATTAATCATCTCATTTCTTTAGTAACATTAAACATAAAATGAAGACTCTTTGATATGTGTAATCACTAAAAACAAAAATTTTTCCCAAATGAAATCAGTAATGAGAGCTTGATTTTGAAATGATCTTTTTAATAGGCATCATATACATATATATATATATATATATATATATACACACACACACTACACTTACTTGTGTTAGATCGAATGCTGCCATATTTCATTTTCTCATCATTTTGTTTCTTTGCCATACAAATAGAATAACTCAGATCTTCAATCCACTTATCTTTTTCTTCCTCTGAACTGAAATCAGAATGCAATTTCAATTTATTCTCTTTTAAATGACCTATTTGACATCCAATAATGATTAAAAAAACAAAAAAAAACAAAAGCAAGAAAATTTACTTAAAATAGAGGTTAGCAAACGAGCAATTACACATAATGGAACAAAACTCTAACAGTAAGAAATATATTACTGAAGACTGCTTTTTGTTCTTAAAGGCAAAAGAAGCCCCTTAATTTGAATCACATTTATTATCAGAATAACTGCAGACAAAAGGCCCCTTAATTTGAAAACAGAAATAAAAATTTTTATCATAAAACTATGAAAGCCAAAATAATAATGAATATTAATGGTTGGCAAATATTATAAGCTTTACAAATACCAAATTAATTTCTTTTCTCTCAGTTTAATTTTTTGTTTTTTTTACAGACAGATACAATTATAACTTAAACTGAATTTATAATAATTTAATTGAAGAAAAAAGTTAACATTAAATATTTCAAATTTAAAAAAATGCTTTTATGTTTTGGTTTTTGTTTTCTTTATGTTTTGTTTACATTGGAGCTTAACCAACCTGGCAGCTACAAGAATGCATTTGTTCCCACCATATATTGTGAAGCTATTGGCAACAGCCACTTTAGAGATGTCGGATTCCTCTACCTGGAAAAAAAAAAAAAAAAAAAAAAGAATCAATCTAATATGAGCCAATTGAAGAATAAAATAAAGATTAAAGAGAAAAGATGGATTGAAAAAGTCTTTTTAATCTTAATGTGTATATTTTCAAAATCTCTTGAGTGAGAACAAGGACATGTTTAGAAAATATATTCTCTCATGGATTTTTGGGGGATCCAATTCGGTCAACTCTCGTTAAGTTGTATCAATGAGTTCAGAATCTTTTAGACATTGTAAATGAAATGAGTTTCATTTCAGAAAATATTTGTCATCAGAGGAACACTGAACTGAACTTTATTTCATGTCAATCATCTCTTTTAGTTGGTTCTCATAAACATGTCCATGAGACATATCTACAATTCCCACAGACAAAATTTGAGATTTAGACAAGTTTACAGAAATATCAGTGGAAATTCATAGACATTTACTAAGCTTGTCACAAGGCCACAATAGAAAACAAACTCACAATTGGTGGGACTTTTCTGTTAACACTATTGTTCTGTCATGAAAACACATTTTAATAGAGATGAATACAAGATGAATTTCAGACATGCTACTTGTATGGGACTGATGAAGCATATTTTTCTTTTTTTCACAGAACTAACTTTTATGAATTGATAAAAAGATAATTGTGGCCTGAGAAAGAATAAAGTTTGTTATTGGTAAGATCATGGCTAATGTTGACGCCTTTTATGGAAGAAACAGGAACTTGAATATGTCACTTGGCTTAAACTTTTTCCTAAGAAATTCAACCATTTCTCATCATTAAAATAATTGACAAAAAAATAAAACAGTTTGTGCTGGGTTTACAATGTGAAATACTCCACCATGCTTTTATTAATGTCTGTGCCTAATAATACATAAACAACAAATAATGGGAAAACAGATATAAAAATAAAAGTCTTACCATCATCCCACGTAACGGCAGCTGTCCATGAACTTTGAACTGCAAAAGTGATGTTGCTGTTCGACTTGTATAGATGAGCATGTCTGAAAACTAAAAAGAAAAAAAAGTTACCAGAATTTATTTCTGCCAATTCTGAAAAATAATAAGATATTAGGTTGGTGCAAAAATAATGTCGTTTTCTCACATAGTAACATATGCGAGAAAACGACATTATTTTTGCACCGACCTAATATAATCAGTTTTTGTTGATAATGATAAAATGTCAAATGAACTCACCAGGAAAAACATTCTTTGTTGGTAACCTTTCCGAGAAAATTTCTGAAGACAACCTTCTCTTATGAATTCCTAAAGTGGAAAAAAATGTCAAGTGTATTAAAAATGAAATGTTAAAAATATTAATAGAGTTAGAAATGAAAATCAATGGCTAAAATGGAAGCAATGCAGATTAAAAAGAAAAAGATAAAATATCTGAATAATTTTGTCAATTCATAATGTCACATTTCTAAGGAAATCATAACAATTCTCAAAGACACACTTAACAGTAACATTTTATCCCCCCCCCTCTGATACTAAAGTTGTAGATGTTTAAAATATCAGCTTTTGTGATACCAAAAAGGTTTTAAGACAAAAGACAATGAGAATAAACAAGATTCTTTTTTCTGCTGAGAGGGGAATAAAAAGCAACTGATGATGATGATATGAACAGAATATTTAACATTGTTTTTGTATGTTACTATTGAAAAAGATGTACAAAGCAATAATCGATGTTGTCATACTCACTCGGTCAGGATGTACAAGACTGTCAATACCAACAAGATCTCTTTGAAGTTCTATCAGTTTTTGAAGATTATCCTGGAAAGAAAAAAATGCTTTTTGTTAATAAATAATATAAACAGGAATATCATTTTCAAAAGTATAAACAAAATTTAATAGAACAATAAAGCAATATCACTTATGTGATTGTAATGAGAAGGGAAACATTGGAATAGAGAGAAAGAAATGGTGCATTCATTTTTATTTTTAAAATAAGATAATTTGGATTAAACAAGAAATTATTAAAATTTATAAAGTCTGGGTTTTACTTGTTGGATGAACAGACTTATTCCATCTGAGGATGCTTGAGATTGTTAACTGAAATGGGTTTATGCATATGAATTTTGTACTGTGTGCATGTGTGTGTGAAAGCAAGTATTCTTCCCAACAGATCAAAACCCTTTTCTCAATTCTTTTTTTTAAACAAAAAGCACTTTTATATTCCAGCAACCATTTAATATTCAGTGATTGTCTATTTTTGAGAGATTAACTTACATCATAAATTGATTTTGCTGTGTAAAAATGTTTCAAATGATTTAAAGCCATTCTGGGTGCCAATAGGAAAAATAATAGTGTGCCTTCAATAAGGACAATACCACAGAAGATTGAAGTGTGTACAATATTAAAATAAATAAGTATAAAGAAAGTTATTTAAAAACAAAAAAAAATATTAATGACAATTTATCAACTGAGACTTTTGCAATATGTAAAGAACAGTCAAAATGTTTTTATGAATGTTCTATTCTGCCTATGTCTTGTTTCTGTTAGTCTCTATGGGATTGCTCAATCATATATATATATATATATATATATATATATACACACACACACACACACACATGTATGTATGTATGTATGTTCTTAGTACTCTACCATCATACTACCTACAAATGGTTTGATTATAGTGGTGAAGGTGTGTGCAGAATCAACTACATTTTCCAAAAGAACTGAATATAGAGAAATGGTGCGCAGCATAACACAAAATCTCCAAACAACCCACCTCAAGTTTTGATTTCAGAGTTGTCATTCCCCTAGATAAGCTGTTACTCAAAGTGAGAGAGCCCACTCTGTCCTGCTATTTAACCCATAACTGGAGAGGGAGATGGCCACATCCTTTTCCCAGGGATATTTGTGTGAAAATGAATGTAACGGACTCAACCAGATATTGAACTCTACTTGCCGATTTATCCTTCTGAGCCACTAATAGTTACACTAATCATATATATCAGCCCGCTGTACAATGGATGTATTGGCAAATATTCAACCATTCAATTATGCTTTCTAAAGTTCACCATTTTCTTCTGAAAGCATATGGCCAGTTGGCCAAGTTCAGATAATCCAAGTCTTGAAAATTATTCTTTTTATGAAATCACCTATATCTTTAGATAAACAAGTAGTTAGTCCACTCAAAGAAGACTGATAAATCATGACTTGTCTATTACTTACAATCTGACCCAGATCGTTGATAAGCCCACTTATGTACTTGGTACAATGGATCATCATGTAAACCTCCTAGACTTCTTTCTCACATTCTGCTTTGAAAAATGCTCCACTGAAGTATTACTTCCTTTGGATACTTCTGACCATTTGATGAAGTTGATGCCAAACCAAAAGTATCACCTGATGTCCTATTTCATAAGATGATCTTTTGGTATGCCCAAAATGACTGCGACAACATCAGATCTTACATTGCAGAGGTTTTCTTTTAAAAATAGAGCTTCCAGAAGTGCCTCCCTCATTTCTGAATGGATCCTCTTAGTCATGGATAGTTTTATTCCACATAAATAATACCAACTGAAACCAAATAACCAGTTTTGGTTCGCACCAGAATGTGCTACAGCCATTGCCCATCGTAACCACTATTATCATCTCTATCACAGAATGGTATAGTCAGACTCTTTTGTGTAATTCAAAACTGCCCACAATCATTGCAAGAGAGTTCTAGAAAATGCAAAGAGCAACTATGTACAGTCAGTCCAAGCCAAGGTTGAAAACAAAAACTTAGTTCCTTTAAGTTCTGGAAAATCTCAAATAAAATTCTCAATAGAAGCAAAGAATCAGTACCTACTATCATAAAAGCCCTTGAGGTAATTTCATCCTCATCAGACAAAGCAATGAACTTTGCCTCTAATTCAACATCAGATGATAAGGAACACCTAAGAATTTCACTCTGCTAGGTCCACTGTTGATGTCCTGTCATTACTCACAGAGTAAGTGACGCACTAGACAATAAAATAATCACAAGGACAATCACCTTAGATATATCAAAGGCCTTTCACAAAGTGTTGCATTGGGAGATTGTTACACAAACTCACCAGCTATGGAATCTCTGAAAGGGTTTTTTCATTTATCAAGTCCTTCATAACAGGTAGGGTCATGAAGGTCATTGTTAACAACCAATAAGCAGAAGCCCATGAGATCAAAGGTTCTTTTCTCAGTCTTACTCTCTTTCCGCTTTAATTAGCGATCTATGTAAGAACATAAACCTTTAATAAATATCTATGTAGACGATACAACAGTTTATAGTTGCAACTCCAAAAATCTGGATGACCAGAGCCTGGTAGCTCTCTGACCTAGCCCTGGTGACACAATGGGAGAAAGACTGGCTTGTAATATTCAATATCTCTAAAACCAAACTAGTAACATTTCACCAACACTAAACAGAACCTGAAATTTCACCTATCATGATAGATGGGTGCTCTCAAAGAAGCTCCTTGTCTTGATCAGCTATTGGGACTCAAGCTCCTCCTAAACCTCAAATGGAACTAATATATATAATCTATTGCTAAAGACACTGGAAAAATAGTTGTACCACTCAAGTAAGTACTATATCTGGGTTGGAGCTGCCCACTACTCACTTGCCTGTTTAAAAGGTGTGTATGTAATCTTGTGGGCAATAAATTATTTTCCATCCTACAAAAGATCAAAAGTCTCTCACTACACTATTGCTGTTTCTATGGCAAATGTTCTGATGAGATATATTCCTTAATTCCACCAGTCTTGACCTTTGCACCAAGACCGACCATGCCATGTACACGGGGGATGAATCCTCTTCATTTTCTTTGCATTCCATTAGTAAGAAGGAAGTTTCACTCAGACAGCATCTTTCCAAGAACTGCTACTTTGTGGAACAGACTCCCAACAAGATGTTTTCCCAACCACTATAATCAGGGTTAACCATTATCTCTCTGACATAGATCTCATAAACTGCTTTGTTTACCTCCTCCTCCTCTTACACTCATATAACATCATTTAGTAACCCTCTACCTTGAGTGGCTCTTAGGCTTTATATTAGGTGAACATTAGTAAAAACAAAATAAATAAAAAAAACACACAACCCACTGTTTGGCTTGATCAACCTTTATTTTATAAATTATCCTGACTTAAAAAAACCTGCCCAAATCTAATGGAAAGGTTTTTGTGTTAATCTCAAGGGGTTTTAGAGATACTTTTTTTTTTATTTTGGTCAAGGAAGTAATTTATAATTAAAATTGAATATGCTAATAATCAGGTCCAAATCTTTAAAAACATCTCAATCTATCTAACTTACTGAAATTAATTAACGTTTTTATTATTTTTTATGCATTTTATTTCAGTATAAATGCAACTAAGCTTTCTCTTACATTACTATAATATAAACTTGAGTCTTTTGACATTTGTTCATGGACAATGCCTGTCAAGCCTCTTTAAGGCTATAATCATCCTGCAAGTGTGAATTACATCAAATAAGTAAAAGAAAAAAGAAACATTATCCAATTATTAATGCGTAAAAGAGATGAGTTTTATAAGAGATAAAAGTGAGGTACTTACTACTTTTTGCATTTTATCCCTGAATTGATTGATTACCTCAAGAATGTTATTCAGAGCAACTGAAAAGAAAAGTTAACACAGATTCATTCAAACTGAATGCTTTTTAGAATTTCTAAACTGAAATAAAACAAAGAGCAAAAGAGGAATGATTCTTAAAAATGATCAATATTTAAATTGTGATAAAATCTTAAAGACCCTTTCATATTTCATAATGATGAACAATTTTAAAATATCAGATAAAAATTCAATTTAGCTGAGAAAATCATATTCAAATATTTTTACAGAAAATTATAATTACTTTGAGTACAAAATTAAATTGGTGCAATTAGTAATTTAATAATTTTTTTTTAAAAAACATCAATTTCATGATATCTGTTTGCAATTAAAAATAAATATTTCCAATGAAGTATTTAAATCTGCAGTGGAAACTGGTTTCAAACATTTTCTAAGTTTTAAATATACTCAGTACCAACAAATTTATTTACTGTGAATTAATAAATTATGAAATGAAATTGTTTACATTCTGAGGAGAGAAAGAGTAAAGAAAGTTGTGTCAAATTATCAATATTACAAACGATATTTTACAAGATGGCACATTCTTAAATAGATCACTAGTAAATTATTTTTTATTTTTTCTTACTCACCTTGACAGTCATTATAATCAGGATGATCTTGGTTATAATGCTTTATTAACCCTAAAACAATAAAATGAATCACCATTAGAAAACAAATATTATATCATCATGATTTTCTGAATCAATTTTTCCCTGCTTTATGTTGTTTGAATTTAAAAATTGTTTGATTCATAACATTTATAATTACAATGAGTCACCATTTGGCAAGGAACAAGAGAAACATCTTAAATCAAGAGCTAAGTAGCATTTTAATACATCTACACTGCAATACACAATATACTATGCTATTTAGAGGCAGATTCCATTTTTTTAGTTTTAACTATTTGTAAAGACATGTTTGGTTAGAGGAAAGTATAATATCAAAACATATGTTCAGTGGATTACCTTAAAATGTGTCTTAAAGGGAAGGACTACTTACTTTCAAGAATTAATTTATAGTGCAGCAGTCGTTGTCCTGGTTTAAGAAGAAATGTATTTAAAGGCAAATAGCAAGCTTTTTCTGCTTCAAATTCTTTGTACAGTTGTTCAAATTCCCGGTTTTTCTTAACAGTTAATTCCAACTCGGTCAACATTTCTTCTAATCTGTCCAAGTAATTCTTATAAGTCTTCACAGGCAGAAGAGGAAACAAAGAAAAAAAAACAAAAAAAAAAAAACACTCAAGAGAAATATAATTTTAGACAAGCAAAAACAATTTTAAGAAGTTTTTGTACATTAACACATTACTTTACAAAGAAGCAATATTTACTCGGATAGTTTATATATATATATATATATATATATATATATATAGAGAGAGAGAGAGAGAGAGAGTGAGCGAAAGAGAGAGACATGTTTTGTGGAATAATTTAGACATATTCTGTCTACTTATTTTTAATTGGATCCTTTCATATTCACAGATAAGCTTTTTGGTGTTGTTATTGAAGGACAAGAGAAAATCACCATATTTCTTTTTATTCTGAGTACTTTCGACATAACACAATGTCATCATTGGGGTATTGTTTATTGCAAGACAAATACTGTACTGTTCATTATTGCTGAGGACAAAATTGTTGCGTTCATGTGAAAGTTAAATTTCTTACTTGTGGAGTGAAGAACTCTGAGTCAGTGTATGATCACTGACAACATTTCAAGGGAGATAACTAAATACGGTAGCGGAGAGATTTTTACAAAATAAATAGTAAAAAAAAAAAACCCCACATAAACATACAATATTTGACTTGCAATAAACAATACCCTGATGATGACATTGTGCTATGTCGAAAGTACTTGGAATAAAAGAAATATGTATCAACTTGGCAATTTTCTCTTGTCCTTCAATAACGACACCAAAAAGCGTATCTGTGAATATGAAAGAATCCAATTGAAAATAAGTCGACAGAACATGCCTAAATTATTCAATGAAACATCTCAATAAAGATGTGCTGCCAAGATATATGCACACGCACACACGCATAGAGGGAAACACCCAGTGGGAACAGTTTGTTTCATGCTTAAATACAATTTTCAGGTCTCATATATACATACACTATCCCTGATAGTGTGCACTTTAACTGTAAAACTATATTTTTATCATATATATGTCACATTCTGTCAGGATAGAAGATAAAATATGATATATATATATATATATACATACACACACACACACACACACACACAAGAAACCCAAAGAATGAAATGAAATAAAAAATACTTTCTAAGGAAGCTAATTAGAATTACAAGGAAAGCATTACATTCAGAAAAGATATTCTAAAACCAATTGAAGGATGGGAAAAAAAAAAAAAAAAAAAAAAAAAAAGAGGAAAATTTGGGTTAAAAAGTAAAGCTCACTGGTAATATCTTGTTAAGTCCCAACAAGACGTCTCCTATCCTCTGGGAATCGGGTACTACATGGGCATTACTCTTTCCTTCCCTGTAAGAAGAACAATTAAAAACAATAATAATGACAATTTTTTGGTGGGAACAGAAACTAAATACTCAAAGTCAATTTATTCAGCCAAACCAATTTTATCAGACATTTCAAATGATCTGATCTGTAATTTTTGGTTAAATCATGAATTTGATAATTTTCAATTATTTAAAAAATCTCTTCTTAATAACAAAGCCTACTATATGAGGTGAGCCTAAAACCAAAATGACCTATTGACCAGTTCTTCTTATCAGAATAGGTAGAATTAGACTTCTGAGGACATCAGAGTATGATGGAAATAAAACTTCATTGACATATTCTTATTTTCTCATGTGTATTGAATGCTTCGAATGAAATTAAACAGAAAGTGAAAGCAGGTAGAAAATAACTATAAGGAAATTAAATTATATGAAAATACTTACCAAGAAACAATTCTTTGTTCAATATTTCTCAGAAAAGTACAATGGAAATCATAGATGGGACCCAAAGAGGAGAACAAAAGATGTGAAAGGCATTCTGGAACTGCTGCAGAAACCAGTGTGTTTTTGAAAGCCTATATAAGAAGTAAATCATATTCAGTTGCAAATACAATTATGGACATGTGTTTGGGTAAAATCTTAAAGACTGCAACAAAACAGAAAAAAAAAAGAAGTTATACTGAGTACAACTTCTCAGAGATAAATGCCTTTTTAATAATTTTAATTCTGATTTTTCATAATGTTATAAAAAAAAAAAAAAAAAAGCTGACAAATTATCAAAATTTATAAAATATTTTTGTACAATGTTATCTTCTGAAAAACGTTTTCTTTTGGACCTTAAAATCCTAAAAATTAGAAAAAAAAAAAAGATCTTTGCTGTATTATCAATTGAAACCTTTTTCATGTCTTCTCACCTGTGTAACAACTTCTAAATCCTTCTTAAATGTTCTTTCAGTCATCAAGAGTTCTTTAGTGATGCAGTAGGATTTGTCAGTTGGAGCACGCTGCAACAGAGAAACACAGGAACATAGAACACATTTGCTATTGGTTACACTATTTGCTCAGAATCTGATCTTTGCTTGTGTAATTAACATGAAGATGATATGGGCTGAACAGAAAAATAAGAAATTATTGTTCATAAAGCCATTAAGTGATGTCTTAATCTAAACAATGATTAGAAAAGTAGGAACACTTTCCAAGATAATCAGTCAAAAGAGAATTTTCAGACAGTAAAAAATTAATTTTCTTCAAGTAATAACCAGAAAAGAAAAAACTTTTGGTATTTTACTTTATTTAAAATATACATATATTTTCTGAAGATTGAAGAAATCTATGAGAATTTTGATTTTCAGAAACTTAACTGTGTGGAAAAAAGAATAAATTTTTTTTTTTACAGATTTTCTAAAATATTGTAACTTACTAGTATGAAAAAATAATTCTGGTTATATTCTATCAAATATGAATGAAGTAAAAACATTAATAACTGACATTAAAACATATCTATCATCTACTTCTCCAGTGAGACAGTCAAATTTAATTTGTGCTTTTTGGATGGTCATAATAAAATCAAAGAAACAATAACATTATAAAAGTGTAAAGGGTTAGCTCCTGATGATGAAAGTTTTTCATAAGATTTTCAGATGATCATTAAAAGGAGTCAATAACTTTGTAATTTACATTTTAAAATTATTACAAACTAATAGTTAATTTTTGTTTTATAATTATATATAAAAAAAATGTACACAGAATAGACATCACTTATTACAAACTAATTAGAAATTTTATTTTATTTAATTAGACAAAATTAATAACCAATTTAGAACTGATAAAAATAATATAATCATAGTATGGTTTCATCATCTGAAAACTGAAAATTAAATTAATAATGATATTTGTAATGTAGCAGATAATTATAATTAATAACAACAATAAGCTCTTAAATATAAAAAAGCCTTTATATATATATATATATATATATATATATATATATATATATATATAAAACTATTTTAATGAGTGGAAGGAATTTGGGTTATGTTATAAACAGCTACTTCTACAGAATCCAAAGCACCACTTTTCAAGATGTGTGTGTGTGTGTGTGTATACACATGCATCCCCCTCTCAAGTTTGAACATTATTTTCAGAAAGCATTGTGAACAAAGGGAAGCAGACAAATTTTCACAAGTCACAAGAGCAAATAGGTTAGTTTAAAATGAATGAAATATTCACTTTGTTGAAATATCTACATTGCATTTGAGGAAATTTTTAATTTCATTTCATTGTGTCAAATCATTTTTTAGGAAAAATTTTCTCATATTTAATCAGATGGCATCACAATATAAAATTTGTTTATGTTTAGGAAATCCAAAAATTCCAAATCAGAAATGTAGTTAAAATTATCAAACAATTTTGCAAAAAACTACTTTCAATAAAATTAATTAAAAAAAAAAAAATTTAAATTAATTAAGGGTTATTTATTCTCTTTTTTATATTGAATACTTAATTTAAGCTTTTCAATTTTAATATTTCATTTAAGTATTTAATTTCTAATTTATTAAAATTTAATTTTTCATGCAAGTCACAAAAACTCTTTTAATTTGTTAAATAATTACAAGAGAATTAGTTCAGGCCAAGAACTTTTCAATTCCTGTATGAATACAAGATTTCAAATAGGCTATTTCTGTTGAGTGTTAGAAGAGTTCAAACTCAAGAGACTAGCAACTACTTGTCAAGGGTGCAAAGGATTTAATATGTACAGACAACATTGAAATAGAAAAATCAGAAGCAACACTAACCCGCTTACTAACCCTTTTTTTCTTCGTTTCCTCCTCACCATCCAGAGAGCGAAGAGTACTAACATTACTTGATGCTAATGTTTCATTGTCACCAGCTAATACTGATTTCACCTGTTGGGGAGGTGACAAAGGAACGGCGCCATCAATTCCATCCTCGGGTGGTGGGGGTGGGGGTGGAAGAGGAAGAGTAGAATCATAGTGATATTGATTCTCGGGATTCACGCTTTGACTTCGAGTAAGGCTGAAAGAGAAGGACAGAAAATAAGAAATTAAAAAAAAAAAAAAAAAAAAAAAAAAAATAGTTTTCTTTATGCAAATTTTAATGCAATTAACAACTTCATTTATATAACTAACAAAATACATTTTCATTTAAACTTTAAACCAAGCATAAAAAAAAAATTTCTTTTGGAGCTTTTTTCTTTTTAAATATACAATTATTTTATAATAAGATTAAAAAATGATTAGAAAAAAATGATTAGAAATAGATTGATGCAATTACTAAATTCTTATTGGTTCCACAAGTTTATCTCCGAATAATATTTGTAAAGTGTAAATAAAATATAACTATCATTATTCCCTATAAACAAAACAAAATGGATATTTGTATAAATGTTTTTCATTTATGGTAAGTGATTATTTGGATATAATCAGTTTACAATTTGTTTTGAGTGAATAAAGAATGAGGATTACTCACTATAGGTGCAACGACTAAAATCACTGTACATACACCTCTGATTTAACTTTTAAATAATTCAAGAAGAATCATTTTTATCAATTATTAAAAATTTTCTGTAACCAACAAGAAATTACTGTTTTGGATATTTGCATCTACTTATATAAAAGAAAATTGATGGACATTTCATTGAATAAGCAATAAAATCTGACAAGGCCAATAAAACTGGAGACCTTTGGTTTCTTCTTCTTGCAATGACAAAACATATAGAAAAAAAAGAAAAAGGCAGCATCATCACTCAAATGCCATAGAAATGTTTTCTTCATGTGCAATTTTCTCTGACAATAGAAATTTAATTCTTGCTATGTCTCCTGCATTTGATTACCTTCCAAATATTACAATATTTGATTCCAGCTTCAATCTCTTCTTTTATTCTTTTCTTCTTCTCTGTTGCAACCAATTTCTATAAAAAGCTAAATTCTTCATGTCTATGAATTTCTTAAATGAAATATTATCGTTATTAAATTATTTTTTATCAGCCTTTGTTATTTGCCATCCCAATTCTCAGGTTGGTATTCTAAATTTAAATGACATATGCTGTGTGCTTTTGTGGAGCCTGGTAAGGTACTATCATGATAAGACAAGTTTCCAAGAATAAAAGCAGGCCAGATAGAGAACTTTTCAGCATCCCTTCTAAGCATATGCAACACCATAAATGTGTTTAAATTTTCTCAGAATTAAACATCCAGCTAATATAGCTGGATAACATGATCATATATACAAATTAATACGAATGCAGGTTAAATAATAAGGGATATATCAATAGTATTCCAGACACCCATATTAATACACTTCACATCCATCTTTATTCAGCAATAATACAGATGGCAAATACTATCCTACAATATTTTTAGTCTGTACCTCTTGCAGTTGTTGTAGGTGGGCTAACCAAATGAACCAGCCATTGTCCCATATATATTTGGCCAGTGGGGAGGTGGTTAGGCCTGGTGATTGTGCCAGCCATGAAATTGTTGAATATCTTACAGAGCATGTTAAGTAGCATGGGTATGATGTTGGTAGGAATTATTCTGCTGAAACAACACATTGCCTTCTTGTTTAAGCAATGGTAGCAGAATGGGTTGAATAATATTTTAGACATACATAGTACTGTTCAATATTATTCCCCCCAAAACCAAAGATGAGCAAGAGCTCTATTTTATGGCTGCCCATACCATGATGTTAAGAATTGGACTTGTGTGCTATGGGTGAATAGACTCTAAAATTGGTCATTCCTTAGCTAGGTTGAGGTGTCACACACAAAAGACTATCACTTACATGAAGGCAGAACCTGCTTTCATCACAGAACACTATAGAATGTAATTTGATCCTCCCAGGTGACCCTCTTGCAACAACAGTATGTAGTATAAGTAGGTTATACAAAACTTGATTTGGGAAATTAAATTCTCTACTCTATTCTCAAGCTTATTGTTTGGTTATAGTAATTATATATATATATATATATATATATAAAATACTAGAAAGAAAAATAGTAGGCAAAAGTAGAGTCAGGCCAATGCTTGGGTACCAATAAATATACTCTGAGCCAGTACCAGCCCAGATGAACAACTTTTTTTCCCCCCCAGTTCCTCCAACTCTCTCATTGCCCCTCACCAAATATATCTGATTTGTGGTGCTTTCTTAATTTAAGCAGGCATGAATAGTGTTATAGATTAACCATCCACAAGTAACTGCCATGAAGAGACCGTAAAGTCAAAACCCAGGTGTGCATGGATTTTTCCTAATCTTATATATATATATATATATATATATATATATATATATATATATATATTGTTCTTGTTCCATAATTACAAATGGAAGTAATCATCAATAATTATTTACAATATCAAATATTTATAGAGAATATATAAAAAAAATTATATGAAATCTGATGATAATTTTATCTGCCACATGATGCTTATTAAATTACCTTACATATTTGTAGATGACAAACAAAGATGAAAAAAGTACATTAGGTAGACATGACTATTTTTAAAATTGTGATACAATTATAGGCAAAACAAAATTGGATTATTTTGAGCGTCTCACAAAATGCTTAAAAAGTTTTTATTTGCACAAATAATCCCTTAACAATGAGATAAAAATTTGAAGAAATTGAAAGAACGGAAAATTCTAGAAATTTTATCAGTCAATTTTCAGACAAAATGGTGTCCTGTGACTTTACTGCATAACTGAAATGAAATATTTAATAATCACCAAATTGTGTTCCATTCTTCTTATTAAAGTTTGTCTTAATTAACATTTTGCATTTGCATTTTTTCATTTGTTTTCAATGATAGGGATTATTCATGCTGTCAAAAAGGAAAAAAAAAAAAATTAATTTCTAATTTGTTTAAAAAAAAGTAACCTGAAATATTCTGCACAGTGCAACTTGATTTGTTCAGTTCAAATTATGACTGTTGTATTGGCCAGCAGTTAGGATGGAACTTCAAAATTCTTGATAATTTGTTGGCTGTTGTAAATGTCCATCATCAAAGTCCTAAGGTGTGTGCATGTGTATGTGTGTTTATATATATATATATATATATATATATTTGAGAGAGAGAATATCTTAACAATAAAGATAAAAAGTTTGCACATCTTCATGGAAATCAAGTTTTTGTAAGGAAAAGCTTTAAATCTTTTAAGACGTCACCATTTAATATGGCAAAATTGATGATTTTTCTAATTGAAAATGTTCAGCAAACCCAAAGTGTTGTAAGTGTGTGCACACATACACACACTACAATTATGGGATGGAGTTACAGGTGTGTTTAGAATGAACACATACAGGTGTGTTTAGAATGAACACATCACATTTAAAATTTAAGGTCAACAGTAATTTACACTAAGTAACTATCAACAAGTTATTCTTATAAAAGAGAGGTCAGGTGTTCCTGTTGAATTATTATATAGTAAATCTACTGAGAAAAAGCCAATGTCAGGATTGAGCAGAGTTTTATTGGAAATATATGCAATAAACCCCAAAAGAACTCCCATTTGTTAAAAGTAGAATGAAATTGCAGGCTCCGAGATGCTAAAGCCATAAGAAACAGTCTAAAATAAGTTCTCTCTGGAATAAAAGCAAAAGATATTTCAACAAAGTATAAGTTGAGAAATGTATAAAAAGTTAAATTGCTTTTTCTTAATTTTTTCTGGAAAATTGGCCTTCATTTGCTTCCCCACCCCTTTAAGATTATACAACACAAATGGTGTTAAATTTAAGCTATACTGAAAACTCTGTATGAAAAGAGGGCAAACCTTTTAAATGTGCTGTCATGATTGAATACAGGCAAATGCTGAAGAACCAGATATTCGCACAAGTTGCTTTTATTTTTAGATATTATCAGTTTTTTTGTTTCTAATCTATAGGGAGATCATTTATGAGGGTCATAGGTCAGAGGAAAATGAGTGAAAAACAAAATATGATTTCCTGCTTCAAATTTCATTATCCATCAAATGTTTTTGGATGAAAAGTTCTGAAAATTGCATTTGAAAACATTTTCTTCACATCTTCTTCACACATTGTAACTGCATATTTTCTTTCTGGTTCCTTTCGACGTTTTAGCTCAGTAGACTTGGAAGATGTTTCTTCATCCACAATTTCCAGTCTGGAAAAAAAGAATCAGGGAACACATCTTTCCTTGTAGTCTTTTCATGTGGGTCAGAGTGCATTTGTGCTTTGTCATTTTCGTCCATTTACAATGGCTCATCGCTTCTGGATGACCCCTAATCATCTTTGATGTGTGCACATACATAGATGAGGATGAATCGTGGGGGTGGGCAATGGAAAGAGTTGGGAAAGAGTTATGTCTACAGCTGATGTCCTGTCAAAAAGGTGTGGGAGAAATGAAACCATGCACACTTACTGTTTTCTTACAGATGTTTTATCAAGCAACCTACTAAGGCAAATAGTAAGCTATAGTCTTTTATTATGTGCATTGACTGCCAATGGTAAGATGAACTACACAATCATTACTTTCGGTAGTCTATCTATCTGGTTTTAGAAAAACAAACTGGAAAATAAAGAAATTTCTGAAGTGTGTGCTTTGTAAATTGACCATGTTTTTGAGAGAGTGAAGGAAAACAAATCAAAATTGATAATTCTACTTTGAACAACCAAAATATATGAAAGAAAAATTGTGTACTTTATCAAGATAAACTAATGCAAATAATACATTAAACTATCAAAAAAATTAATTCAGATGAATTTATCTTTCAATTCATTTTCATACCAAAGTGATATTAAATAGTTTGAGGGAAAAATATTCATCCATGAAGTTTTGATAACTTTATTCACCTTTTTTTAATAAATAATTATTTAAAAAAAATCTTTTCAGGGTTTGTATTTGGTCTTAAATTCAAACAGGAGACAATATAATGCTCAATCATATAGTCAAAGAAAACTAAGTTTTTTGATAACATAACAGAATGATCAAAAGTAATCATTTTTCTCTTAATAAAAAATTTAGGCATTTCATTTTTTTTTTTTTTTACAAATTGTGCAACGCATAAAAATGTTACAAAACTTTGATAAAATGGTTTCATTTATTCTAACACTAACAGAGAATTGAGTGCGTTTGCAAATTTGGTTTAAACTATCAACCAAAAAGAATAAGTATGAAAAGACACTCAAAAGTAAGTAAATCATTAAGTTCATTTCCACTTTGTGATATTTTCAATTATCAGATTCAATTTAATTTAATAAATTGAGCATAAAAATCAATATAAAAGTATCAAACATATTTTCTGCAAATAGAATATTCAAATTAAATTGAGGAATGACTAAGTTAACTTTTATTTAATGTAAAATTGATACCAATAAACAATAAAAGCCAAATCAGTTTAACTGCCTTTACCTGTGTTTATGGGGTGAGGTTGGCTCAGGCGTCTCTCGTATGTGTTCTGGAATATTCTCTATCTCATTAGAACGTATAATTGCATTCTCTTCAATGCCTTCATTTTGACTAAGGATTGGTTCAGAATATTTTCGATCCATCAAGAAGCAGGAGGAGGAATCTCTGACGTCACCGTTATTTAAGGAACCTACAATATCAGAAATAATATGTAAAATATAATTGAAACAATTCACAGGAAAGAATAGACAAATAACAAAATATTGTCATGCACTCATACATTACAAATATGAATGACAATATGATCCCATGTTTCAAAGGACAAAGAAATAAACAAAGGCAAACAAGTAAAACAAAAGTTCTTTTTAAATAAACTAAATTAAAATATATCATAGGCCAAAATAATTTAAATAAACATTTGAAAAAAATAAAGTTTTCTTTTTTAAAATAAAAAAAAAATGATAATTTTTTTGATTGTACACTGTACATAGTATCAATCATAAATTTAAGAGAAAAGGAATTAATTATGTATCCAGTCATGCAAGGTTTATATGTGATCTTTACATTTTAACCAGTATTGAGACAATGCACCTTTGCAGTTGTCATATTCTCAACACTATGCATTTGCATACATCTTGAGCAAGTTCTCCATAAACTATTTTGCATAATATGGCAAAAGAACTAAAAATGAATCCTTAAACTTTACCTTTTTTTCATAGCTGATCACTCAGTTTATTATTATATAGATTTCAGACTCTGTGGATTTCAGTTGAAATGTTTGGCTGAAAATCAAACTTCAGGATTCTATCTGGAATGCTAGCAAAAAACTTACTAATTACTTACTTTATTAATGAATTTAATAGTTATTTAATGGGGTGTGTGTCTTTCTATACATAGATTCAAGTAAATATCAGTAGAAGCTTGGCTAGGGAGTGAATCCCAACATATTAATTTACAATATAGCATTTTCTTTTTCATTCATGTCCAAGAGAAGATTTTTTAAAAACCAAGTGATTACAATCATAACTATGTATAATATTATTCTTGAGTTTTCCTTTCTTCTGTTACAGGTAAACACAAGCTTCTTTAGTGTTGGATGGAAAAAAGAACAAGACAGAAGGAGAAATACTAAAAGATGCATCAATTGGAAAAAAGAGGTAGAGAGAGAGAGAGAGAAAGTGAAAAATAGAGAAAATAAGGTGAGGTTGACCAATTTAAAGAGCTAAAAGGTCATAAGATATTAAAGGAAAGATCAACTGAAAAATTAACTTCTTTAGTTCAGTTGACACTTGCTCAAAATAAATCTAAGATCATCAATTTTTTTTTTTTTTTTTACCAATATTGTGTTTCGCTGGTTGGAAAAAAATATCAATTTTTACTTAAGGTAAATATAATGTCAGCCTATTTTTTTTTCTTGTTCATTTCCCAACAGCTTATGATTTAACAAAGTAAATAGTGGAATATTTTAACAACACTTGCATAATTCAAAAGGGTTATCAAATTGTTTACTTAAACAAAAAACAAAAAACAAGCATCATTTTAGTGATGGACATATGAAGAGAGAGAGAGATGTGGAATATTGTATTTTTGTTCTAAGCCAATGCAAACACTAACCAAGTGTGTGTGTGTGTGTGTGTGTGTGAGAGAGAGAGAGTGAGGGTAGATTTTATTGTTCTTAGGAAAGGATATAATTTGTTTGTTTATTTGTCAGCCAATAAAACCCAAGGCTGATTATAAATGCATTATTGAGTAAATTGTATTTATGATGTTTTGCAAAGGGGAGCTGACCTTTTAACAACTCAGCTAAAACAGAACGATGAAAGGTTTTAAATTCAGATACCAACAGAACTTCTTCAAAATAAGCAAACAATACTATTAATTATTGTTACAGAATATTGATATTATTTTTTTTAAGTTATTCCTCCCCAAATTAGTTTTGGTTGTAACAAATTAGAAGATAAGCAGAGAGTGAAATAATGTTGGATGTGTTGTGATAGGGTAGAACGTTCTAATCTGGGAATAGTTTTATATTTAATATATTATAAAGTATCAAATAAACACATTTTGCCCTCTTTTTGCCCATTTACAAATGTAAGCAGTTAAAGACAAAATAATCTCCTTGTCTGAAAGCGGTATCCAGTTTTTGTTCATTTAATTAAATCTATTTAAATATCGATTCAAGAAGTTTGGAAATTATCTGAGATTTTAAAAATGAATGATTATCAACCAAATTTAGCATTTTTAATTTTGCAATTGCATATAATTTTCAATTCCTATAAAAGAAAAAATTAAAAGGTAAAGTAAAATAATGAGATTTTACTGTAAAAAATAATGAAAACCAGGAAATTCCCTTTTTATACAAACTGAAGTTTTATCTATGAGAAATTATGCCTATCTTTTATGGATAACTGTCAAAATTTATTTCTTACAACTGAGTTAACGACAAATTATTTCTTGAACAATATTTGAAGGAACAGGTGAGAAAGGTGCAAAAAGTATCTTTTTAATTACAGGTTGAATACTTATTTTAAATGATGGATTTTTACAAATCAAGGCAGTAGCACAGGAATTAATAAAAATGTAATTCAAAACCAAAGTGATGACATATATAAGCTTATATTAAAAACAAAAAATTCATCAACTTTTCAGGCTTTGAGAGCTATAAAGACTTGAGATAATTCCACATTTAAAGCTATCAATTTATTTTAGATGACAGCAAAATTATTTTAAAGGAGCCTATCTAAAATTTAAGAATTAAAACAAAACATGATTTATCATAATTGCTACACACACACACACTGAACAATATTGTTAATTTTAATGCAGGAGGCTTCAAAAGTTTGGTTTTAGATCTGAACCACAAGACTACTCAGACAGAGGATTTGACGATAGTGATGAAGTTTTATATAGAGTCAGCCACACTTTTTGGAAGATCGAACAGAAATTTCAACCCTCCTCACATTTAAATTCAGATTACCTTCTAGATTGGCTGTGTAAATCTGTCCTATTTAACCCATAAGGGGAGGAAAATTCTTTACACAGTGATCAGTTATATCAATTCTATTGGATTCCATTTGGAATAACCAATCAAGCTGTTTTCTTTCAGTGTAAATAAATTCATTCTTATCAACTATCTTTGTTATATTTACTTACTTGGGCAGCACAAGTGTTTATAAGAAAAGTAAATTAAACATCATCCTGAAAGGCTTTGACTCCTAAAAGAACTTGCTGTGCTTTTGGTACGTACTCAATACTCTGTTTGCATTGGTTTGCCAATTAGGCCAAATAGGATTACTCTTATACAAATTATGTGATCAGCCCAAAATGGCTGAAAAGGCATTGAAACACTAGAAAACTGAGATAAAAACTGCTGCGATGCATTCTGTTGAGTAACAATTCCCTTTGTTGTAGAGACAAATGCTCTGGTCACACTATTGATGTCACTATAAATCAAGCTGGTAGACAAGAGATTTTCTTTTCAAGCCCATTAAAAACACACTGCAATAGGAAAGGTATCCTAAGGATGGTGGAGGCCACACTAGCCAACTGAAAACCACTTTACACTTCTTACTGATCAGAAATCCATGGTATTCACATCTGGTTCTAAACAGACCAGTCAAACTAAAAATGATCAAATTCAGAGATGAACGATTGAACTAACTTGTTACAGTTAGTATCCATTTTCCTTTAACTTTTCTTTGTCCAGATTTGATATTTCAAGCAGTGATCATCTGCTTCAGCCAGTTATTTAGAATTTTCGACATGGCTGCATTCAGCCATTTAAATGAAGATACTTCATTTACGGCATTGAATAGGAGAATAGTTTTGCACAGTTGTAGAATTTCCACAAATTGGACTACTACTTATAATCCTCAAGGCAATGACATAATGGAATTATATGGCAGACAGTAACTCTTGCATTCAAATCACAAAGCTTGCCTATAATTCATTGGGAGCTTGTCTGACAAGACACATTGCATTCAAAATGTACTCTGCTACTTCACATGAAGGATTATTACATTTGCACCACTGATCAACTAGTAGATGTGGTTGTTATCATTTGTAGCTGTCCTTTTCAGACAAGTTACAATGCAATTGTTGAAGGCAAGCCATCTTTATACTTGGGGCAAGCCATCTTTATACTTCTATTTCTCTTCATAAAAAGAAGGAAGCAATTAGTCACTACAAGATTTAACCCCTGCAGGCCATTTATAAAATAGCCAGTTCAAATTCTTAACAATTTGAATGTATCTGCTAAGAATATCAGTCATGATGAAGATTCCAATCAAATCTGCAGTTGAATCTATTGATTTCCCCACAAGAGTAGGCAAATCATTGATTCTTCATATAAGGGATACTCATAGCCCTGAGTGTGTACACAAACAAACTAAGCATCTAAATTTATGATTTTAGTAATGTATTCCTGTACTTGCCATATTCTTTTGCAGATACTAAGTTGGGATTTTTTTTTTTTTTTAAATTTTAGGCTTATAATTTTATTTAGCAAGAGAGAATGTGGTAATTTTTTGATTTATTTGTTCTACCCTCTTCCCCACTGTAATGACACTTCCTGTTATTCTACATGGGATTACTAGCATCATGGCTGACAAGACTTTATTACTTTCTTATGTGAATCAGTTGGTTGTCTTTCTTACTGGAAGGCAACATTGATTGGTGTCATGTGTATTGCTTTGTTTGTTGAATAAAACCCAAGATATAACCTCTGGTTCTATTACATTCATTCATAAAACAAATAGTGGGAACAAATTAATAAAATAAAATAAATTTTACATAAAAGATAATTAACAATGATTATAAAAAATAAATAGGAAATACCCACACAAGATTTTTAATTACTACATAATAAATTACTAAATAGAAATAAGTCATTAACACAGTTGCTTTGGTTTCAAATAATTCTCTTCATTTCTATATAATTTACACATTAAAAATTTTGAAATTTATTTTGTCATCCTTGTTCAGAAAAATAGTAACCCTTTATTTAAGAGAATTAAAAAAAACCCCAAAAAACGCAACTTATTTGCTAAATTCATATTGTTTCTGAAAATTGTCTTAACATTTTTAGACACAATATTGAGATTTCCAACTATATTTTCTAAGTACATCTTCCATACACTTTAATTCTATTCCAGTGAAATAACGCATTTTATGTAATCTTTAATTTTATTATTATTATTCTAACTTGCTTACCCAAGGCATAAAAAATGATGACAACATTTAAGTAATTTTGCAATTGTATTGTATTTTTGTTAAAAACTTTATGTTGTGCTACATTTTCTTATCTATGTTCAATAATTTCAGAATATTCAACTAAACAACATCTTACTCACCCCCATCCCCCTGCAAATAATAATATAATAATTTCTATGACATTAGAAGGATCCATTACACACAGATTGGCAATATGCCTATGTAGTGGACTCTTCTGATAATGGAGAAAAATGTTATACACAAAAGATATAGGCAGATACACATTGCGTTTTCTATTCAAGATTAATTTCAAATTGAAGATAGAAGTAATGCTCTTCTGTTCAAGTCATTGTTCATTAGGTGGAAGATAGATGAAATAATTGAAGTGCAAGAAAGTGAGTCACAAGTGGAATTATATGTGAATAAAAACAAAGAAACAACCTGCCTACCAACAAGTTGGCTTGACAGGAACTGAAAAATCTAATCAATAACAACTGGATTTGAAAATCTTTTTAACTTACAGACATATTTACTGAAAAACAATAATGTAAAAAACAAAAAAGTTTTTTTTTTAAAAAAAAATTAGGACTCGAGAAAAACTGTCTGAAAAGTGAAAACAAAAATTAATAGAAAAAAAATATTCATTTTATAGGGGCCTCATAAAATAAAATAAATTTCAAATAAGGCTCATAAAAGGACAAGTTGAAAAACATTTTATAAGAATATAATTCCAATCACATCTATTCAAATATATCTCAATTTATCCTTATTGATATCATCAACAAAATTAAAACATATTTTAAATATTCCAACAATATCTAAGATAAGAATCTACTAAAAGAAAAAAAAAAGGAAAAAAAGAAAAGGAAAAGAAATATTACAAAATTACAGACAACATGCACTGGCAGTCAATTTTAAAACTTCTTATTCTACAAGAGATATACATATATATATATATATATATATATATATATATAGATAGATATGTATATATTACCTGTAAGTCAATCAGATGACTGGTAGTAATTTGAATTTCTGGATGCAGCTCTTACTAGTAAAGTAGCCATGAAATGAATAGCACGGCAATATCATGCAATGCTCTTCCTTTTCTTTCTTAAATAAGGACCTTATTGCAAGTGACTGCTTTACATTAGTATAACCATAATTACTTTGCAACTAGACAAGTGACAGGAGTGGTAGATTGAATAGGTTTTTGTTATAAATCAGCCAGTAGGAAGTTGCAGCATCACTTTCAATAGCAAAGCAGGCCAATTGCCATGCCAACACAATGCAAATATTCTGTTAACCCAAGGCATTCTAATGTATGCAGTGGTTTTGAAAAAGAACGAGAAACAATTATGAAATGTCGTACTTAATATTTTCTATAGAATACCAATAATGAAATGAAACAAAGCTTGACAGCAATTGAATAACACTTCTTATTTAGAAGATCTTTTAGGGCTTTTATCAAAATAAAAAATAAGTTGTTTTTTTTTATGTATATTGACATTTAAACATTAAAAATTAGAAGATAATAATTTTCATATATTTGTCAATTTTAATAAATCAAAAATGCAAAGAGTATTTAATTCTATTTCAGATTAACTTTGCTATTTGACATTTTAAAAAATTAAAAAAAAAAAAAATGTTTTACTATTTTGTTATTACACTAGAGCTGGGTTGTTCAGTCCTGGCTTATTGTAATTCAGGGCTGTACATAAAAATAGAAAATGGTTTAATTTTTTTCTTCTTAGTTTTAATGATTTTCTTTATATAAAAAATGTCACAATATTTATGCTACTTAAATCTTACAAATAAAAAAGGTATAACAAGCTATATATACATATATATATATACGAAAATATAAATAAAACTAATATTTCGAGGTTAGCTACATTGAGGAAAATGAATGTAAAAAAAACATTGTACTTAATTATATTAATTGTAATTATTAGGTTGGTGCAAAAATAATGACGTAATAACTTCGGTTTTTGACCTCAAAAAACGACATTATTACATCATTATTTTTGCACCAACCTAATACAAGAATGATGGAAAATAAGGGAATTAACTTTAAGTTTAAAATCAAGAGTTACCTCCCATAATAATTTTTTTTTAATGGGAGTAAAACTATTAGCTTGAATTCCTGTACCTACTGAATAATAAATAAAAAATCATTCTGTTTTGGTTGCATACCAAATAGAATTATTGTAAAAAAAAAAAAAAAAAAAAAAAACGTAATGCAAAGGACTGATAAACAGGCCGATTCTTGTCAAGTAATTTTCTCAACTTGCTTTTAGCAAACAAAAATATTGCTTCATGAAGTATTCCATATTTTTATGGTAAAGACAACAAATATGAGATCCTTATTTGAATGAATCAATGTAGAATAATAAGAACAAAAAATGCAATAAGTAAATACATGTGAGTTATTAAATTTGATTTTATCAACTGAAAAATTATCATTAATTATATTAACTTTAAGAAAAGCCTTTACTATTAAATGTTATACAAATAGGTTGTATAAGCGAAATGGATCTGAAAATCAATAAGATAATTTGTATAAAGTATTCTATTTTATTACCTTTGTCAGAACCTATGTGTGTGTGTGTGTATATATATATATATATATATATATATATATATATATGGGTTGAATCATTTCTTTGGTTCCTGAGAAGAATTTCAACATTATGAGTGCTTTGATAAAAATAGTCCAAACAAATGATGTAAATTTAAAAATCTTAAAGAACTTTTGTTAGTCTTGGAAAACTCTGTGTGTGTGTGTGTGTGTGCGTGTATATATATATATATATATATATATATATATATATACGCGCACACACACACAGAGTATTTTATTCCAATGAGAGTATATTACACAAAATGGATGTCTGAGAAGTAAGGTAAAAACATTTTCTGATCCAAAACATTTATGATTATACAAATAAAACAATATACCTATGTGAGTAGCAGCACGATTATGCTACTTTCTCCCTGTAGCAGCCATTGAGGTTGATGTACTAGTCTCATCAGTGCATGTAAATAGCCTTGTTAAAGAATATGTCATCAAGTGACTTGAGCTACCCTTACATCTGTGCAAGAACAGTGAGTGTCATCTGTGTCAAATTGTTTCCTGGTAAAATAATTGAAGATAATCTGAAAGAGCCAAGTGAAGATTATGCCATAGATGTAGTAAGACATCTCAAGCATAACACTGGAGAGCCAATCTTTTGACTATGTAGGGGGTTGAGTGGTTGGCACTAGGGTGATGTGTTATCAATGCAGCAGGGCATAAACACCTTTATCGTGTTCTCTTACTTTCTTAATTCTTTCAGGTGTTTCACACACTATATAACTATATTAACTACCTGATCCTGCTGGCACATCTTTTTGCATCCCAGAACACAGTGGTCAACAATTTCTTTGCTCACTGCCGAACTTTGAATTCTTGGCTGAGGATCAGACAATCAATTTTAGTCCCTTCAGATTATCATTTGTTTTTGGTCCCTAAAATGACATTTCTCTTAGAAAGCATTCCACAAAAATGACTGCTGTTTTGTCAGAGATGCCCAACCATCTACATTTATTTACTGACACATTCTTCCAATGAGAGTATTTATATGCACCAAAAGGAAAACTGTTGATCACTCTTGATGATGTTTGCATATAAAACAGGAGCATAATAGTCCTGCTAATATATCCATGATTTCTTTATTGCTCTAATAATAAATGTTGCTTAGTATGTTATTGATATTGTATCTTTTTGAACATCCTATATTTCACAACTTCTACTTTGACAGTGTTTTCTTTGTTAAATAAGTTTTATTAAAGACTTCCAGATAAATTTTGTTTTGATAGCTTTTTACATTTTTTTTACATTACATTTTTTCATGTCCCCATATAATGAAATTGATATGAAGTTTTCTTTTTAATATATCTGGAATTATAACTATAGATTAAGTTCCCAATGATAAAAACAATTGATGACAAAATCTTAAATTATTGGTCTTTATTTGAAACAGTTTTTCAGAATAATTAACTGCAATAACAATTTCCTGACTAAATTGTTTAGCATGAAATTGTCAATTTTGTTTTAAGCTTGGAATTTAACATTTTTCATTAAGCCAAACATTTTTTATTGATCTCTCTCTTTGTAAATAATATATTATTCAGTACAAAATTAATTTCATTAATTTTATGCTAAGTTTTGTAGGGAAATATGAAAAAACATGAGAAGCAAGTTTGTCTTGCAGGTCATTAGAATTGAGGAGAGAATTCAGTTGCCACTGAACCCCACAAAACTTGGAACCTTGTGATAGAATGAATTAATATGCTTGCAAGATTTTACACATTTCGTTCTAAAAGAATTCAAGTTTGACCATAACGAAGCTAAAGCTGCAGCGAATATAATTTCAATATTTAGGGAAAATGATGTTAGTAAAAAAATATTTAGTTTAAAAAATTGGCAAGAATAGATTTTAGTTTAGAAAACTAAGGGGAAATTAAAAACTTAAATGATGTGATCTAAAAACTTCAAGTATAGATCTCATAGTAAAATTTAATTTAACAATTTGAACCATTTGAAATTATTTAAGTGTAACTGGCTCACTTTAAGTAAACTTTGGTTTTAGGCAAATGTCTGTCTTCAGCTAAATATTTCTTCCTTCTGTGTTAAGAGTTTATGTTTTAGCTGAGGAAGTTAATTTGTTACTATTATCATGGTCCTAATTTAAGTTCAGAATTAAAAAGAAATTATTTTTTTATGAATCTGGTATATTTATTGTTTAAACAAATAAAGCAAGTATGATGTTATTATAAGAGTCTGAGATTTGTCAGAATTGAAAATGGAGTAAGCAGTAATAAACAATCATTTTTCCTCTCAATACATTTGCATTGACGATATTGAGCTTCTGAATACATATTGTTAAAGGCAAGTTTAAAGGATTTTTTATAAATGTGATTATTAAAGCAATCTAAAAAAACGACAAAGTCACATTTAAAAAAAATCTGCATGAAATATTTCAATTAAAAAAACAAATATTAAAATATGAAAAGGCATAAATTTGAAGGGCAACACAAGCAGCAGGCAATTTTCAAAATGTCACATGAAAGAATTAAAAAAAAAAAAAAAAAGGTTGAAAAAGCAAATAGTCAACAACAACACTTACCTGAACTTCAGAATCATCATCATCATCTTCAAGTTAACTTCTTCAAGCTTCTAAAGTTGGCAGACAAAAAGCTTATGAATGGTCCAAAGAAAATAAGAACAACAGACCCAACCACACAGGGAATTTGCATAAGATAAGAACGACTTTTATAATCCATTTAGTCAAATAAATACGACGAGGAATATCAAACAGACAGAGAGAAAAGTTCAAGTTAGAATGGCTTTGAAGAAAGCAATACAACATAGAACCCAAGAAAAAAAAAATATTCCCATGTTCAATGACTGATGTACACTTTATTGAAATCATCTGGATTTGGAAAACAGATTTGAAAAAATTACTTCTCGAAGTTGATTATTAGCAGGAAACATGCTTTCTTTGATATAATCTTAACATATTTCATAAATAAAATATATATTTTAGTCTTATCATAGAAGTTTTAAAAAATAGGCATTTCCAGAACAATTCTGAGAATTTGAGGACATTTCTGTATAGGGTTTTTTTTTTGTGGAGGTCTGTATTTCTTGGAAACCATTCTAAAGCAGCTGTTTGTCTTTCAAAGTATGTGTTATTAAAATACTGTATTACAATGAAGAAGTCCCATCTTCAGCTCAAAGTCAACTGCTACACTGACATTAGACTGTTTAAATAGGATTTAAGAACAGCATCTACACACAGTAAAGATCATCTTGTCTCAGTAACAATGCTAATCACAAGAGCTTGAGTTGTTTAGAAAAGGAAAATTAAAATGCCATCTTTAAATATAAAATGTTGGCCAAAAATAATAAACGTTATAATTTTCCTTCATAACTTCTCATGGAAAGAAACCAACATTTAAAGAAAATGCATTTATGTTATCCAATCTTTGATGCTGCTACTGCCAATATTGATAATTTGTGACAAAGTAGTAAAATGTCTCACAAAGTTTGATGCCTGGACCAGATGTAAAATCTAAATAGAAAGTTAGATTATTTTAATGAGTAAATCTACATTCTATATGACTAATATACAGTACATGCTTGGATCAAACAAGACTAACAATGAAGATCAAATTTGTGCCAAGTAAAACTACTGCAGTAAGTGTGAGCAAAATTACTGTAAAGAATGAATAATTTTAAAGGACAACCAAAATGTGGGAAACTAGTGGAGAAAACAAAATGATGTAAAACTAGAAACAGAGAAAAAAAAAGATAATTGTTGACAGATTAAACAGGTTTTTGACTAATAATCATAGAAATTAATATTTCCTATATATTTATTTATATAATCAAAATATGCTTGTGTATTGCTGTTTATTTTTGCTAACCCATTTATATGTACACCATTAGCCTGTGTGAAAATGTTTGGCATAATCTTAAATATAAAGAGATTAAATAAAAAAAAATAACAATAACCTATTTAAAAATTATTTTTTACATCTTTTTATCCAAACTATATATTTGTTATTAGGTTGGTCCAAAAATAATGTCGTTTTCTCACATATGTTACTATGTGAGAAAACGACATTGTTTTTGCACCAACCTAATATTTATAAACCAAATTATGCAGTTCCACAGAAAGAAAATAGTATTGAGTTAATTTTAGTTTTATTGTTTTGACTATCAGAATGTTAAGCATAATAACTTGTTAATTTTCAATTAGTAAAATATTTGTTCCTATGCACAAAATATTATAAAAATACTGATGGTAATTTGAAAGTATCTAGACCCAAGCTCTTGTAATCACTGAGATAAACATGCAATTAAAATCATAATTCAAACCAGTTCTACCAAATTTTAGTCAGGTAGAGTCAGACTTTTGTAAACATTAAGCAGACAGTTATATAAAAATTTCCAGGTATTTTTCTTTATAACATAGCAAAAGAGAAACAAAAAAGGGAGGAGGGGGGGACCCAAAGAATTACATGTGTATGGTTCACCTAAGAACAAATGCGTCTTTACTGTTTTCATTTATTAGCTCAAACTTCCATGGAAGATCAGGTTATCATTACTTTTGGTCGGTGAATCAAATCACACAGAAGATATTTTCAGGAGTTGTTCCATTATTTTTCTTTTCTTAGTAACATAAGAACAACTGCTAAATAGCAAAGGAGAAATCAGAGAGAGGGAGTTTAAATATAAGAAAATGGTTGTCTTATTGCTGGTTGGCTTGGCAACAAATCTTTGTAATTCTACCTGGAAGTAAAAATAACTGCACAACAAAATGTTCACAAAAATTGATGATCAGTGGAAATGAGAAAAAAAAAAAAAAAAACCCAAAAAACAAAACCAAAACAAAACAGACTGTATAAAGCTAGAGTAAATAAAATAAATATAAATTGTACAGAATATATTAGTCAAAGAAAAGTTCTAAAAAGAAAAAAAAAAAAAAAAAGAAAAAAAAAAGAAAAAAAAAAAAAAAAAAAAAAGGTAAAACAAACAATAAATGGAACCAATTTTTTTTCCATGGCAACATCATTCATCATTAGAAATTTCTTATTAAATGAGAAAAATCTTCTCAAAGTCTATCAGGAATTTAAACTGAAGAGCATTACTATGAGAAGATGTAAGAAGTTTGGGCAGCAAATGAGTTTGGATTGATCAAATAGTTGAAAAATCCCAAATTGATAAGGGAAAAGCATTTTCTTTTCTAAATGACATGTTTCAGATTCTTTAGGTTGGAATGAGAGAAAAAACTGTAAGGAAAATGCATTGATATTCTTAAGGATAAGCGGAATAATAAATGACCTTATCAGAATCTACAACCAGAAAGTGTCTTCTTCATATGTATATATTAGAGCTGATGGTGCCTGTTGGATTTTGAATCAGTCCACTCCGAGTAGATCTCCGTCTTTTTTTTCTCTAGTAGCTTGTATAAAAGCTACTAGAGAAAAACAGATCTACTTGGAGTGAGCTGATTTAAAATCCAACAGATACTAATGGCTCTAATATATATAAACATACACATTCTGGTTATAGGATCTGATAAGATAATTTAATTTATTGCCCCTATTATCCTTAAAAATCATAACACATTTTCCTTAAAGTTTTGTTTTTCATTCCAACCTGATAAAGCCAAACCTAACACACATCAGCAAAACACTTTGTCAAAAAAGCTTTTCCATTTTGTCCCATTATATCCATTTTTGTTTTGGATACTATTATATATCCTACTAACATGCGCATATATATAATATTTAAATTGGGTATATTTGGGCAGCAATCTTTCATTTATGCAAAAAAGGTCTAAAATTTTTTTTATTTAATTTTTCTGGTTTCAAAGAATTTGAACATAAATTGTCCAATATCTTCTGAGCATTTCTTCTTCCAAAAGACATAATCAAAATTCTTTGTCTTGACTGGGTTTTGTCAATATATATGCCTTGTGTTTCTTTATTAGTTTTTGAGTGTCACGTCTTCACAAACTGATGCATGAAGATGTGAGACTTAAAAAGAAAACATGTTACCTACTGATGCACATGAAACAACACTCAAAAACTATCAATGTAAACACAATACACAACTTTAGAAGCATGACCCCATCAACCCATAGAAAATTCTTTGATAATGGATTATGAAAGGTGAAAGTGCTCAGAAGGCAGACAATTTTGTTTCATATTCTTGGAAACTGAAAAATGGTTTGAACCAGTTTTATTTCATTTATGTATAAATTAAATAAAAAATCTTAAACAGAGAATTTTCATTTGTATTTAACCAAAGTTATATATCTTAAAATGCACCCAACCCATGACCTAGCAAAGTTTTTTTTCCATTTACAAAGTTTGTAGAATTTTACCAAATTTGTTTAATATTCTAGAGAATACACACAATAATTATCAACAAATTTCTTCAAATCATTTGTTTATTGGAATATTATAGAAAAGTGACAAACTGCAATATTTTTCTTTTGATGGAAAAAGAGAAGCTTTGAATTTCACAAACTCAATCTAAAAATCATATTTTAAAGAAACCTAAAAGACTGTGTTAATATGCTTGTTAGTAACAATGATGAAATAAATACATGCGATAAAAGTTTACTGTAAAATAAATATTTTTATAAAAATAGAAAAAAATTTGATAAGCATTAATAGAAGTCACTAAAGAGATTTTAATGTTTATGATTTAAATCTTTTTATACAAGTAAACTGTTTGCACAGGTCATCAATTTAATGATGTGAATGTATAAACTCTTATAATTCAGACTGCATAAAATACAGTTTTTTTAGTCAATGGAATATGTTAATTTTTAATGGTTTTAGTTGACATACTAAGCTTTTTTGGCTAAGAAACCATTTTTGATTAACTGACCTGAGTATGTCCACATCATATCTAACCCACAAAGCTCTTTGGGGAGATGGGGTGCTTAAAAAAAAGAAGACATTCACATGGAAGCAAGTGAGAGACAACAGAAAGAGGAATGAAGCACAGTGAGGTGGGGAGTGGGCCACACAAATTATCATTTTTTTTGTGTGTCATTTGTGTTGTGATTTGGTGAAAAAACAGACAACAGTGTAAAACATGTGAAATGATGAAGACATTGATAGCAAAGAGAAGAAGAAGAAAAACAAGAAAGCATTTCATAAGGCAACACAAAACTAAGAGACAAAATGAGATGAAACAACAAAGATGATTTAACTAGCATAATTGAGAAAGAAGGATTGTTTCTCCTCCCTCAAGAGAGGTGACTGATTTTATCTTTTTGAAAAAGGAACATTTCTATTCTACATAAATGGAGAGTTGTTATTTAAATATTAGGGAAGAAAAATCTTGCAAAAGGCTAAATATTAAATGCTAAAATGATTTTTAAAAATGTCAAGTATTAAGATTCTACTTTGTGATTTATTGCCAAATTATACACAATTGTTTGTTTGGAGGTAGTAGTAATGTTAACAAGAGAAATAATAACTAAAATTAATTCAATCCTGACTGGGCGCTCAGTATTTATGGCCTTGAAACTGAGTGACAAAAAGAAAAGAAAAAAAAATCTTATAACAATAACTATGAGATTAGAACAATTCTACATAAGGCAAAATCAATATTATAAAAGGAAATATTCAGAGAGTTTTAGGATTACTTCCAACAAATCCAAACATAATCGAGTAAGAAGAAATCCGTTATAAAATATGTTGTCTTGAACTCTTTAATAATACACACTTAAATAGAAATTGTTTTTAGTGTAATTTCAGAAAAGTCATTTTTCCACACACCAAAAAAAAAAAAGCTGAGATAAAAAGATTATTCAATATCAGCAAAAATCTCTTAACTTAAAGTAGAAAAGTCTAATTTTTATCTAAAATCTTCAACTGCAAAATAAATCTATGTGAGCATGTGTGCACATTGAAAAATAGGAGCAACTAATAAGAAAATATAAATCAAGATTCAAAAGAACTTGAAATTTAGAAGACAATGACACTTTTCAAATTACTAAAATTGATATTTTTAAAATAGCAGCTGTAAATTGATAACTTTTCAAAATTGTTTTTTGCTGATTTCTAAGTCCTACTCCTGTCATGGTTATCTTCATAATATATTGCAATTAAAAAAATAAAGTTGGGAATATAAGTACAAAAAAATTAATTATTAGCATAACTGTGTCATGTCAAAATTAGAAACACTTTTTTGACTTAAAGGCAATTGACAGCATTTGAAGTTAAATACAAAGAATGCTGTATAATATGCTCATAAGTATCATTTTTGAACCTGTTCTCTGTATGAAAAAAATACTTGTGTAGCATAGAGGCAAGTATAACCAATTGAAAATTTTGTCACATATTAAAAATATATTCAACTAAAAAAGATACAACAGAAAAAATATTGTGATAAAGGATGTCAGAGATTAATTTTCAAATTAGGTCATCACTCTCAACCTTGAAGATTGAGTGACACCTAACTTGGCCTTAAGTTTTCAACAAGGTGTATGATAGAGTTTATTACAATTTGAAATAGTTTGTTACTCTGTTATTGCCACAAGAGACTGTGAAAAAGGAGATAATCAATGTAAAAACCTCCTTTGATATAATTTAGAAAAATCTAAAGCTTGGTTGATTATTTTTCTTAATTAAAACCATTATAATGTGCACACAATATATATATATATATATATATATATATATATAAATAAAACTATTTAATATTGTTAAGCCATTCAGTTATGACAAAGGTCAAATGAACCCTCATCAACTGACAAGATTTCAAATACACTTTGTTTTACACTATTCCTGTTTGCCTATAATGGAACATTTAAATATTTTAGAGTCAATACTTTACCTAGCTGGCTTAAATTGCTAGGATATAATTTAGCTATGTTTAAAATATAAACTTGAGTTATTTTATATTAAAACGTTGCAAAATGCAAAAAAATTAAAAATATATAGTGCTGAAAAATTGTCGACCCAGCCAAAAAACCTTTAAAAAATAAATGAAATAAAAGGTCAAATTTCATAAAGTAGGCTGAGCTAAGAACATTTCAGCACTTCACATAATGTGCATGAATAATTGTAACGGACCATCAAAGCCTGATAATCAAAATAAAATGCTTATAATTTTAATACTGCTGTAACTTCTATTAATTGTTAGCATAAACAAAACTAAAAATGGAAAAATAAAATAAAACAAACCTGGCTTGATTAATTACTAAGTAAACAAAATTAAAGAAACAAAAATAAGATAATCAAAATATTTTGGTAAAAAAAAATAAACACTTGTCTTATTTGACAATTTTAACTTTTTTTACTGAGAAGTTTATGGAACCATATTTAAATGACAAATTTTCAAATCAAAGCAACTGCTTAATGATAGGACAATGAACAATAATTAAAAAAATATGTTAATAGTGTCAGATTTTGGATTTATATGAAATTAAGTTTTAAGATTTAAATAACATACCTAAAAATATTTGTTCATTTTTATATGCATGAATTTATTTACTCTGTAAAAAAAACTGAAAAATAATAAAAGAAAAAGAAAACAAAGACAGAAAAATGAGAAGAAAAAAATTCTATGAGTCCAATAAAATACAGGTAAATTTGACTTTGATAAAAAAAAGAAAAGTATTTGTTGGTAATGGAAAACATAATTCTAGAAAATCTAGGAATAATTTTCAAAATTTATCTTAATTATTTTCAAAACTATACCAAATCAAATTTCCCAGAGTATTTGCCATAATTTCAAATTTTATAAGTGGCATTTATTCCAATAGTCATTGTCGATGTTAACGGGAGACTCCAGTAAATAGTAATTAGCAAAGAAAATCTGCTTGATATGAAATGAGTTCAGATGAATCAAATGGAGATAGGCTCAAAATATAATTGAAATTTATATTTTGGTTATGTTTAAATAGAAATAGAAAGAAATTTAAATAAAATAGGAACATGTAATTAGATGTAAGCAGATGACTGAATAAATATATTTTCTTTGAAAAGAAATTTAAGAACTTCCACATGTGCCGAGAAATTTCTATTGTTTATGAATGAATTATTAACCATATTCTGTCAATATGTATGAAAATGTTGACTTTTCTGTCTCCCTCATCATATATATATATATATATATATATCACACACACACACACTGGGCTTTATAGAAGATTTGCTACAGAAACAAAAGCAGAATAAAGCTAGCTTAAAACTGAAACAAGTTCACAGATCAAACAGGCAGCTGGATGGGAAAAAAATCAACAAAGAAATAACAATGTAGGGAAATAATTAAAATAAACAAAAAGCTAGTGTCCAGAGTAAAATAAAAATGGTGAATTTACTGGTTGAATTTTATAATGATTATGAATATTTCTAAGTAGACATAAACATTTAGCTTTGAGTATAAGGCAATGGCATATCAGGTGAAACACTTAAAAAATACTTTCATCATCCAATAGGACTATATATAATTATGTATAACTTATATCTACATTTTTAAGAAAACATATTGCAAAGAGATATAAATATATGTAGATAGGAACACAGATACGCTCCTCCATAGAAAACAGTTTTATTTCAGTATTTTCAGAAAAAACGAAAACATCTGTAAATGAAAGCCTCATAGAAAAATATATCTTAAAATTATGCTAATATGAAATATGGGAAATATTTTAACAGACTTACTTTTGTAGGCTTGTAATGCACTCTTCTTGAAAATGATAAATTCACAATGTTAACATTTTACCCTGGACACAAAGCAAAACATTTGACTGAGTGAGCTGAAGACATCAACCTTAAAAGCAAGATATGTGTATGTAGGGGGAGTGGAAAAAAAAAAATATATATATATATATATAAAACATTGCAAAACAGTTAAATATAAAAGTGCTGTGGAAGAATGGACATATAATGGTGAAACCACGGGATCAAATCATTGCATAAGGAAAAAATAAAAAAAAATGGCAGCAAGCAGACATAATAAATAAATAAATATATATATATATATATATATATATATATATATATATATATATATATAAGCTCATAATTCAGTGGGTTCTAAGAACTAATAATCAAACAGCAGATAATAAAAAATAAAGCCTAGGCATGCACACAATGGTCAGCCAATCAAAATGTATCATGGGGGATAATGCAGCCAATTAAAACTCACAAGAGACATGCTTGGAGTGATTTAAAATTCTATTGGTATTTTTGCTCCGCTTTAAAAGAAAACCTGCTTACATTTGGAAAATGGTGACAAAAACATCTAGGTATTTAAATTCAAGAATTTTTTTATTTTTTATTTTTAGAAATGTACTTATAATTGTTATACCAAGAAAAAAGGCTTCCAAATTTAATGTGGAAATAAATACAATTAAAACCCAAATATTGCTTAATTAAAAGTTGCCATGGTAATTTATATTAAAAATACCATTCCTTTTACGCATTAAAATCATTGGTCAAAGAATAAATATTATGTTTATATTTGTATATAAAAAAGAGACAAAATAAAAATAAAAAATTGAATAAACAAAAATATAAAATAATTTGACAAAATTTAAAAAAATAAATAATAAAAGTTCCAAGATGTATGTTTGTATAAATAAATTTGTTAATTATTTTTTCTCATTTTTACTGACACCATAGATGAACTAATTTCAAACTTAAATCACAGTGACAATGAAGTGTCATCTTAAAAGGGAAAAAAAGGACACAAACCAGTTGACTACAATGGAAGCCAGTTTATTATCATTATTCTCTACAGGTATATAACACCAGGACTCAGACTTCTCAAAAAAAGATAGATCTATTTTTCTTTTTCTTTAAATATATTGCTGGCATCAATAGAGTGTCTTCTCATTTTAGGCTGAAAATCTCCAAAATGAAGAACTAATCATTCAGTTATTCAAACTTGTTTAGCAAAATGATTAGATGAGGAAATGAAATTAAGAAATGAATTCTTACAAGTCTTTTTCTTTTTTATCATAGGATGACAAAAGATATTTACTTTTGATAATAAGAAATTGTGGATGTAGTCCATAACATATCAAAGCTATATTTTTCATCATTTTGTATATGAAATATCTAATGTCAGACTGATGGCATCATATTCAAAGAAGTACATTCACAGTAAATAGTAGTAGTAGTAGTAGTAGTAATAATAATAATGATGAGGATGATGGTGGTGGTGGTGGTGGTATTAGTGGTGATACATATTCAGTATATGGAGTCACCATTTTTTTTAACTTTAAAAACTAGTTATGTGATAAAGCAACTTACCAATCATTTCCTTTTTGAAGATGTTTTTCTTTTTTTAAAATTATTTTTATAATTACAATTATTATTATTAGTGATAGATAATGCAATTAGTAAAGAACACAAGAAAAGATCAGATTGACTAGTTATGATACGTTAATCAGATGACAATAGCGAATGCTTTACGCATCAACAATAAAATTGTTAAAACAACATTTGTAGAATCAAAATGCGAATGACAATGACACTGGGTGTACAATGTACAAAAAATTTTGGCTTCAAATCATTGGGTTGAGATATAGAGTGGGGATGAGGGGGAGTATGTAACTTAAGAGAGAAAAGAGAGAGAGAGAGAGAGAGAGAGAAAAAAGAAGGCATAAAGAATAAAAGAAAATAACAAAGATATGAAGAGAGAAAGAGAAACAATATTAGGCACATTTTCCTGCTTTATTTTTGAGTAAATTAAAGAGTAAGAAAATTCCTGGGATTAAAAGACTGTTGATTCTTGAAAAAGGGCAGAGGCGGTGTTAAGATTGATATAGAAAATGGTGATTGTCAAGCGGGTGGCAGGGGTGGTTGCGGAGAAAATCTAGTTATATTATTGAGAAACAGCAGATAACACTGATGTTTTTAGTTGTTGAACAGAGACCCCCCTCCCCCCAGAGATGAAAGAGAAGAGATGTAGGGAAGGGGGGAACAAACAAACAAAAAAGCAATTGGCAATGTGAAGAAAGTGGAAATTTTTAAAAAGATGAATAAGGAATGTACGAAAAATTGGCTTGAAGAGAGACAAGCTCAAGAACAAATTCACACTTATTTGATGCTTTACAATTGTTTTCTTCCTTTCTTTATCACAGACAGATTCCATTGTCATCTGAGGGAAATTCACTGACTTAAGACTTGTTTTTTTTTTTTATTTTTATTTTCACCACTTTGAAAAGAAGTTGCAAGATGAGGATGATCAAGAAAGTTTGGGAAGAAGAAAGGAAGCAGAAAAGAATGAAAGAAAAATGGACATTTTATACAGGGAAACAATCTGAACATCTGGGAAAATAAGACAGGCTTTAAACATATTACACACACACACACATTGTCAATTACTTCAGGTCATTTCTACATTGTCTACAAAATCAATTTAAAAAAAAAGAAAAAACCTAAATTCCACAGATAAACTTTGATTGGTAGTTGTCAAAATTACTAGTGATTTCCTTTGTAACAAGATATGAAAAAACAAAAACCAAGTGACAAATGATTTCTATATAATTTCAAAGACAGTTGCATGAAAAGAGATGTAATATCAAGGATAATAGCAGCAGCAATAACAACAACAACAACAGCAGCAAAACAAAACAAAAAACAACACATGGACAGAACTAGGGATAATGGTGGAATATAAAATGGTAATTTTAAAAAACTATTTCAGTTGACAGAAAACAAAACATTGAAATGTTAAACAGGGAAACTTGGTTTTCTACAAAATAACCAATAAAATATTAAATAGGACATTGAACAACAACAAAACTGGTAGATAAGAGAACTGAACTGAGTTGAATGTTTTCAATGCATTTTTAAGATACAAAGAATAATGATGAAATAATGAGGAAAAAAACAAACAAACACACAATTGTAATAAAATCTGATTTCATAAAAGCTTACAATATAGATATGAAACTTAGACATAATATTCAGTTCAGTTGTAAAAAAAAAAAAAAAAAAAAAAAATCAGTTGCTTTGCTTATCTAATTTTCTAGACAAATAAAACCTTTCAATTGATCAGGGCTGATAGCAACCTATATTTCATGATGATCAGGTCATTATTCTAAATAGAAGCAACAACTATATTGGAAATTCTTGAGCAGGATAAAATGTCCAACTATTCGTTGTATTGTATCCTTTTTTTTAATAGGACATTTAATCAGCTAGCATAAAATACATTCTAAAACAATTTAAAGACAGGAATAAATTTTGAGATCTAAAATATCCTTTGTTTCGAGTTCACAAAGCAAAGACAACAAAAATCTATCATTCTATCACAGTTTTTAATGAAATGTTTTTACTTTTTATTTGCTTTAGCAAATTAAATAATGACACCTCAAGAGATTTACTTATATTTATACTAACTTCTCATTGTCATAGTTACGAATATAACATCAAATTTAAAGAAAAAACAGTGTAAGTAACAAATTAAATTATATATAACGCCATGAGAAGATTCAAAATAAAACATCTTCAAATGATGAAAATGCTCTTCAGATAAACCTGGGTAATTTTTAATTAAACAAATCACAAATGAGAAGATAATTTCATACTAGATAAAACTTATCTTGACAAAACAATATATATATATATATATATATATATATATATATATATATATATATATATATCTCATACACACACAAATGAAACAATTTTAAAGTGAATTCATATTAATGAAGAAATTCTTCTGAGGAAATTAAACATTGCCATAAATCCTATTGTCAAATAGATAAAAAGACATTTGGTATTTAAAAAAGAAAAAGTTTACACAGGAGGTGGGCAAAAATATGGGAGTTCATAGGGGTGAAACACAACACATGCAAGAAAACATTTTCAGCTTTAAAATCCTTTGTTTTTTTAAAGAAATATTACAAATATTTTATCTTAATATCAAAAAGATTTTTTCACTGATTTCATGCACCTGAATTATTAGCCAAAATCTATCAATGGCTGGTGATGAACAAAACAAAACCATCAGAATATTTTCTACTTGAAAATTTAACCTAAAATTTAAAACTGTTCATCTTAGAAAAGAAATTACAGTAATATGTGGTCATAATGATAATAGTGTAATAAAAGCTATTAGTATTGGTTTAATAAAAGCTGTAACAGACTTATTATTTAAACTGTAAGATTCAGCCAAATTGTTTACATAGTATACTTAATTGGTCAAAAATAGATAACAAAGAATCAAGTCAAGTAGATCATTTTATACCAATGAGAATATAAACTGACAACCATATTGGTGAAGATAGGAAAAATATGTAAAATGAAATTCAAGAGATTTTAGGGAGCCAGTGACAATGTACATCAATGGTAACAAACAAACAAAATCCTTAATGCCAAGGAAGCAACACATTTAGAATGTCTATTATGTTTATAGTGGTTAATTTGGGTGCCTCTTGAAGGAACTGAACAAAAACAAAAATCACAATGTAAGATTTGCTTCTTGTAAGCATCTGTCAAAATTTTGTTTTATCAGCTGATCATACCCTCCCCCCCTTTCTCTGTCTATTCTATGTTAGTATTTATTACCTGTAAGACAACAATGGACGGACACAATAGCAGCAACGATTGAGGCTTTTAAAAAAAAAAGTCACACACACGATGATGGTAGATGGCAAGCAGCTGCCAATGCAGAAAATCTTTAAAAGCAATGAAGTTGTTGACATTTGAATAATGGGAGAAACTCAGATTGGACATTACTAAACAAATGAAACTTTGTAAAGTGGGAAATATTTCCAATTCAATCATAAAGATTAGAATAATCTCATTTCTTCAGAAAAGAAAAAAAAATATGATGAATACTAAAAAATATTAGTGGAATAGAGATTATTTTGAAACGGTTGGGAATTTTGAGTTGTGAATTTCAAATGGCTTTAAACTGTAGGAAAAAAAAAAACACAAAAAACCTCATGCCTATCACTTAAAAAAAAAAAAAATACAAAAACTACCAATGCCTATATCAACACTAGTGACAGATTTTAAATGTTTAGAGAGGAAATATACAAAGCCTTATTTGTAATTAAACAAAGAAAATTAAGATTAAAAGCAATATATTAAGGATCTGTATGTTTATTTATAAGTCTATTTAAAAAAACTCTCAAACTATTCTCCACAGTTTTACTCTTTCTATTTAGTTGAAAATTCATAATGAAGAATCTATTCTAAAGAGAATGCTTTTGAAAAGAACTTTTGGCTATGAAATTGAAATAATATTCCAAGTTCAGTGGCAATAGCTGAGGGAGAAAGTTTATTGCACTGGGGAGGTAAATAGACATTTTTATACAACGACACAGTTATATGGTAACATGAAATTGGAAAATTATTACTGACAGTCTAGTTTGATAGAAGTAGTCAATTGTTTCATTGAAAAAAAGGTTTCTTAGCAAGTTTATTACAGCAAATATAACACTTAGTTGAGTTAACAATAAACTAGTATCCATGCAGAGATAAGACAGAGAGAGAGGGAAGAGAAGCAAATGGATTTCATAAGGGGATTTGATAAATCTAATAAAAGAGTGAGAAAGAGATTTGTAAACAGAGAATAAAAAATTCAGATTATATATACAAATAAAAGGAAACGAACAAACATGTTAACAGATAAAAACCAACAAGAAAATCATCCAGCTTAGCATTAAAAGGTTATTTGGAGATATGAAGCCATTAATTAAGAAAATTGGCGATTCAGTGTTACATGAAGTACTTCGATGAATATGCCCATAAATCATAAAAGAAAAAAATTAAAGCCCAATCATTTTTTTCAATAACTCAACCTCAGATGATTATTTCCTTATAAAATGAACAAAAATATAATGACAAACAATGACAGATCCATAACATGAAAAGCTATGTTCTTGGTGATTTAAACAAAATTATTTACATTTCCAAGTATCAGAGGAAAAAGGTGAGATGATGAGTTTTGAAGTTTTCAATCCACACTAACAGAACAAAAAACACCTAAGATGGCTGAAATAAAAAGTTAATTTGGCTAAGAAAAGTTGTAGTGAAGGCTGCAGGCACCAACTGTTTTCTTTTTTAAACTTAAAGATAACATTTTTTTTAAAAGAGTGATGAGCAACCAGAGATCGTGCAGGTGATTCTGTATAAATAAGATCTATAAGTAATCTTGTGAGCTGAGGTGTATTTTAGTTAATTAAAAACAACAAAGAGAATGGTTTCTAACTTGCAATCAAATTGCCCATTCATACCTATCCATCCATACTTACATGCATGCCATCTTAAAAGATAATACAATATTCTCATATCATAATCGAGGTCTGTTTTTGTGAGAAACTGTGCGTGTCAACAGAATAAAAAACAAAAAAAAAAAAAACTGTATTTTTTTCCTTAAAAGGATCGGACAAGGGATCACATTAAGATTGAAAAGAATTTCTTTGAATTTTCTGATATGATTTTGTGGCACAAGGAATCCTGTTTTAAACTGTACTTTCACATCTGCACCCATTGCAAGTAATAGGTTTATCGACAAAGGAAATGCTAATCAGAGCTGATTTATTGAGCACTTCCGACTCATGAATTCAATCAAGATCAGGATTAGTGTGAAGAAAATTAATGGATCTAGAATGTTCACCTTGTAGATAACACAGATTAAGTTTGCTTGTCAAAAACATAACCCCTTTTACCTACCCTCCATATCATAGTCGATGGAGATTAATTAAAGAGGGATGAAATGACAAAATTTTTTATTTATTTCTTTTCTGAGGAAATATTTCCAAAGTTCCAAAATATTTCCAAAGTTCTGAAGTATGATTCACAAGTATGTTTGTGTTTTCATCCACACTTCATTCAAAACATTGATTATTGTATCAATCAAGTTATACCTTGATCGATAGGTGTACGAGAGAGAGAGAGCATGGAAATACGTTCTATAGACCCAGCTTTGGTCACTCTAAAGTAGTTTCTATCAAACAGCCAGGTCCATGGTTATCAAAAAATGAGAAAAAATCAAAGGCCAGGTAAGACCAGCAATTTTGTGTGTCATAAATCACCAGGTGGTCAACCTATGCTTAAGAAAAAGGGAAGCTTAATTGGTCATACTCATTTAATATTTTATGATTACTTTGTTTTACCAACGTCATGCTTGTAATAATGACAGGGAAAGTAGAGGCTTTTTAATGAAAGTCTATGTGGCAAAATTTGTGATGAAAGGTGTGCTTTGTATTTAGTCAAATACATTATCAAGAGTGACTAACAAACACCCACTCAAAATCAATGCCCTTACTGGTATACATGTTTAGAAATTTAAAAACTGGAGAAATACAAAGATTTGACCAGCAAGAAAATTTACATTATGGAGACAAATGCGTTTTTTTTTTGTTTATTTATTTATTTTTTTTTAAATGAACAGAAATTTCTTTAAATAAAAAGTATTTTATGCAGATATATTTCATCATCAACCATTTTTACCTCATTTTAAAATTATTTTATCAAAATATGGTTCCTAATGGTAAACACTTTTTATAAAAAAAAAAAAAAAATGAAGAAATAAGCTGGAAGGAAAAACAAGAAATGTTTTTCAATTCTTAGCAAAGTGTAAAATTTATATTAAAATGCAGCAATTAATTTTCTCTCCCTGAAAGCAAGATATGAAAGCACTAAGAAAAAAATGCTGGTTATCAATGGGAGAAAATATATGAGTGGAAATGAAGTCAAGAAAAATAATATGTTGAAAGTAAAATTAACTTTTGATAACTGCTTATGAGTTTGAATCTGTAAAATATTAATCTGAGCATAGAATAATAAAAATACTTGGAATGTTTAACTAAGTTGACAGATAATTTATTACAAATATAAATGACTATCACCAACACAAAAGTGCATTTCATTTGATAATCATAGTAAAGGAATGTTTTTTGTATTTTGTTTTAAACAGTTTAATTCAAAAGATGAAGAGTGACTTAAGAACTTGAGAGAAAGGGAAACAAATGTAATAGAGATTTCATATTTCAGGATTTGGTGCCAATGGCACAAAAGAGAAGTGATCTGTCAAGTAATCTTTGTTGAGAATGACACCAACTAAATTTTGTAAGGTTTTCAAATAAATTCACAAAAATTGTAAGGAATTAGTGACTGGAATGAAGTGATCTGTTAATCTATAGACATAAATATGTAGACAAAAGAAACATGAAAAATCTCAAAAAGGCGGATGTTTGATCAAATCTAGAATGAGATAGAAATAAATAAGGCAAATGAGATCATCAAACAGAGGAACAGGGAGAAATAAAAAGAAAGAAGAAATCCTCTATTATGTTTTTGTTGGGTAAATACCAATGTGGAAAAGCAAATGATCGAATAAAAGTAGTGACATAACTTTCTTTATGTTTAATGAAAATATGCTTGATGCACATACAGTCAAATGTGAATAAGAAGGTAGCAATATTTCATATGTATGGCACCTAGATGACAAAAGCATTTTTAAAAAAATAAATCCAACAATAAATTAATATAAATCAAAGAAGTATATATTGATGATGAAATTGGCAAAGGAAAATATGAAATTTATAGAAATCTTTAAGGATAAAAATTTAAAATAATCTGCATTTCCACTCTCTCAAATGATATGTTTAAAGCTTTAATTTAATCTAATAATAATAATACTATGATTATATAAGAAGATGCTGAAAAATTCTCAACCCTATTTCCCCAAAACAGTTGTTAAATGACCAAAAATCAGAATTTTGGCAGATGAAAAGTTACAGAAATTTGTGAAATGATGTGCAAACTATGGAATGATGAATAAGCATGTACATTTCATATTTTGGTTGGGCTGAGAACTTTTCAGTAGCTCTTCATAGCCGACAATATTTCTAATGGTAGTGCAACTATTTTTGCAAATAAATGCTCAGCAAATGTGCATATATAGATTGCACCATTAATATTAAATATAAATGTTTTTGTAAATGAGATTTTAAAAATACTTGGAAAGTTTTCAAACCAAAATGAGAATTGTTGTGAGATGGAATTCTGAATAGAAATATGGAAATGAAATTCTATAATTGCAAATATCTATTGGAATAGTTTTCTCTTTTAGTTAATGATACAAGTAAAGATCTGTAAGATAAATGCAAATTTCATATGGGAGAATTAGCCTGAATGAGTATTGGCAGGAAACTTGAGTTGACATCAAATCACGATTGCAGCTCTGGTCAAGACAAACAGTTATAGTGAAATGGTGTCATGAACTAAGAACTTCAAGAAAAAGAAAATAACCAGTCCAGCCCATCAAGAGCTGCAGACATTGTAATTTTGAACCAATTTTTTCTTTGCTTTTAGATGATAATGATGATGAGGATGTTGATGATGGTGGTTAGGGTAAAAATGAAGTTGGGTGGCCAAATGAATCATGGTCCTTTTTCAAAATCATTTGCATTTTTGGAATACTTTTTTCCTGTTGACACACCATATTTAAATATTTACATTTAAAGAGAACAAAAACTGCATTAAAAAAGAAATTAAAAAAAAAATTAGATGTTTGTTTTTTTTTTTTTCAGGCACAGAGAATTAAAAGGAATATATATATATATATATATATATATATATATATATATATATATATATATATATATATATATATAAGATAGATGCTATCAATAATGTAGGTTTTAAATAAATCAGAAGTAAAGGAAAAATTATGTAAAAGGTTGGAGGATAGATTGAATAGTGATGCAAGAACAGAACTAAATGACCAAGAAAAGCAAACTGTCCTTTTGTCTTTGAGCACTTGTTTGTTGAAAGGAATGAAAGATTTAATCACAGATAGTTCATGAGCAGTCAAGTAGCACGTGACAGTCCTTTTATAATTTCCCTAACAAAAATACTAAGATAGTAATTTAGACTGTAAACTAGAGATCACTGCTGAGACATTTTAATCAACTAAGACAAATTCTAATCATTTGTATTGATTCTCAAGATTGAAAACTGTCTTTACTTAAGTGTATAGCGAATATAGACCTAAACTGGTGAGCTTAATGTACAGACCAAAACTTAGCGAGTAGCATTGATCAGTAAACGTTTCACAAAGCTTCTATGAAGAAAGCAACAGAACAACCAGCTCTTATTAGTTTTACAGTATTTTCTTTTTTTTCAACAATCAGGTAAAAAATAGTCACGAGAATATAGGTGTGGAATTCAAATAATCAAAATTGAACTATAACAAAATAGAGATTTTTTTTCAATAAACTTACTACAGATGAAAATTTAAAACTTGCAGATGCTAACAATTTTCCTTTTCTTCTAAGTCCATGTAAATTTAAAGCTATTTTTATTTTACAGTAGCCATTTGTAATTATCTGGAATTAAAAAAAATCTTCCTCAGTCATCTCATAAAGCACCAATGAGAGTAGCTACTGCTTAACATTTAAATTATATTACAACATTAAGAACGGATATAAAATTGCCAAAATTTAATAATATGCACAGAAGTGCAATACCCTTAAGCTGTGGCATATGATCTAACTGTTTTGTTTTGGGATATCAAAGTAACAATTTCAATGTCTGATCTCTATGAAAGAGAGTCAGAGAAATAAGAAGCAAAGGGATCGAGTATTAAAAGTCAGAAGTAACAATAACAATTTGACTTAGGCAATGGAAGTAACCTGCAAGATATACAAAAGTGAATATTGCCTATCTTCTGTTTATCATCATTATGGTCATTAAACGAGAAAAGAAAGCTTTCAATAATATAAACTGATAAGTAGTTTGATGAAATTGATAAATGTCATCGCATAATCAGTTTCATGTATGAAAATTCGATTTTCAATAGACAGGTTTTGTATGATTAGAAGCAAATAAGATAAAAACATTTCAAATGTGTTTGCATTATTTTTATCTTTGCTGGATCAAGTAAATCCAAATACTGATAAAGCAGTTTGAAATGATATGTGAAATGAGGACATCTATCTACTGGTCAATTTTATTTTTAAAGATGTAATTAAAAATCAGTCATCTTTATTTATTACTAGTTACTTATGTACTAATATTTAAAAAGAAAAAAAAAAGGTGTGTATGCTCTTCCTAGTTAGAAAAGATTTGTTATGTGACCAAAACCTGCAGAGAATGTTTACAAAAATAACAGTTATTTCTTTCCTTAATTCTGATTTTAAAAGTTTCAAGTGACTTGGTGTTGAATATGTTGTGTCAACAACTTGAAATAATTGTTTTTCATCTTAAGAAGTCTATGAAATAATATTCAATATATGTATGCAGATGTTCTTACAAATAAAAAAACAAAACCTCAAACACCAAGTCCAGTTTTCAAATCTAAAACTGACAACCTTAAAACACTTTAAAGAATCATGTTCACCTTAGATTAAAGCAATAGAAAGTGGCTCAAAAAGAGAGACAAGGTAAAAGGAAAAGAAAAAAAAAAGCAACATTTCCTAAGTTTAGCCATGTCTTTGTTGACACAGTGGCAAGATATTATTTCAAGATGTCTGCCATAATAATGCAAACAGAAGTTAATTTGTTTTAAAAATATTTACAGATTTGAGAAAAAGAAATAATGTTAACAGTTACAGATTCTGGCCACACAAACTCTCCATGGCATTTTGTAAATTTTGAACCTGATTTCAATAATTCTTTCAATATTTCAAAATATGAAAAAAAAATTAGATCTTTTCTTTTGAAAGGGAAAATGATTAAACTATCTTTTCTATTATAGAATATCTGAAACCTAAATAGGATAGGGAAAGCTTGATATCAGTGATTATATTAAATCAGTTATAATTGTATGTATGTATATAAATATGTGAGTACTTATCTGCAAACATTGACATAAATTGTTTTATTCTATGTACAATATAAACCTTATCATCATGTGAACCCATAACTGTTTGTTACATTGGTGTGTATGTGTGTGTATATATATATATATATATATATATATATATATATATATATATATATATATATGTGTGTGTATGTGTATATATAAGTGATAGAAAGAGAAAATCTCGTAAACGTGAATGAAAATAATTCTTCCGAGGGAAAAGACCCAGAAAAAAAGGAGGGAAAAAAGTCCCATTTTGTCCCGACTGCTGCCAAGTAGTTACAAAACATAAATGCAAATTCATTGTGTGTTTTGCTATTGTGAGGAGGAAGAGGAGTAGTTTAATTCTTGCCTGAGGACAGTTTCTGCATATGGATTCTGGTAAACAGCACTTGTTCGTTGTTCTTTCTGGGAATTTTCACCCAATGTATTATCTGGGGTGAGAGGCGACAGCTGGGAGCTATCTGGAGAGCTAACAACTGCAGAACTATCAGTTTCTTGGAAATCTGTGTTATCTGAAGAGGACTCACAAAAAACTACTCTCTTGTAGGTGCCATCCTTGGGAAGTGATCTTCCACATGGGGGGTTTTCAGTTGAAATCGCTAAATTAAGCTCAACCATCTTTGCTCGTCCTGTTTCTATCGAACCTTCAGAATCAGATAGGGATCCAGCTTCTGAACGTCGAGAACTGTCCAATTTATGAGCTGCAATATTTTTGGGAGTGTCATCAGGACTGGAGCTGGCAGCTACTATGAAATCTGGCATTGCTGAAGCAGCAGGAGCTAATGTGCACATGTAGTTTGAGGTTTTGGTTTCAGTGACTTCATCATCATCATCACTTGATTCAAGTTTTGTCATGTCAAGGTTCTCAAGTTCAGCCAAAGGGTCAATACTCATCAATTTCCTCCTACTTTCACAATCTGATTCACCTGATGAACTCTCACTTGAACTGTTTGACTGTGGGTGTGACAATGACCTGCGGTTAGAGCCTGAAAATGGGTTAGAACATACTTCACTCGTTTCACTGTCTCTTGTGAATGATGTACTGCTCCCATTAAAATCTTCTTCTGAATCTTCATCTGTATGAAGCTGTTCTAATGGTTCTAATAAGTCATGCACGTCAAATGATTCATCTTCTAACTGACTGTCAGCCAAACTGGAGTCATCTGCATCATCAACAGCACTGTGGCGTCTTGGCATTGCAAATTCACAGGAAAGGTTCCGTCGCCTCAAAGAGCCAGACAGTTTTTGAGTCATCTCCTCAGATTGCACCCTGGACGAATCTGTAGTGCTCTCCTCTTCAGTGATTGTGGCCAAAGGCTTGCCTGGTGATACAATTGAATCTTGCTTCACAAGACTGCTGCTGCTGCTGCTCTTCGTGTCAGCAGAGTGTTTCTTTGGACTCCCTTCAGACTCATCTCCAATCAAAGACCCAGGTGATGGAGGTGGTTTGAAGGTGCTAAAAGTTATCTTGCGTTCATTTGGTTCTGTGTCAATGTCTTGACTTAGAATCAGAGCAGCAACAGAAGCAGGATCATTGAAGTGACTGTGATCATTGTCGTTATTGCTAGTTTCCTCATTGCCCAAGTCCAACAATAGTCCGACTGATTTGGGCCCCTTAGACATTGACCTACCAGCAGTATCATCAATGATCACTTGTTTATCATCAGCAGTAGATAAAGAGAGACAAAGATCAAGTTCTTGTTCATTTGAAATTGACGCCTCATTTGGTTCATTCACTGGCTTTTCATCTTCAACGACAGTTCTCGTGATGGATGCCACGCTGGCTGGTTCTGGGAGATCTTGCAATCCTTTAACATGGTGTACTGAATAGTTCATGGGAACCATTTGCTCCTGTGCCACACTTGGCTTAGTCATGTGATCTAGCTGTTTATGGTTTGCTACTTCTGACTCATCAGAGGTCTTGTGTACTGTCATATGTTTCTCTACATCACTTTCAAATTCGGGACTGGTTGTATGATCAAGGCTAGAAAAACTGTCCTTGGCTGGAAGTTTTCGAAAGGTGACAAACTCTGCGTTCCCTATCACAGAGTCAACAAATTCACTGTCTTCTTTACCAGCAGTCACTTCACTTTTTTGATTCTTTTCAGCATTTTCTTTCTGGGCTCGCCTTTGAATTTGTTCCAGAATTTCTTTTTCTAAAGAAGGGCTTGTTGTATCATCGATACAAGAATAACTCGTTTTAGGAGGAAGCTTATTGTAACTTACCAATTCAAACCTACGAGGACTGGCTGGGGAATGGTCATTAGGAGTTCTACATGAAGGAGATCTTCGATTAGGAGATGGGCCTCTAGATTTTCTCTGAGTGTGGGATTCATTGTTCAAATTCAGTTGTTCAAGCAAAATGCTTGAAGATGATTTACTGTCAACTGTGCTGATGTGGCATTCAGTTTCAGCAAAGGCAAACAATTCGGTCTCATCTTTCAACTCCTTATCAATTTTGAGTCGCCGATGAAGTATGTATGGAATGTCTTTGATAAGGTCACTGCCATTGACAAAATTGATAGGTTTGTTATATTTATTCAGCTTGCTTTCAGTACAACACACATTTTCCTTCTTGAAATTAGAAATATTATTTAAAACATTGTTATGAGAAGTGGATTTACTGTCAAAGACATCTTCACAAAGTTGGGAAGACTGTTTGTTGTTGCTGCTGCTGTCAACATTCTGCAAATGATCAACATGATTCCACTTACTGACTGAGCACCTATTATTATTATTATTTGCTGCACTGTCTTTTATTTCTTCTTCTGACTGACAAGGGTCATAAAATATATTAGATGTAACCAAACTTTGTTCCAATGCTGTTTCTGTCGTTTTCTGTGCACTACTGCCTGGGGTTATTTCCTTTAACTTATTCTCAGAATTGAGATCTTGATTTGGTGAAGGAAAATTAAGTGACTCTCTTTCAGCAGGGGATTTATCAAGTTCTTCACCTGAATCAACTTGTCTGAGAATCTCATGTAACCTGTCCTCTTCTTTGTCTGTAAATTGACCTTCTGTCTCCAAACTACAACTTATTCTACTGTCCTCAATGCCAGAAATACCAGAATCAGATTTTGGTAACAAATCATCTATAACTTTTGAATTTTCACTGAAAGATGAACTTGGAGGTAATGGTGGAATGTTTTCAAATGGCACTGAATCTTCCCCGCCTTCCTCAACCATCTCATCAGCAGTAGGACTTGTGTCAGTTTCTGTAACGAGTTCACTTGATTCATCAGTAGGAACACCCAAACTGAACCTTACATCCTGCACAGCAAGAGAACTGGAAAGTTCATCACTTTCTTCTACACCTTTGGAGTCTTTAGTATCTAAATTTAAGTACAGCTCTCCTCCATCCCAATCAGTGGTCCCCTCATTCTCCATCATGTCAATAATCTCCCCACTTTCTTTGTCTATTTCATCCCAATCATTTTGTCTACTTGTTCCTTCTAAAGACATCTCTGCTATGTTCCATGTAAGAACACGCTCCTTACTCCCCATTCTTCTATGGCCCCTTAACTGATCCCTCTCTGCTGATAGTTTCTCTATTGTTAAAGGACTATCACGGCTATTCACATCCTCATGACTTGCTATCTCTTCTAAAGACACATTATATTCCAGCTTGTCAACTGAGCCCTCATCATCACTATGATCGTCATCGTCATCGTCATCGTCACTCTGATCGTCACTGTCATCATCACTCTGGTCATCGTAATCGTAATCGTAGTCTTCTCCTATATCAGAAATATTGTCAAATCTGTTGCTACGAGGAATTGTCTGAAGTGGAATGTCATCAGGGCTATCAGCATTACCATTCTTATCAACAATATCACTCATGAAATGCACTGATTTGAGAATGTGTGCGGATGCATCACTAGAATCACTAGCACTTTTCTGACCCTTCTCCTTACCACTGCTATGAGAAGTACTCAAGATTGAAGATAAATTATTATTATTATTATTGTTGTTATGATTTCCGGCATTGTCATTTGCATTTTGATTGGCTGACAATGTTTGCTGCCTATCAGAACTTAAACTAACAGATGATATACCATTCAAATCCAATTTGGCATTTTTGCTGTGGACATGATCACTGGACTCCACTTTGTCAATGTTCTGCGGAGAACTGCCTGGAGCCTGGTGGTCATTCCTGTTCTCATCCTGCTCCAAAGTGATGGCGGGCTGGCTGTGACTGCGGGCCGACTCCAGCTTTGGTGATCCCAGGGAGCGGCTGCCTGACAAGGAACTCTCACTGTGCACCTCAGCAGTTTCTACCCGAGCTGATGGCAACACATGGTTGCTGTCGTGGGTAGTGTCGGCCAAGATTTGTGAGCCGCTGGACGCAGTACTATTCTGACTCACGTGAAAGTCAGAAGAGTTAAGAGTAGTTGTTTTGGGATGACTTTTAGGCGTCGCACTTGTACTCCTACTGATCCGGCCGCTCACAGATCTGAAAGTGACAAAAAAATTAGGAATTTCAAATAAACAAGTTTTTAATCCTACAAAACTTGAGACAATTTAAAAGAAATAATGTGAAGCTATAACAATAATAGCCACAAAATCATTCTTTCAAAATTTACTTACTAATATTTGCAGAGAAAGAAAATATAGAGATATTAAACATGAAAGGGCATTTTTTTTCCTTCCCAATTTCTTTTAATATTCTTGCAGAGTAAAACAAAAAATGTCTAATGCAAGAAAAAACAAAAGAAAAATAGTTTAAATTTTGTTCAGATTATTTTTATTCTGACTAATACTCTTGATGTTATGATCCCTGTACACTTAAGGTCTTCTGGGGTGGGGACCCTCTGAGTTATTAATCTTTCTTCTGCTAGCACATGTAAGGAAATTAAGAGGACAGGAAAAATATTGACAAAACACTAATCCCATATATATATATATATATATATATATATAAAAACAGTCCAATAAGGCAAAACAGATTGCACCTAACATCAACTTCAAATAAAAGACTGCCCCCACTCCTGATAATGCAAACAATGCAACTGAGATGCTTTCACCTCTAGATTATTTAAATGCAATGTCAATCGTTATCTTCCGTCTTCTTAATTCCTGTTCCGTTATTGTTCTCACTACTTAATAATGTTTTTCATTTTCTTGGATTCTTCCACTCTTAGTAATCCCCCAAGAGATCACACACAACAAAGATCTCCTAATTTATTAGTTTATCCCAGTAAACGACACTAGAACGGATCTCCACACCCCAAGATCTCAAAGAACAATCAAGAAGACAAAAAGATGAGCTTAAGAGTTATCATTTAATTTGTGTGTGTGTGTATGAGTCAAGACTTCCTTTTTGTTTTCTTTTTTTAAGTGTTACCATCATGGGGATGAAAGAAGATTAAAATATATTTTCTCAAAGTTCTGTCAACAAAAACTTTGTTCTTTGTAAATAAAAAATTGCCATCGTGTAGATATTGGAGGAAAAAAAAAAAAAAAAAAAAAAGAAAAGTTGGGTAATTGTAGGATAAGGTATACAATATAAGGGAAATAACTATTGTAAAGATAACCGGAGTGCACTCCCTTAGCACCGAGAAAAAAAAAGATCCGATATCCAAATTGAAAAAAAAAATATATAAAAGCAATATGAATTTATGCATAAAATAGTACAATTTATCTGACTGAATGATAGACGTAAACAATACATCTTCAAAGAACAGAAAAATTTAAATACACTTAAAATACAAATATAAGATCAACAATCTTTTACTTATTCCATTAGATATTTTAAAAAAATAACTTTAGTAATGAAAATAAATTTTTTTTTTTATAAAAATATATAACTTTATGTACATATAATTTCTTAGGCATGTAATTTTTTATAAAATATACAACTAGATACATACAGTTACTGAATGTGGTTGGGGGAAGAAAGAATTTATATAATTTACCATAAGGCCAGGGTTGGATTATGACCCTTTGGGGCCCCTAGGCTAATGAAATTATGGGGCCCTCCTCAGACAGAGCCATACTCTAACATGTCTGCATATGTTTTGAATATTTTTTTTACTTGTGATATATTTTAGCGACATTTACATAGCTTGAAGTAAACATATTGTAAGTTCTTTAAATAAACTAGAATAGCTATCTTTTGTTTGTCAATAAAAAATATTCTTTAAGAAACACCACTATTTTACTATTTATTGCAAACCAAATTAGCACATATTTTAACATAACTGTAGTAAAAAAAAAAACAAACAGATTATTTTATAACCAGTATTATAACAATAAAATAAATATGAGTTTGTCATATTGATAACATTTCAGTTGGTGAAACTATTTAGATGTTATAACATCTAGAAAATTAAAATTACTGCTTTATAAAAACTTATACTATTATGTTATTTGTTTATGTCAGTGCAGTATTAAATGTAAATAATAAGAAAACATCATCTAGATTTCTAAGGTCCACTATTGTCCTTTTGATTTATTTTTCTTTTCTCTTATTTCTTTTTTGCTCCTTTTACTAAAACTTCTTTTATTTGAGGAAATCCAATGCTGGGAAAGAAGGCAACAAATAATAACAACAGAATATTTAGGCAAGTAAAAATGAGTTCGAAAATACTGAAGTGATTATTTCGTCAAATTAACCAGTAAAATTTAGAAAGTTTAATATTGCCATAATGCATAAATAAAGGTCTTGTAAGTTTTGATAAACACTTCTGATGAGTTTCATTGTAGAGATAAGAAAGATACACTTTCCCAAACTAAATTGAAACTAGAGTTATGGTTTGGCATTTGTAGGAATTGAAATTGAAATTATATTTCTAATTATTCTTATACTTTTCTTACTGTATTTTGATAATTCATAGGAGAAAATCCTCTTAAAGCAAAATAACAATTCCCACAAAAATTTTAAAGATAAACTACAACCAACTAAAGTCAAATTTTGCATTATTTAAAACCTTGCATAAAATCTAAGAGTCATTTTTTATTTTTAAAGTTTCTTGTCTTAATTGGATGAAAAGATCAAAATACAAAGCCTCTTTAATATTTTTAATCAAACTTGTGGTTAAAACAGTAATCTTAATAAATAAGAAAAACGTCTGTCGAGTGATTGTAACGAACAAAGTTTTATTAGTGTACTGAGTTTTGTTTACTAGTAACAACACTAATGGTTTCAACTTTTAGCATGCATGGATAGTTCAAATTTCATCTATGATCTAAAGACTACAGAATTGTTATATATTTGAGGTTTTCAGGTTAATTTAATTTGATTTCTGGTCAGGTTGTATTTTCTTTTAAAGAACCAACTGCTGGAATATCAATGTTAAAATTATATATTTATTTATTGAGAGCCTTGTCAGATCATTGCTAATGAGTAGTGTGTTCCTCATTAGGTGCCCTATATTTGTGCTTTTGTGTCAGTTAAGTTAAGGCCAGCAAAAAAAAACAAAAACAAACTGTCTATTCATTTACCTTTCTTAACATAACACTAATCAGAACAAGATGAAATTAAAATTTGAAATTTAAGTAGAGTCTTAAAAATGCCAACAAGGATAATATTCTCTGCAAATGCTTCAATATCAAAGCATTCACCAATTTAAAATAAATTTTATTTCAAGGCCAAGAAAAGTATTTGTTAATTCACAGGAATTTAAAATTAAGTCAAAATGCAAATATCCCTGAGGAGAGGTGAGAAAGGCAACTGCGTTGGAATGTGAGTTTGCCCAACAAAAATTTAATAAATGTCTATCAAGTTGTAGCTTTACAAAATTGATTCTTGAAAATAATAAATAGAAAATAATGTTCATTAAACCAACTTTAAAATAAACAATTATTAAGTCAATTTAGATTAAATATATAAAAAGAAAATTTCTAAAAGAGGAGTGAAAAATTTTTCTGAGAAAAAACAAATTGTACAAAAAACAATTCAACAAAATTTTTTTTTATTTTCTAAGCCTTGAAATCAGTCATTCATTAAGTCATTAAGTAATGAGGAACAAATTGCAACAGTACCAAAAGAAAAAAAGAAAAAAAAGAAAAAAAGAAAAAAAAGAAAAAAAGAAAAAAAAGAAAAAAAGAAAAAAAAGAAAAAAAGAAAAAAAAGAAAAAAAAAGAAAAAAAAAGAAAAAAAAAGGCCAATGTTAGAACATTTTTTTTCAGTTTATAGGGAAAATTGCCTCAAATTAGAATTATCTGGATTTCCATACCATTTATCTGACTAATTATTTCACTATTATTTTACATTTTAAAAATGTTCAACTAAATCATTAAAAATTACAATTAAAACAATACTACACAATTCATAATAAAATGTATTTTATTGTCAGAAGGAATACAGTGCATTCTAATGTCATATGCAAATTGCATTTCTAAATTAGCCTTTGGTTGACCATGTGTTCTCAAGAATTTTAAATAAAAATTTTGCTGCACTGGAATGTGCAATGGTATTCTATACAAAGTGGTTTTATGCTGTAACAAACAACTGGTAGCTTCTTTTCTACCATTCTGAATTAGTATATACAACATGGGCTGGAAAGCATTTTTGAGCAATGATGAAGTGATAATTGTTGAAATGTTATTTTGCAGGAAAAGCAACAGCAGAAATTGCTAAAACTCTTGGAAAAACACCTGTACAATCAAGAAATTCATAAAGGAAGACATTTGGATGTTTGTTTCTTATTCAATAACTAGAAACCAATTTCAAGATATAGATATAATAAGCACCCACTTAAGAGTTATTTATTGTCACTGGTGATCCAATGTACCTAAAACCTGATGATAGCACATCCTGAAGCACATGGGAATGTGCACCAGACCTATTGTTCACCCTCCCCTAAAGCTGAATCACTTTCCTCATACTGCTATTATAAACATTGGACATGTAACTAAATTAGGGTTAAGAAATGACCAATTTATAGTGTGGTCTGCTTTGTTCACAAGATCTTAATCCCATTGAAAATCCTTTGAGAACTGTCAAGCAATGCCTTTATGAAGACAGTAAACAATTTTCATCTAAGAATGAACTTTGGGAAGCCATTCATTACCCTGAAAGAATTCTGAATTAAAAGTTTTGTATGGACATGTGGCTGCTTGAAGTCTTAAAAAAAAAGCAAACAAATACCCTTTGTGCATTTCTGTTATAAGAAACACCAAGTTTTTTTTAATTTTTTTTTTCCTTTAAGCCTTCATTAATTACTGTCATGTTTCTTAAATTGCAGAGACCTTTTTCAAATCTTGGTACTTAGATTTACCTTCATACTTATAAAATTTACAATGTACCTTTGTAACATCTCCAGAAATTGTTGTTGTCTACATTGTAAAAAATTTGTTTTCAGTGAACCTTATGAAACTTCTGCAAATTTAAATTTAAATTTTGACATTTTGTCAGAGGCTATATCAGAAATATCTAATTAATACAGAGTTATAATGACAGTTTTAAACTTAAAAACTTTTTAAACATCCTTAAATAAGTTTAATCCTATTAGATTAACAAAATAAATTTACTAAATAGCAATTGTACCAAATTCTCTATAATTTAAAAAATATTGTTCATATGCAAAATGAAATGCTATAAAAGATAAATTATTTTTATTTATGGTGAATTTAGAGTCATTTTTCATAATTTGGATGAATTTTGAGAATCATCTTGATTTTATTTAGAATTATCTAGATTTATATTTTGAATCAATGCACTTATTTTCAGGATCTCTACACAACTTGAAATATCTGCATCTAGCTATAAGTATTTAAAGTAATAAAACTAAGAAACCACCTGAGAAATCCTGAAATGTATATCATTTCAATTTCAGATAGAGAAAGAGAGAAAAAAAACAGTCCTTATACAATTATTCCTACATTTCATCAGCTACAATTGCAAATTTGGTACTGTTTATGAAGAAAATGAATCAATTTTAAGTCCTAAAACTATCAATTTGTATAGAGAGGAGTTTATTATTATTTGATAGAATTCCTTTAACACTTCTCAGAGATTATTAAAATTACAAATGTGTGTCACAATGAAAAATATGCCATTCTCCGTTTTGTTAATAGGCAATTTTTGCACAAGATTCTTTGGAAATATTGCATTTCTATTTTTGCTTACTTCCTGATGTCCATAAGGAACCATTTAAAGAATATATATATATATATATATATATATATATATATATATATATATATATATATATAGTGCCAAAATAAACAAATTAAGATTAACAGAATAAAACAAAAATAGTTTGTTACTTTTATTAATTTAAATAAATCATTTATTAGGTTGGTGCAAAAATAATGATGTAATAATGTTGTTTTTTGACGTTAAAAATACGTCAAAAAACGACATTATTACGTCATTATTTTTGCACCAACCTAATATAAAATCTATGTAAAAAGAGTTTTAAGTTTTTATCCATTCAGATAACACATCCTAATTTAATGACATTACAAGAAAAGTATACATAAATTACACTATTTGATTGATTTAGATTCAACAAAAGATTTGTAATTTGTAAATTAGAAAAATCTAAACATTTCTTATCCCAAAGTATAAAATGTATTTAAATGACTATTAAAATTAAATATAGAGTAATGTTAAACTATAGAAAGACAAAATTTTAATAACGTATGTTTCTATTAGTTTTATGCTGATAAAAAAATAAGTCTATAAAAGTCACTCATAATGGCTGGAAGTAAACTAAAAATTATGATAGGCATTTTGAAACTGAACTCATGATTATGGTCATTAAAAATTATTTTTACACAAGTATTTTTCTGTTTAAAGTAAGTTTTCTTTTAATGTAATATTGTTGCAACAGGCAAAGATAAAATAAGACTAACATTAGGCTTACTGTTCATTTTTTGTTAGCCTTTAAATAATCATGTGTTTTCTTTCCAAGCCAACAATGATGTATAAACAATAGCTGTGATATATTAAATAGTTGCACACACATTCAAAAGAACAGTAAGAGCAGTTTGATAAGGATGGAGTTAATTTATATCTTTGATCAGCTTAATGTTAAATAGCAGGGTTGATTGATCTTTACAAGTGATGCAATGATCTACTGAATGTTAAATTTGAAAGTATATTCAAACTTATTTTCAAAGGAGGAGAAGCAAAAGTACAGCCACAATAATCATGGTGATATCTGGAGTGACTTTCTATTGTTTGTATAATTCAGTTGTCTGTTTCAAAATATCTAAATTCTATGTCAAAGAATAAAGACATGACTTTCAAGCAGACAATAGCATTTAGATATGGATCAAGACAATGTAAAGGAGAAATTGTTTTGAAATACTTTTCTGTAAATGGTTCGTATAAAAGAATGGTTACAAATGAAATAAAATTAAAATTTATATCTTGCTATCAAATTCGTAGCTTTACTTCAGTTAAAGCTTATTTTCTTATTCATATACAATAATGTCGTCCCTTTAACATTTAATATTCATTACATTATAGAGTTAGGCCAGATTCAAGTACTGGTAGTTTATGTTGTGAGGGTAAACATGATGTCAGCAGAGACCTCATGATCAAATTTCAATTTTAGATCACTAATACATGAAAAGAGAAAAGGTAATATGACTTTATGAAGGATAGTATCTGCTTTTATAAGGCATAATTTCTACCACATATATTTTTAGGGAAATTGGTCAATGCATTAATTGGAGTAAGAAACCAAAAATTTGATACTTTTTCTTTTTTTAAATTTTTGAATAAAGAATAAAATCAACCAATGTTGAATCGGATATAAATAAACTTAAACTTAGTGTAATATACAGAAAGCAGATGATAATATTGATAATCAATAGCATTTTTCATTATGTATATATTAAGGTTGATCAATATGAAAATGATCATTTTGTTTTAACGTTATATTAATGCTTTCTATTTGTTTTTACATATTACTGTTGATTATTAAATATAAATTTCACTTTATTTTATTCCATTAATTTTTACTACATTGTAAAACTGAATATTAAGATCTGATTTAAAAAAAAAAATGAAAGCTAAAACAAAGGTCAGTGGAAAACCTTAGCAATTGTCAAGAAAAATCATAACAAATTAAGAACAAAGCAATCAGATATATGGAAGCCTGCATTAATCATATTCAATAATATGAAATTAATCTAGTTCTTGCATTGAATTTTCACTTATGATAAAAATAACTAAATGTTCCATATTAGGTAGAAAAGATTGCACAATAGGTGAATATAGAAAAGAAATCAAAACATCAACATAAAGTGTACTATCATCTTTAGTATTTTATATTAAATACCAGGTAGAATATACAAAAGTGATGTGCTATTCAAACTGGTCAACATGTGATGTGCTATTCAAACTGGTCAACATGTCCTTACATGTTGACCAGTTTGAACAGCACATTTAAAAGTCAGTGTTAATCCAATTTGTGAAACAGAAAGAGTGTAATTTTGCAGCTTAACAACATCCATAGTCATGTTGCATAGAAAGATATTTATTAAAGTTGAATCAATGATAGAAACTATTACTTGTCAAATATTTACTCAATATCCTCTTTGACAGATTATTCTAGATCATTTCCTTACAGGCAAGAATTTCTCCAATTGAAATCAATTTAAAGTGTGAATTTATTAGTTCTTTGAAGAACTCTTTAGAAACGGAATTGATAATGTACTGTCAAAATGGAAGTTGCCAAAAGAGAATGTTTTCAGTGAATTAATAATTTTCCTACTTATTTCCTTTAACTAAACTGTATATTTTAAACAACCTGATAAAAATTCTTCATATCATAGAAGCAAAAACTTTATTTTTCATTGGTAGACCATTTTTCTTTTTATCTTATGTGATGCAACAGACAAGTTTGTGGGAAGTATAAAGTAGGCAAACCAATTTGGGCTTGTACAGGATCAATGAAATGGCACTCATGTAAATCGACAATGGAACCATTGAATGCTTGGTACAGGAAAAAAAAAAAAGGTTAAAATATTTACTACACCTTGCAAATACAAATAGTTTTTTTTTTCACCTCCTTTTCTTGATATAAGCCATTTTTTATCCAATAACTTTTAGCAATTATGTAACTGACATCTAGACCAATCTCTGGCTTAGAATCTAATGCTTTATCATCATCTTCATCACATGCATGTGCATTGCTCATGAATATTCATCACTCATCAATATTCACTTGTTTTCATCAAGAATTTTATCAACAGTGAATAACCACCTTTTACCCCAGGACTAATAAAAGCAGAAGTTTTATAAGCATTCTTAGCCACATATAAAGATAGGAAGATAATGCTGAATAAATAAACACTCTTAAGTGCTATATTGGTATGGCTTATTACCATACTTTCGCAAAAACAAAATTATATTCAAGACAATGCTAAAAGAATAGTAGAGTTGCAGGAGAATCCAGATCACCTACAAAATATAAATAACTTGCCTATAAAATGGCTGACATTTTTAATAGTTTATTGTTAATTAGAAAAGAAATAAAGAAATTAATCCTCCATTAATTCTTTTATATTAATAAAAACATTAATTGTGCAAAAATATGAATAAAACTCTCCAATATAAAAGGACGCACACTTGATGCAAATGTACAGTGTAAAAACTAATAGATTTGAAATAAAACTCACAGATTAAAGATAATTTGATTTCAACTGGAAGTCATCAAGTTGTTATTGAAATAAACCAAGGAAACTTTATTGCTTATTAAAGCAGAGATTTGAATTTTATAGACTAAGAAGGCAATTGAAACCCAGAGAAAAAATATTGGTTGAAAGAACATGAACTCTATGACTTATAAAATTTACAATGTACCTTTGTAACATCTCCAGAAATTGTTGTTGTCTACATTGTAAAATATTTGTGTTTTCAGTGAATCTCATGAAACTTCTACATGTTGAAATTTTGACATTTTGTCAAAGGCTATATCAGAAATATCTAATTAATACAGAGTTATAATGGCAGTTTTAAACTTAAAAGTTAGACACAACCCTAAATAAATTTTAAATAAATAAAGGCAAATTAAAAAACAAATTTCAGTTAAAGAAATAAAAACAAAGTGAATAATATGACAACATACGAACCTTTCAAATGTCCGCTTTTTAAAGTAATTCTCCCGAACATATTCCATCAGCTGCTTTTGTGTTTTACCACTATACCTGTAAAGATATTAAAAATAAGAAAAACACATGAATAACAAAATAATGGACAAACAAAATTCATTACTTTGTTTTGTATAAAATATATTTTTAAGATTGAACTTTTTTATTTATTAAATCAGAGATAATATCCATAAATTCAGAAAGGTTTTCTGAATCTCTATGAAGGATTTTCTTTTATGGAAGGACCTAAATGAAGTATTATGCATTGCAGATTGACAATGAGGAAAAATTGGGTTCCTTTATGCTCTTGTCTAAAGTAATTTAAAAATTTTTGATGTATACTAACAAACAGAATTTTAATTTTTACAAGATAATTGTATAATTTCTGCTTGAATATCTGGGAGGAGGAATTATCATTAAATTATTTATATTTGAACTAATATTCTCATCTTTGTTGATAATATGAGCCTTCTTCAATTTGGGTAACTTTTTGGACTGAACCCTTTATTTAATAGATTAGTTTCATTCTTCTGTCATGTCTAAAGATATCATCTCATCTTGTTCTCTTTTTAGTACTGCTCAGTTATTGCTTTACCCTGTTACCATTGAATTTAAGTTTGTATTATCCATTTCAGGGATTGAACTCACAATCATTATGTTACCAAATTCACATTTTAATTCACTAGGTTATTTTTTTTTGTTGGACAATCCTGAAATGGATCATCTGATGCTTACAGTATTATGCAAGAATCATAAGTGGTGACCCAAACATATACCAACAGTTTATGTTCATCATCAAATGTATAACAACAACTACTCTGCAAACATAACAGGTTTTGCAGACAGAAACAGACGGGAGGAGGAGGAGGGGGAGTATTGGAAAATCAACACAATCTGTCTCCCTTATACAAAGGGATTGTCAGAAAGGATTCATAAGATCTGCAATACAGACAAAATTGGGAAAATACTCAGAAGCAGGTCAACCTTACAGAAAAAAAAATCTGCTGAGTCAAACCTAACGCAGAGAACATGACTAAGAATTGTGCATATACCAGTAGGCCTAGTATAGAAATAAATACCAGCAATAAGAAAAGAGAAGTGGCAGTGACACAGCAAGGCATCACTATCAGCAACAGGCAGGAACATTAGTTTTTTTAAGGCTTCAAATTCTAGTTTCAGGATTGTCCCATCAGACAAAAAGATAGTAGATTAAAGCATTGGTTTGTGAGTTTGGTGACATAGTAATTGTGAGTTCAATCCCTTGGTTGGATAATACAGACTCAGAGGAAACAAGGCAAGCAATGACTGAGCAGTACTAAATAAGAACAAGATGAGATATCCATAGATATGCTAAGCAGAACAGGAACAAGTCATACTTTTAGATTAAATAAAGCGTTCAGTATGAAGTACCCTGAATGTTACCCAGTTCAACAGACATCTGAAGAAAGCTGAAAGGCACAATGCCTGAAACATTGTGATAATAACAACAAAGATGAAGACATTAGTCCAAATGTAAATAAGGATTATTGTAGTTTCAAAAAATTAGCTTCAAAACACAGCAAATATAAAATGAAAAGAATGCAATATTAGGAAAAAAAATCTCTTCAAAGTTAGAATTACCTTCATAGAAAACAACACCCCACCACAAAAAAAATCAACAACAATATAAATTGCTTGTTTGGTCTTTGTAATCACCTGAATGTTGACAAGTTTATTAAGGACAATGCATTGGGTCAGAACTAAAGACCATAGTGTTTTTAAAATGAATTCAAAGACAAGCTCTCGATATTTATACAGAAATTTATTTAACTACGTATGTGTTATTTCATTTCCACACCAATTTAGTATATCTGAAGCATGTTCATGATTCAATCCTCCTAGAATTTGTTGTCTTTCTGGGTGATGAACGGTCTAAGTAGTTTTTAGAGGCTTCCAGAAAATTGAAGTTCTCAATAAGACAACAGTAGTTGCTTGAATTCAATACCAAATTTTGTAAAGGGAGCTTGTAATACACAATGCCCTTCCAATCTCACCAGATACACAACATTCACCGTCTTCAGATACAGACTGATTTTTGGAGTAGATAAGGATGGCTTATTTCATTTTCCTCAGGACCTTTTTTTTCACTCCACATTGTCATAAAGAATTCACTTTTCATTGCTTGTGATTTGAAAAATGCATTCCATTTATGAGACATGAAGGTTTGAAAAAATTATTTGATACTTGAGAACCATAAGGCAAATAGGATGAGAACAACTGATGAATAGCAAATGAAAAATGAGCTCTTCTTACTGGGTTTGAGCAGAGAATTGCAGATGGAAATGAGGGCCCCTTTTTTTTTCACTAAATCATGGGGCATGCAAATATTGTAGCGATACATATATTCAAGTGTTTTTGAAATGCTTTACAATAGTCACCTGGGTCAAAATGTCCACTTCTGAACCTAGCAAACCCACTTACAAAGAGACCTTTCAGGTATGCCACTATCTATATAAACAGCACATATCCTTTTTTGCTGTTTCTACATTTTTTTTCCTTTACAAAAATAAAAAGAGCATCAAATGACAATAACGTATGACATTTTCTTCCATTTTAAAATAAAACCATTTAAAATTCCATACACAAATTGTATAGAAAGATGTGTTGAAATGTCAACCTTCAGAATATGTGTTGAAAATTAAAATTAAAGTAATAAAAATAAACTTTTGTCATTTATGTATGTACATTTATTTTATTGATTCACTATATTTTAAAATTAAAAAATAATGTAGAAGTGCTAAATTTGGTAGACGTTTTTAGTTATTGTCTGTTGTTTTTTTGTTTTTTTTTAAAAAAAAAGGTTGATTCGCAGGAAATAAAAGAAGGGATAAATTGTGTCTACTTTGACCATATGTGGTACTCTCATGATTCATCTGGGCTTAGCCATGCTTTAGGCATACATAAAAGCATGAATTCACATGTTTTAGGGAGAAAGGCAAAGAGATACAGAGAGGAAGACACAGTTCCAACAGAGATTGGCAGAGAGTTTGGGCATTTTTGGTAGGAGGCTTGAGAAGCTTGCCTAATAGGCAGAATGGAAGTGACATCATCATCCCTTCCTCCTTCAACTCACTGAAACATCAAACAGGAAGAAGCCAAATGTTGTCATGACAACAGAATCGCAACAAAAGCCAAAATGGTCTTCTGTTTAACAAGAAAATTCATTTGTTGTAAGCATATATTTTCTGAAAGAGTTAAATTTTATAACCTGCTTTTAAGACCCCCTCCCCCTAGAAGTTGTTTGAAACTGTTATTAATTAAAATTATAACAGTTAATAATGTGAAAAAAATCTGAGTATTCCTTTCTTCTTGTCTTTTGTGCTGTTTGTAATGTAAATATTTGTAATTGTAATGTAAATACAAAGATCACCTTTTTTTATTTTAAATATTTTGTGTTAAATGGCTGGGAAAATTCCCATAGCACTATAAAAACTATTATTAGTGAAACCCTTTTTTCATGTATTATTCTCTTTCAGGAATGTTATTGTAAAATAAAGTTTGTCTTTCTGATTTCCATAAACTTTCAAGCATTGTTGTTCTGTTTCCTTTCAACCATTGTTTACAAACTTTACATTGAATCTTCTTGTTAACCTTCATATAGAACTTGTTGCCACTTGTTCCCAAACCGTCCTGATAAACATTCTAGATCACAAATGGTTGACTTTTTTGACCTCATTTTTCTGATATATGTACGAATTTCAGTCATGCATGAGACTAAAGATATTCAGATGCTACCTTATAGAAAAACACTATATTTGTTCCAACTCAATAGAAAAAGTCGGATTTGACAACTTGATTGTAGACTTGACAAAAAATATCACTCACTTGAAGTTTTTCACATCAAGAATTTAATGGAAAATACAATATAATTTTGATAATTATACTTCCCTGTTTTAAAATTTTAACATAGCAGCGAAAAAGAATATAGAATTTTAGCATTGCAACAAAAAGATCAGTATATAGAAGTGTATGATATTTTTTAATTTTTAAAAATCAAAATACAAAATGAAAAACTATAAGAAATACAAACCTATAGGAAGATCCTCGACTGACAACTCTTGTTTTGTTACGAGGGAGTTTCTTGACAGTATGACAGCGAAAAAATGCATGGTGCTCAATACATTTTTTCCAAAATCCTTTGCATTCATTTCGGCTGTCAAAGAAAAATTCAACTATGTCTTTGTAGTAACCCTGAAAATAAAAAGAGAATAATGTTATTAATCATTATTGATATTAAATATATGAGGAAGTGCTGAAAATTTCTTGGCTCAACCCAATTCTCAAAGTAATATTTAGTGATAATAGCATATATTCAAAAAAATTCTATCTGGTTATTTTCCATTTTGCCCATGAAAAGAGTGTAAACTTCTTTCTCGTATATTCATAAGCATTAAATAACTCAGGTATTTTGTATACATTTCTGCTTAAAAGCTTTTTCTTTCAGTTTTCATTACATTCATTAGTTCAACATAAGAATAATAACAGTAATAAAATAAGATTCTCCCAAAGGTGAACTCTCAAGTAAAAATACAATAAAAATGCATTCCATTTATGAGACATGAAGGTTTGAAAAAATTATTTGATACTTGAGAACCATAAGGCAAATAGGATGAGAACAACTGATGAATAGCAATATCTTTTTTAATTAAATACATACATATCTATAAAAGGTTTCTTCTGATGTATTCACATAAAGAATTAACATAATTATGCATAATCTATAGAATATAACATTTAAATTGCAACAAATTATTCAGCACTTATTTCAATTAACCACGTTACTTAGAACAATTACTTTGCAACTTAAGTAAATATAAAACCAATTGGCAATAATATAACTAACAGATGGCTATAAAAAAGGACTGTTGGTTATTTACAGCTAAATTGTTTATATAATGCACTGACTATTCTTTGCATCATGTGGTAATAATTGTAAGTAAAATGATGCATAAGTACTCAAGTAATCATTTTAAGTTCTCTGAATATTGACACCCATTTAAATTATCTTGTGACTGCAATTATACAGATAATTGAGAGAACAAAGCTTACACAATGATATATTTAAAAAAAAAAAAAAAAAAAAAAAAAAGAACTTTTGAAAAATCAAGTTTAATTTGTAGCACAAATTCATATCTAACATAAGACAAATCTCAAGACCAGTATGTCAAAAATGTTTTACAGTGATATTTTACAGTAATATTGCAGATGCAGCTTTAAAAAGATTTAATGCCTCTTATTTTTTTAACAAAACATACAAACATTAATGATACATCTGCACATTTTCAAAAGACAAAAGATGACTGAATTATCAATTAGTCTGATTTCTTACCTTTTAAAATAATATAGAGAAACATATTTATAAGTATTAAAATTAATTATAAATTTAATCCAAGTCTATATACAAAATTAAAATTTTATTCTCTTTTATTAAGCAATAGCTTTATTAAAATATTACTGATAACATAGAATAAGTAATCGTAGTTCAAAAATTGCAAATTATAAATCATATTAATGTTTTGTTTGCCTTGGTCATGTTTAAATTCATTAACATGTCCTCAATTATAAATTATATCCATATTTTCTTTTAAAGTTTTCAATTTAATTTCTTTTCTTTTTAAGGCTATAATACTCTGGTCCATCTATATCATCATGAATTAAGACTAAAAAAGGCAGTAAATATAGGTTTTCTGAAAAATCTCTAAATAACTAAATACTTACATAATTTTCAGGATGAAGCTTAATGAGAAATTTTTTCCGTTTGAAACTTAGTTTTCTAATTTTGGCCCAAGAAAATGTATTTATTCGTGTGAAGTTTTGGAAAACAACAATTCCCATGTGTGCAACAGCCAAGCTCAAATGTACTCCTTCATGGTCCTGAAATGAAATAAAATGAAAACTAAACAAAATGATGAAATGTGCAATGTGCATATTAATTAATATTTATCAGTAAATAATAATTATAAATTATATATATATTTTTTCAGCCAATCTATCCACTTGCTATTCCAAATATAAAATACAGGAAAATATTACAAGAGCTATTTGGATTGCTCAATTCATTTTGTTTTTATCATCACAATGTTTCAATTGATCCATCCTGCCACATTTTACAGATAAAGTTTGGATGGGGAAGAGATACACTTTTCAAAAATAACAGAATGTATCTTTACAAAAAAAAAGAAAAAAGTTTTCTTAATAACATTTTTTTTTTAAAGGAATAGTGCATTTATGGAGGATGAATAGTTATTTCTAGCTTATAAACAACCTTATTTTTTCTGGGTATTTTTTCTCAGATGAATTTTTGTCATGAAAATTGTAATATAAAAAAAATATTTATGGACAGAATTGGAAACTAATTTGAAAAACCCAGTCTCAATAATTTACTGAGCTATTCCAAAATTCTTGAAAACTGGATTTATTAGAAAAAAGGTTTGATCTAAAACAAACACTAATACCAATTTTTCCTTTGGATTTGGGAAAAAAAAATTAAAATTTTTTTTAACACTTTATAAAATGAAGTAGTTGCCCAATTACAACATCTTTTTTTAAGAATGTCTGTAAATAAATATTTTATAAAATAAGAAATAAAGAAAATTACAATGTTTATATTTAAAAAAAAATTATAAACGGATTCACGATATCGATTGCATATGTTAGCAAAAAATCTTTTTAATAAATTATAAATAAAATTTCGAATGAAAATCAGGTTGCTTCCCTTAGACAAAAATAAGCAAGGGGAGATAAGTTAGGAAACTCATTTATCTGTTTGCTAATGTTACATGGAAAATAAACAACTTCACAAATGATAATGAATGGTTGATGGTCATCATATAAATAAAGTGCATAGCAAAAAGTTATATTTATGTATAAGAAGAAATTATTAAGAAAAATCTCAAAAACAAAAACGCTGTCTAGATGCATTTTAGCATTTAGACTTCAGTCACTTTCTCACCGACGTGATGTGGCCACTCTGTCTTTTCTACAAATATTTTCATGGCTACTGCTCTGATGGGCCTTTTCCCTTGTTGCCTGGAATACGTGTTTAAGCTTGCTACTAGATTGGCATCTAGGTCACACCCTTTTACTATTGAATTAAGTAAATATAACTGTCACTTCTACTCCAACAGTTTCTTTTCTCACACTTCCTGCTTGTGGAAGAACTCCCTTCCATTTCTTTGCTTACCTGATAACTATAGTCATCAAAAATTTAAATGCAACATCAATCACCATCATCTATCTTCTTGAACCTTGTTCAGTTTTTATCCTTTTCTTGGTCCCCCCTACACCCAGTCTTTTCTCACCTTCACTCTCCTTAACCCCCTGTGTACTAGTGGCATTACCGCCTTGCTTGGAGTAAAATGATTAAAAAAAAAAAATCTCATAATTTCTTTTACTTTTTCACATTGTCTAAGTAGAAAAAATGAATTTATGAAAGAAACGATTTCACACAATATAAACAATGGTTAAAAAAATGAAGGCAAAACTTGAAAATTAAAAAAAAAAGAAGAAATTGTACTTAAAATTAGCAGCTTCTATCATCTCTGTTTAAACAGATTTAACTTTACATGGTCACACATTTAATTTGTTTTTTTTTATTTTCTTGCAATGCAATTAAATTTATCATACACTTACATTTGCTTGTGAAATATCACAAGAAATTTTCAACAAGAAATTTTTAAATCTCATATGTGAATAAAGCAAGCCTATCTCATAAATGTGTAGGTAAAAAGTTGAAAGTCATGGAAACTTTCATTTACCCTGGCAGCATCCTATTCTGATTCAACATCCTTAAAAATAGCCTACAGACTTGTGATGTATATGACAAATTTGAAAAAGTTAATGGTCACAATCAGTTTAAGCATCTATTAAAGTCAATATCTATCAAGCATGTGTTCTGTCATCTCTCTTGTCTGGTTGCAAGACCTGAACAACTTTTAGCAAGCATATACAGTGTCTGGAATGCTTCCATCAAAGATGCTTGTTTTAGTTATTGAAAATATTGTGGAGATCAAGAATACCCAATACGGTTGTATTGCATCAAGCTAATATTTTGAGCATTGAGTCCATGGTTATGAAATTGAGACTGAAAGGGTCTAGTTACTTTTTAGGATTAGAGGACAGCTGACTTCCAAAATAAGCACTGTATGGTGAACTGGTGAAAATTTAAATGCAATATCAATTGTTATCTTATGTTTTCTTAATGCTTGTTCTTTTATTGTCCTCTCTAATGTTTTTTTTTCCTTCATATTCTCTCATAGTAATGCCTTGCATCTTAGTTACTTCATTGCCAGGTCAGGACCAATATTTTATCAAGTATCTCTAAATATATAGCAGACCAGATGTTACAGCAATATTCAGATGAATGGTAGACTTATAAATGTGTAAGATAGATTCTACTAAGCACAGCACAGTCCTAGCAGCAGGCCAATGTTGTTTATGAATTTTCATATCCTTTGGAAACTGCATCTCCAATATTAATATCCCAAAAACATGAAATTCTTACATTAGTCATATAAGCACCATACACTCTAGTAGGTTGACTTGTCACGTGTCAAAACTTAGTGTAAATTCATGCACATTTTAATCGTCACATCACAAATAACTCAAATACATGTATTAACTCGAGACAAATATTAGTAAATAATATGAAAATGCTATATAATACTCACTGCAAAGACAAAATTCTAGCTGTTACTATGCAAAAGAATCAACTTGTATTAAATATCTGTCACCACAGGAAACAGCATATTAAAGGTGATTTCCTAAGTGTAGCTTAAGTGTGGCATAAGGCCCATTCTGCTCCAGTACAATCTAATTCTGTGTAACCATGATGTTATTTATATGATATGCATATACAGGGTGTGGCAGAAATACCTCCCACATAATGGTAAGAAACTGGTGGCAATATTCAATGCATGAACGAATAGTAGACTAGCTAATATATTACTATTATGTGGATGGGTCTTTCTGCCACACCCTGAATTTGAATTATTAGGTTGAGTCATAAATAATTTCCATTTTTGTTTATTGAATTCATTCTTTAAGAATAAAGTACAATTACATTTTATTCAATTATATATTCACCATTAGTTTCAATAACTTGTTGCTACTTATCAGGCAGCTCTTTGATACATTTTGAGTAAAATTCTGCATGTTTTGATGTGAAAGATTTTTCAACAAACTCTTGAATCTGGTTTTCATTAGAAGGTTTTCCCCAACAAAAAGAAATTGGGAAAGATAATAATTGATACAAATTCAGATGAATATGGTGGGTGGGTAGAACAGACCAACTAAGTTCCAAAATTTCTGCCAATGCTGTATTCAGACTTGCATTGTCTTGGAGAACAACATTTTTTCTTTAATCCACCATGTATGCTGCAACAGCCATGCAAAAACTAAATTATGTTAGTGTATACCAAATTTATTTGTAGCTGCTAAATATGATTAGTAGTTAGGATGATATATTAGTCATTAGAATTGGTTCCTTGAAATGAAGATGACTTATGATTCAATCTAAGTTGAATTCCAGGATGGAGCCAACAAATTCATGTTTACCATACTGACATATAGTTTTTGATAATGACTGAGATGGTTGAAAGTATTTTAACAAAAACAAAGTATGAACTTTGGATGGTTTATCCACAATTTTGATTTCGATATAGAACATCCTCGAAAAATATAGTAAAAAACAAAAACAAAACACTTAAAACAGACAAATCTTCTCAGTTGAATTTGACCAAGCTTGTTTAGATGAATTCTTGTTGTTTATATATATATATATATATATATATATGTGTGTGCGTGTGTGTGTGTGTGTGTGATAGAGAAAGAGATTGTAGTTTATTTGAATATGTTAATGATCTCACAATTACGTTAAGTATTTTCAAGCCAGGTAATGAAATGATAGATCATTAAGAGATTTAACATTAATGTCAAGAGGTTATTATTGTCATTTGCCTTCTCTTTCAGCCTCCCTCAACTAATCATCTTGGTTGCTGAGCCATACAACAACTGTTTTATTATTAAACTAAACTTTAAAAATGAAATAGTAAATATTCATTGCGACAGAAGTTTCAAACTACTTGCCTGGCAAATAGCTTCATTATAAAGCATCTGTGTATTTCAAATATTTTTTCTTTTTTGTTAGATATGGTAAGTGAATTAACACACATTCCTTTTAAATGTGAGCATAAGATGTACAAATGTATTACAACATTATATGCAAGTCAATAAAATGATAATTATGAAATAGTCCTTGAATCTGATTTCAGTCAAACATATGACTCACATTTAGCAGAATATCACAAAATTTCAGCTCTAATACAGAATTCATGGTGAAATATTGAAAAACGATTCATTGAATTATTCCAATTTATATGCAAGGATCAACTTGAAGTAATAGGAGGAAAAAACTACCAAATACAATGATTTATTCCCAAAAATTGATACAGAAAGCAAACAATAACAAGTTTGGTCAAACACAGTAAAAAAAGTAACATTATTTGCTGATATAACCCCAAACAATTTTCTATTCTTAGATGATGTTCAATTCAGATTTCCTTCAAAGTTAATGCATTCACAAACTATTTATATTGCTTCTTGATGTAATGGAATAACCTATCACCCCCATGAGTGACTACACTATAGGTAGTAACTACCTATAAGTATCTGTAAGTCAACGGACTACAGAGTCTAGCTGGGATCTGTTACTCAGCTTTCAGCTGTTGTTGAACTCTCTGCCTTTGGGTAGAAAGGAGCTCAGATGAGGCTATGCCGAAGGGCAGAGTCTTGTCCGAGGAGGTAGACAGACCTGAACCTGTTTTTTTTGCCGAGCCTGTGGGCTCAGATTGCCCCACATTAAATTCAGCCTTGTGCCACTTCCTACCATGTGGAGAGGTTGGTAAATATTATCTAGCTGGGATCTGTTTAGTATGATTCAGACTTATGCGAGAACTACTGACCTTCCAATAGTAGCACTCACTACTTGATTGACTTACGACAACTTTGTGCATAACTGTTACCTTTATTCTTATTGTATTGGTTTTTTATAATAAACTTTTACTTATTTTATCCACGTTTTTCAAGTATATATTCCTATTAGCATGGAATATAACACTTCCTAAAGTTCCTTTCTTAAGTGACAATTACCTGCATAAAGGCATCTTTTAACAATACTCTCAAAATTTGATATGGTTCCCATCTGGTTTGTAAGCAAGCCATTTTGTAAGTTGCTTATTTAAAAGCCTTAATTTAGCTAAGTATTCAGCAGTTGCACTGACAGTTTGAACATTGTCATCCAATGGATGGTTCCAACAAATGGTGAAAAGGATGGTGTTTGAAGAAAGATCTCTTTAGCCAATTCTCTACAAGTAGAGGACATTAGCAAAGAGGTAGAGGAGTTATTTCTAGAGCAGGTATCATTAGCAATGAGTGGGTTGGAGAATTATTAATGGTGGCAAAATGAACTCTTCTATCTGCATTCACTTCCTGAAGACATAGTTCAGCAACATTAAAAACAAAAAAAAAAAAATCAACAAAATGGATCTTATGCACAACAATGTATAAACAGGAGGCAAAACATTTAAAATTTGATGATGCTAGAACTATTAGTTTTATAAATATTAACATTTTATTGATTTTCACATGATGTTGGAACCTAGACTGATCATCTGAAAACAGGAAATCCACAACCAATAAACTGTGCATTTTATACAAAAATATAATATTGAATACTGAACAGAAGTGATCATTTCTTATGGTTTAGAAATAGTTTCTTTTTTTTTTATTTAATAGAATTAAAAGTGGTCAGAAAATGTTACCTTTGCTGGAAAATTTCGGATTCCATACTGTTCAATTTTCCTTGCTGTATCAAGTAAGTTAATATCAGCTTCAGATGGACCTTGGCCACTGCAAATAGATGATTATAGGATTGTAATATTTATAACAACATGTTTATCATAAAACAAAACTAATATTGTAGTCAGTGCAGATGATAGTATAAAAATAGTTTGTAATGTTATTCTATAAAACTATAATCCATAGTTGGATAAGAATGAAATAAAATTGTAAAATGTCCTTAGAATTTGAATATTAAAATCCATTTGGTTGTTAGATGGAAATTCCCTGACAAATGCCTGTAATAACAATCAGCAATAAAGAAGTACATACAAGTCAAGTATTTGTAAATCAAGAAAGATGTGTAAAGCTTGCACAAAAATATTTTTAAAAGTTTCAATTTGTTTGAAATTCACATAAATCTCAAATTTGTTTAGTTCTTCAAAAAATAGAAAAAAATATGTCAAAATCAACAGAAAAATAAATGCAACATTATACATTTAATTTTATGAATTACAGTAGAACTATTTTGTTCTTATTATAGAAATACATCTGTAAAGCTTAAACATTTCAATGTTTAGGGATTCATAACACCAGGGATTGAAATAAGACCAAAGAGCCTCTGTTCAAATGAGAAGGGTTCAATAAAATCTCATTTGAAGTATAAATTGAAGAACTCATCTTTTCACAGATCAGATTTTTTCACCAAAATGAATTGAGCTGGGAAGAAAATCTCAAGACTGAACCATTTTTAAAATAAATTTGTCAGACCTCAAATTATAATTGACAAAACAGATGAAAGCTGAAATAGCTGATACTGATTAAAAAAGAAATGAAACGTTATATCTGACACATTAGTCAAGTGATTGCTGGTCATGTGTCAGTGACTTACTTTCTAATGAGGAGGAGGAAGATGCAAATGTTCTACTAGAGTCAAGATCTGAGATTTGATCAGTCTTTTCTCCGACATGCCAATCATATTTTAGCAATTATATTTTTATGATGTGCGACCATGAGCTCCACTTATTATTTTCTTACTATTTTTGATCATAGATTAGGGCTGGGTAGGAAAAGATTGGATCCCATTATTTCTTTCCTAAATTTAAATTTAGAGTTATTTTTCTTGACTGGTTGACAACCAAGCTACAGAACCCAGTCTTTCCTGCTATTTAACCCATAGTTGAGGCAAGGTAAAGAGATGGAGTCATGACTTTCCCAAAGGCATGAGTGCAAAGTGGACACAAACTGTCTCAGCTAGAACTTGAACTCTGCTTCTCAGTTTCATTTTCTATGTTGTCAACTATTAAGTCACTTGCATCTACAAGATAAAACAAATAAAAATCTCTCTTCAGGAAAAGATTAATGGGATTATCAAAGATGACAGGTTTATTACTGCTCTTTTATACTCACATATGCTGCCTGTGATACTCCATTATCTTCTGTTCAAGTTCTCGAGACGGATGTGGTAAGATTTTACATGAGGATAAATAGGAGGTATCTAAGTACTCATCTTCAAGGAAATCACCAATTTCAGCTGAAAGTGAAAAGGAGAAAGTAGAGATTAAAACTATGACAAAACAGTTATTCATATCTACAAATAACAGAGTGAAAAATGTTACTCCCTAATATTTTATTGGGATCAATTATTGCAATGTGGCTATAGTTAACTTTCTTTTTTTCAAATCTGTTAGCAGTATCTCCAGTATCTACACATGAAAGTGCACAGTTCAACAAAAACAAGAATATTACAGGCTACATAGTGTTTCTTTGTCAACAGTAAATGTTATAATATAAGCAAGTTAATAAATGGAAATTAAAATTCTCCCAAAAGCCTTCTGTCAAGTAATATATTTATCTTAGGTAATATTTTTTTTTTACAAATATACATTGACTGGTTAAGCTTAAAGCTACCTTTGTCTAAGAATTATTTTACATACAATAAGATGAAAATGAGATTAAAAAAACCATAATGAAACTGTAATACTTACATTGAACTATGTAAGAGGCTAAGAGAGCAAGAGTATTATTACTGCAAGGTAATTCTTCTGTTCGTAAATCCCTTTTCACTTGGAGGGCAAATAAATAGCTAAAGAATAAAAAGAAGAAAAAATATTAGAACCTAAACATTTTTGACTCTTGGAATTTGAACTTTTTATTTTGTTGTTTTTATCACATTTTGACTCCAGCCTTTCTGCATTTTCTGGTTTTTAAAAGACAAGAGTTTAAAGTTGGAAGAGATTCTTAAATTTCTTGAGCCACTTCATCCGAATAAAATGTATAATTTCTTTCAGGAATGATTCCTTTAAATGGTTGATGCATATGGAACTCAATAGCATTTCTTAGCACAGAGAAAAAGTCATAATCACCAAAATATGAGAGAACCATTATGCCAAGAATATCCAGAAATATTTTATCTATTGTTTAAAGTTAAATTGTATTATTTTGTACACAAAATAAGCAGATAGATATGCTGAAATAAATGCTGATTGTCTACAGGCCACTTGAATCACTGTCACTACAAAAAAGTCCAGAGACAAAAAATATGATAGAAAAAGTTCTTAAAAAAAATACAACCAATTACCCAAGTGTCAAACAACCAATCAAAATGAAGACCTCAGCAATTCAAAACAGAGTAAGCCACCTTCAAAGTCAATGTACTTCTAAGAGAAAAAATACATTTAAGTGCATACAAATGGTGCAGAAGTTCATTTCCAACTGAACACCACATCAGATATATTTGATACAAGGAAATGCGATAACACACAGGAAACACTATTTTCGGCTATACTAGCATGTCAACTTTTGTCACAACAGGCACTTATTCGTTGCTGCTCGCAATAAATGTAAGTGAATTCTCAAAGAAGCAAAGTCCCTGTCTGCTGAGAGAATGAGGCACTGCATAGTATACATATATTACGAGTAAATCATCTTTTTGATTTTACTATCAAAACACCCAAACGAGTGGATCCCATATCTGTAAAACACTATGTCAGTAGAGTTGGACATGTAATCTTATTTGTTGCTATTAATGCTTTATCTCTTGATATTGAGCAAATATTTAATTACAAAGAGAGCTGGACTTAACAACATTTTCCTGCAGAACTACACTGGTCAACTATTTATTTATTTCTTTTGACAAAACAAGATGTTTGTTATTAATATATATAACACATTTTTGATTTGTCTATGCTTATGGCCACTTGAAAGTAATGTATTGTATGAATTTGTATATTTATCTGTGTGTGCCAATCAAGAAATCTTAACATAAATACACATACATAGTTTAAAGATAATTGTTAACTAAACAATTTTTTAAAAAGTCTTACACTCTCATTCCATGTCAGGTCAAAAGCTATTTTAAAAAGAATTGTTGAGCAAAAATGTAAAACAAATATAAATAAAAATTATAAAAATAGTGCTTCTTTTATATTAATTTTAAATCTCTCCAAGATAGAATTCTGAGTTTAATTAATGGCACCTTCAAGGTTCTTCCCCCTTTTGATAGCAGAAGAAATGAAAATAATCAACCCAATAAAATATTTCAGCAGTCCCAATTTTTTTTTTTTTAGACATTCAATATATTTTATTTCTATATTGAAAGTAATGAAATAAAATGAAAGTGATAATTCAATCATTTTCCCAATTATAAAATTATTCATCTTTTAATTCACAACTTATTTAGTAAATAGCATCAAGTGAAATTCATTTAACCAACTTTGCAGAAAAAAGACATTTCAGAATTTTTCTTTAATAACTGAATATTAAATAAGATCCGGAAATGGTGGTAAATGTTAATAATTAAGTAGAATAAGCCATTAATTTTAATTAATGTTATTTTAGTGGCATAAAAGAAATGCAGTTCCATAATGCAATCAACATATTCTTTCTGCCCAGCCCAAGAAAGGCAACTAAAGAAACGTTTTAAAATTACAAGGTCAGAAATATTTTTGGCTATTGTTCAAGCAGTTAAATCATTTCAAATCTGCATACTTTACCCCAATGATAGTAGAAAAATGATACTTTCACAGGAGTAATTTTCATTTCCAACACTTAAGTTAACAAAATAATAACAAGAAGTGTGATAACTGAAAATGTTTAAGATTATCATCCTGATTTTAGTTAATTTTTTTTCCAACTAATGAATTTTGCCATTGACATAAGTGAATCATGAATACATGGGAAAATTATGCAAGGTAAAATCTAAGATAACAAAACCACCCAATTTGAGTTACATATTGGAAGCATGGAAAGTAGATGTGATGACTGATCTGATACTGGTTTTAACTAATCCTATTAGAGTTACAGTTGATGGTATTTAGACCCCCAGTGTTTTGCAACCAATCCTCTTTGATAAGTGCATTTGTACTTTTGTAAAATCCATGAGAGATATGCAGAAATATTTACAGATTTATAATCAGAATAAATAAATACAAAAAAGTGTGCATCTGAAATAACAGATTTTCTGATAATTAAATTCAATACACTAATGTGAAACAAGTAGAGAAAAAAAAGTGAAGAAAATTCAGAGTATAGAAGTTTTTCTATTAAATCACTGAGAAAATTACACTTCAGTGGATTGCAACTTTTTTTGTTGATGTAATCAATAAAATGGCAAGGCAAATGATATTGATTCTAACAGAGATCACCTGCAACTCTTATGTAATGAACACAGAGCTATTGTCTTTTTGACAGGGTTCATAAAGCAGAGATACTTCAAGAGAAATATACACATTTTCAGGTACTTAAATACAATAACTAAGAAAGTATATTCTTCAAAATAATTGCAAAGACAATGACCATAAAAATGGTAAGAAATGTAAATAATGGAATTCTGAAAAAGATCATAGTGTTCAAAATAATGGAACTATGCAGGTCCATCAATTAGTCTGTAGCCGAATGATGAAAAAAAAAACCAACTTTTGAACATCATCACTTTTCTCATCAATGGTGTATATTAATCACATAGATTGAACATTATACTGTGAAAATTTTAGATCAAAATTACCCTAATAAACTTTAGGGTATGGATTTATTGATCCGATATCATATAAATATTTAAAAAATTATCACAAAGTTATTTTCACTCACCCCACTTTCTAAATGTGTTGAGTGTCTCTTATTAAAGAGATTGTAAAAGATTTGACCAAGAGAATATAATGGCTTAAAAGACACACATGGAAATCAGAGTTAATCAAAAGTTGCAATCTGCTTTATCAGAAGTTTATATGTCTATTATATAAGAGGAAACTATCAAAACTATCTATAGTCTCAGAGCTGTGGCTGTGAGATTGATAAAGGAATGTTTAGATATCTATTCAAGAGCTGACCAATTTTATTTCCTCACAATCTCTAAAAGAGACCAAATCTTCAGTCAATAAGTCTAAGAGGTTGCACTTTGTTGGATCAGTTGCCAGATGGTCTTTACAGAATCATATTCTCATTTTATTTGGACAGCCATAGCTCAGCACTGGACATATAAAAAAAAAAAAAAAAAAAAAAAACAGCATTCTAACACAAGTCTGCTGAACGAAACAGCTAAAAATTTTCTTGTCCAGGGTAAATGATGATTAATGAATTTCCCAATACCAGGATTACACTGTAAATTTCAGCTTTGAAAATTAAGTTAGATCAAACTTCTATCAGACATTGTCCAAATTTAAAAAAAGGACTCTTCAGCAATGGAAGCAGCAAAAAAATTTTTGTCCTTTGGAACTGAAGAACAATTATGTTATTCACAAAAGATTCTTTTTTTTATTTAGCAAAAAGTTTACACTTAATAAAAATCTAATTGGTATTTATGTTAAATGGTTTTCTTTTTAGATATCAATAAAATATAATCAAGTATAATTATGTCTTTTGTTTAAAATAAACTTATTTTTAAATCAAAGTACAAATTTATGAGCTCCTTTGTTGGCAACTTAGAAACATTGGTCCTAAGAGCTACGAGAAACAATTTCCTTCATCTCATAATACATAATTATTAGATTTGAGAATTATACCAAAAAAACTAAATTTAATTTTTCTTTCATGTCAACTTCAACTTATTTTTCGAGATAATATTCAATACATTTCTCAAAATTCTCACACCATAAAGAAATGAAAGGACTGTATAATACTGATTGTAAAATAATGTTTGTTTCTTGAGACAATGGCTGATATGCAAGAAATTCTGAATTGCTATTCCAAGACTTGATGAGGCATAGTATTTAACTCATCTAGAAGAACATTTTATTCTAGTTCAATAATATCCTTCTTAGTACCTGATTAGCCTAAATGTCAATTATAACAATAAGTGCAGAGAGGTTCCACACACCATTTCCTAAAATGACAAACTGATGGGCATTCAAAATGTCAAAGATTTAATCACTGAAAACTGTTACTGCAGTATGTATTCTCATGGACATTACTTTCAAGTCAAAAAGAAATTTAAAATCTGAAAAGTATGTTATAGCTAACAATTGAAGGAGAATTCTAAATTACTAATATTATCAACTCTTAATTTTATGTGTGTTTTATATATAATATATATATATATATATATATATATATATATACACACACACAAACAGATTAGTAATTGGAAAGTCCTGTCACATTTTCCATATCACATCCCAAAAAATGAGTTTTTAAAATGAGTTTTAGAGACTTTCTTTTCCCATCTATTAGAAACTGCCTTCCAAAACCTGAATCCTCTGAATGTATTGATCTAATAGAGGAACTGTATCAATCTACAAAATCTTACATGTCTGATGAGGATCCCAGTACAGAAACATGTCAAACCTCATCAGAGTACAACAATAAGAAAATGAGAACCCAGTTTATTTAATCTCTTCCTAGATTATATCCTGTGCATTTGCAAACACAGATGTGATGAGACAGGCACTGACCATTTAAGCATTCCATACCACATCCAAAACAAGTCTACCATTAGAAGACAATGATCTTGATCCAAAGGTCATTGTACTGATGATGATCTATGCTGATGACATAGGTATTCATAGTTGGGATGTAAACTTGAGTCATGTACTTAAATAGTCTTATCAGATTGAGAATTTCCTATAGATATCATGCCTGGTGGCAAACCTGTTCAGAAATATTTAAACTATCAGCTGTATATATCTGATTCCTAAAATCAATAGTGAAAAAAGGCTTTGACCAAGTGAAGCCTGAGGATCTTAGCAAAGGTCATCTTTCTTTGACCATTTTGTAGAGCCAGTCCACAAACAAAGAACTGTGCCAAATAACAGAAACCACATTACTTGAGGATTACCAACAGCAGCAACAACTAAAATGAATAGCACATGTAACTAGGGGATAAAATAACTATATAATCAAGATGTTAACATTCCACATCATTTCAAATAAAAGGTTAGGGAGGAAACACTCATCAATACTGAAATGAGTGATAACAGCTACTGGACTTGACAAATCTGTTTTCCTAAAAAAGTGTTTTAAGAAAAAGATTTTATATATTTCAATCAAAAACAGTACTGGTGGCTCAGTCAATGAATGCGAAACGTTTCCTCGTAAGGAAATGGCTAATATTACCATTAGATGAGAACCATATCAGACATTGTATGAATTGAAAAGGGGTTCTTCAGTAATGAAGCAGCTAGAAATATTTGCTCTATCTATGAGAATAAAGCTTAAAGTTTCCAGACACGCCAACAATGGTTTGGCCAGTTTTGATCAGGAAATTTTTCTCTTAAAGATTTTCCTTGACCTGGAGAACTAAGTTCCGTTAATATTGAGCAAACCACAGCATGAGAATTAGCAAAGCTGTTGAATAAAAGTGCCATGTCAATAATAAACACCTTTACACCTTTATGAACACAAAAAAAAGAAATGTCAATTGGTCCCTCATCATCTGACTGCTTCTCAGCTTAATCAAAAAGTTGCCCTCTGCTTGCCATTGAAGAGTAAACTTACTACCACACCTTTCCAGTGATGAAAAATGAGTTCTCTTTATTCCTATTCAATGAAAATGACAATGGTTGAAATAAATCTCCAAACAAGGATTACTCCTTGAAAATATGTTGTGTCATTTATCATGAAGTAGTAAACCAAAATGAAAGAGTTAATGCAAAAATGTATTATCATTAATTGCAGAAAGAGTTGAAAAAAAAAAAGAAGAAGAAGAAGAAGAAGAAGAAGAAGAACCTTTCACTGGTTAATTGTAAAGGTGCATTGCTCTTACATGATAATGCAAGACCACCTATGGCCAGAGTCACTTGGGAAAAAAATGACAGCACTAAATATAAAAGTTTTTGCTTTGCCCGCCTTATTCAAATGATCCTACTCAATTTTACTATCATTTTTTCAGATCAATGGAATGTTTTTTTCAGAGAGAAAACTGTTCATGAATTGTGAAGAGGTTAAAACTGATATTGAGTGTTTCTTTGCAATGAAACCCAAAAGATTTTATGCACGAGCAATCAAGATTTTGCCAAGTCGATAGGATTATGTTACTGATAGTGAAGGGAAATATTATCTTGATTAAATATATCAATTAAGACCAAAGAAATTCTGAGATAAAGGGTTATCATTATTTACAAAATTTACATGCTGACCATTATCCTCATCTTTGTTGTTATTATCACAACGTTTTGGCTGTTCAGCAGCAGTGTCAACAGCAAGCAGATTAAGTTTAAGGCTCCAAGTTCTCGACAGGAGTGCCCGATGGAACAATAGCCTCTTGGATTAAAGCATTGGTTTGTGAATTTGATGAGGGTCATTGTGAGTTCAATCCCTGGGCTAGCTAGTACAGACTTAGACTCAGTGGAATCAGTGTGAGCAATAAATACTGAACAGTACTAAATAAGAACAAGATATGAGACATGGACATTGGAATAAGAACAATCTGTAGATTATGTAAAGAGCCCAATTTGAAATTCCCTAAAGGTTACCTGGATCAGCAAGCATCTGATGAAGTCTTAAAAGGTACAATGAACAGAGTGCAAATAAAGTCAAAGCAGCATTTTCTATTTTTCAGCTTTCTTTCCAACCATATATAAAATAACAAATAAAAAGATGAGCATTTATATTGACTGTCATCCTATTTCAAAATAGTGTGTTTATAGAAATTTTGAAGTATTTTTCAACCATATCTTTCCCACTCTCTATCATATATATAATAATAGCAGGCCACTCATATTTGAGAACACCCATCTATTAGGGCAGCTGGCCAATCCCTACTGCAGATGCTTTCTCAGGTACATTTGTGTTTGTTCAACACAGAGTCCAGCCCGTGGTTTATACTGCAACTATGCTGAGCAGGCCTTAGTTACAGTTTCTGGGAAAGAACGTGTCATCTAGTGTGATCAACAATTTGAACAAGGCCAACACAATCAAACCCTTGGTCATGATGACCAAGTGTTCCATCTACCCAATTTCACTCACAAGGCTTGGGTCAACCAGTGGTATGGTTTTCAGGCACTTTCCAAAGGTGCTGCACGCTGGGATCATCCCCCTCCAGACCAATAACATCAGGAAATCTCCTTCCTGACAAATCAACCATGGTGAGATTCGAACCCAGGCCTCATGGTCAGAATGCAAATGTTCTAACCACTTGGCCACGTGCCCATGCCAAATATATATGCATGCATACATACATAAAAACTGATAATTAACCAGAAACTGAAAGACATTACCAATTGCAAAAAAAAACAAAACAAAAAAATACAAACTACTTTTCTATATTAAACATTTTTCCAAATTATCACTATTGGAAAAGTGGTTTTCATCAGATTTCCTACAAAATAGGCAATTAAGTTCATGCCTACTTATACAAGTTTTTGGTTAAACAAACTTTCCAAAATCTAACAAAATGACCAAACACCAGAATTTAGGGGAGAAGGGCTTCTTGGCTGGGCTAGAAACACTTTACAGCATAACTCAAAAGTTAAATGATATTCCAGCTGATAAAAATGAAAGCCAACATCCTTCAACATTATTTTTCACTCCACAGAAATGCAATTATAAAAGTATACACAAACACCTAGAATTCTCTATACATATATATTTAAAGAAAGCATTATTTTTAAATACAATAGAATGTTATAATAAAAATGTATTGTACAAGGAAAACATTGAGCATTATTTAGAATATCTATATATTATAAGTATATTATATTAATGACATTAAGAAGAAAAACAAGAGAAAACTCACACAGTTATAATCTAGACAAGAAAACAAGAGAAACATTTGATATTCTACAATGACTGAGATGAAGAAAACAAAAAAACATTTAATATTCTGAAATGAGCAAAATGAAAACAAGAGAGAAACATTTGATATTCTGAAATGAGTAAGATGAAGAAAACAAAAAAAGAAACGATTGATATTCTGCTATGATTTAGATGAAAAAAAAGAGAAACATTTGATATTTTGAAATGAGTAAGATGAAAACAAAAAAGAAATGATATTCTGCTATGATTGAGACGAAGAAAAAAAAAAAGAGAAACATTTGATATTCTGTAATGAGTAAAAAAAAAAAAAAAAAAAAAAAAAAAAAAAAATTGATCTTCTGAAATGAGTGAAATGAAGAAAACAAAAAAAGAAACATTTGATATCCTGCAATGACCGAGTTGATAAAAACAAAAGAGAAACATTTGATATTATGAAAAGAGTAAAAAAGAAATATTTGATATTCTGAAATGAAGAAAACAAAAGAGAAACATTTGATATTCTGCAATTTGCTTTGTGAAACACCCACCCAGCAATGCTTTTATCATACAAGCAGCCAAGTGGAAATTTTGGCTATGAAAGTGTTTCCTCATCTTTTTTGGAACTTGGAAAGGGGGGGAGGTAGACAGGCAGGCAACATTTGATTCTTCATGCAGCTATAATCATCAGATTGGGCTGCAGCTAGAGAATGTGATTAGTTCCAATCATCATCATCATCATCATTGTTGTTGCTGTCAGCAATAGGGAGAGAGAGAGAGAGAGAGAGAGAGAAAAAAAGAGATGATTCTTTTCTCTCTTTTTTTTTCTGGCACTTCAAAAGTAATAGCAGTCGTAGTAGTAACGCCTTTAAGCAATCTATTTTTTGGTTTCTGCGGATGGTGAGCAACACATAAATATCATGCAAAGAGGGGAGCAAAGAATAGAGCGAGAGAAAAACCTTAAAACACAAGGCAAAGAAAGGGGAGGGCAAAAGAAGATACAATTTTGGTGCAGCCTGCTTTTATTCACTGTACAGTGGAGAGCTATTAACTGAAATGATGCATAATAGCTTCTAAATATTAATTCAATACTTATCATAAAATCTGATATCACAAGGATGTCTTCATTGTACTAGAGTTGTGAGAATTTTATCAAGATGCATAAAACGACAATCCTACAAGAAGGGTCTTCTGAAAATTGGACTTTCATAACTGATCAAGTCTTTTCTCATTGCATGTAGATGTGGAAATGTTGGTTGTTATTAACTAACCTTTGTTATTTTAATCCTTCTATAGTTTCTCCGCCTCCTTTGGAAAAGTCAATTAGACATAATCGTAAATTATCCAGGGCAATTTCATATTAGCAGTTTATTATTTACTTTCTACTGGGTATGAAATCAGTTTGGCACACTTACACAAAACATTGATCACTTAACTATAAAAACTTTAATGTAATGCTTGCTCTCTCAGTTATGCTATATAGCTATGTAACTATATCTGGTTGGAAAACAAATCTATCATAGCAATCTTATTTGCAAATGAGTTTTACATGTTCAACTGTTCTTGTCAACTGATGATGAGAATTCAAACAATGAATTTTAGAAATCCTGTATTATTTTAAATGATGCCATTCAAAAAGGCTAACAGTAATCACAAAACATTACAACAGGAAATCAGATTCAATTAAAGTTGGGGTTCCTAATTACTTTTGTTAAATTTATCAAAACTGAACATTTTCCATGCATTCTAAAATATTTTAAGCAAACATATCCAGGTCGGTGGTATCCATTATATAGCAGACTATGTAGCATGTTGTTATTTATGGAAATATTCAAGAAAATCTCTAAGGAGAGAGGATGTTAAGTTAAACTACAAGATGGAGTAGAGGATGATTGAAGAAACAAATTAGAGATATATTAAAATAGAATCTGATACATGATCATTTAGTTTTTTGACATTCATTAACATGTATTTGCAGGAATCATGGATATTCAAAAAGAATCTTCTTGGACTTTCCAGGATCATTTTATATTAGATATGGTTGATATTAGAAGCAAGAGTGTTTGCAAATGTTGATGATGATTGCTTTACAACCAACTACACAGATTGATGAAGAAAGAAAACAAGAATTGAAACAAAAATTACAGATCAATTCTTTTTATATGTCTAGTCACTTTCACTTCATTTTATGCAACAGTAAAAATATAAGACAATTTGGAAAACATTTTTTCTTATATATTTACTATCCTATTGAATTCTTATCTAAACTATTCTACACAATATTGAGAACATTTTCAGTGAGTTAAAGTAGATTATTGCTTGAAAAAGGTCAGAGTTCAAATGATATTAACACAATGACATTTCTGGTTAAGTGACTAATATTTTTCAATACAGTCGATTAAGATAGGTGAGGTGACTTAGAAACAAAATTACAAATGCTATTAGCTTTGATACCATTAAAATATATCAGCTAATATCAGTGGCAATTAAGAAGCACACTTACATTTTATCATGAGAAATTCATAATTTGGGCATACTTAAACTGTAAATCTGATGATGATAGGTAATGTAAAGATGATATTAAAATAATTTGTAGTCATGTGTTAAAATCAATTAGTCTCAGGCTATTTTATATATATTCTGCTATACTTACTGAAAAATCTGTCTAACTGATCATAAAAAAGAAAAATTAATTTAAAAATATATGTGAAATGTGCGGAAAGGAATGAAGTTAAAACAGAATACTAAAGGCTACAGACTATTTTAATATAGGAAAGATGAAAATAAATTAAAAACAATACGCATAAGGACTAACATCATAAAAATTTCTAAGGATAATTTTCTTTTAAACATATCAATCACAAATGCACCAATAGAGCTAGTCTTTTAAAAGGTTAGTTTTCTTGTTATAAATGGATTTTATGATATGTAAATCTGAACAGGGTGCCTACTGTAACCCACTGGTTATAAAAATCATTTTTATTTAAGACTGAAGAAAAAATTAAAAGTCAAGCTAGATTTGTTGCATTTGCAAATTGCTAGGAAGTTTGTTTGGGGAAATTAAGCAATTAGATGAAAAATCAAAGCAAGTTCAATTTTTTATATGAAAGATTTTAAAAATATTGTTAATGCAGTTGTTGATGAGACCAGATCTTTACATCTGATATAAAATATTTTCCTAAAAGTACTAAAATAGATTTTTCTTATGAAAAATTATGACAAGATTTATGAAGATATTTTATGACAATGTGACATATTGAAAGGCAAATAAAAAATGCAGAGAAATACATTTTCTATTTAAAGTTAGTAGTAATTCAGAGATTTTGATTGTAGAATGAAAAATCAAGGTTTTATGAGAAATTCAATTGAAAAGCTGTTGACACACCAAAAACAAGGGTTATTTCATTGTTATTTACAAGCATTAAGATGTGTGACATGTCACTTTGACAATTGCTACAGACTAAATGTTGGTGTGAAGCAATAAAGTATTCTCTTCACCTGTCTACCTGCCTGCCTTTACAGTGCAACTACAATTTACCTTATGTCAAAGAGATTGTTGTACCATAAAGAAAAAATAACTCCATTGATTTAACAAAATGAAGTCAAAACGGAGAGAATAACATTTCCGATATAAAACAAAAGCATTCTTCCTTTCACTTTTTGTTTTCAGTGTTAGGAAAAGTGGTAAAAATTTTTCATGTGACGCATTCCATCATTTAAGACTTCATAAGACTAAAGTGATGCTTATGTCTATGTGACTACACATGCGCATGAACAGGAGGAGATGCGGACAATTTTAAACATTTAAATTCCTTGAGGTTTCTCCTATGTATTACTTGTGACAATTATGACAGTAGATAGAGTAAATTCCTCCAAGTTTTAATGTATTATCATGTTTTGTATTTAAGTCTTTTATGGTTTTAGATGTACTTGTAACAAATTTTATGTTAAATGTAGATAAGTTCTTTTCAATTGTAGTTGTAATAAGGTCGGTAGGTAGAATACTATATTTTGATATGGTGGGTTTTGTCAGAATGGTCCACTCTTTTATTTTGAAATATTTTACAAGCCTTTTGTTTCATATTGAATATGAAATAATTAAGGTATTGGAGGAGCTTAAAAGTATTTCCAATGTATTTCTACTCTTCATGTAAATACTGGGAGTTGCAAATTCTGAGTGCTCTTATTTTGTTATTACGGTGAAAGTAGAAATTTATAATATCATTTTTATTAGTTGATCTGTGATAAACACTTAGTTTTAAGCCATTGTCAGTACAGTGTAACATGATATCTAGAAAAGGTAAGTGTTATCACAGTGTGCATCTGTTTGTGCTGTGTCTAAAAAAAAAAAAAAAAAAAAAAAAAATTCATTGTTTGAAAGTGTCTGCAAATATTTCTTCCATAAAAGATCTATTACCTTAAGAGCTATCTGATCAACACAAATTCAAAATGCGAAACTAATTTACTGGAAAAGTCTTTCAGAATATCTGATTTGCCAAAATGGCGGAGACATGTTTAACAGAATTCTTACTAGCAGACTAACTTGGCCATGAGAGTTGATTTATACAGTCAAACCTGTTAATCCTGGGACCTTTTTTTTTTTTTTCCTTTCTTTTTTCACTGTGTAACACTTATCTCAGTGATGTTTTTCTCCAAATAACCATCAATGAGGATGTCTGGATTTTAAGGAAAAAAATCTCACATCACAGATCGGATTAAAATTTTTATTTTCTAATTTTCCCTAAATGTCATCAAACATATAAAACATATTTTAAGAAAAACGAGAATTCTTACTTAGATGAAAATTAAATTAAAGACAAAAAGGTTACAATACTTAATATTCATATCATTAATGAAGAATATCTGGTGATAAAATGAAAACTATCTTGCAATTAATGTCCCAAATAAATTTTTATAAAAAAGAATTGTGAATAAACATGAAACTGGGTTATATTTTTGCAGAATGAAAAAAAAAAAAAAAAAAAAAAAAAAAAAAAAAATTATTCTATAAAAAATGATAATCCAAATTTATTTTGACCTTCATTTCTAGGTAGCACAAAAAGTATTTTGTGTTGTTAGTCCACTGAAATAAATGATTTGTCATCCTAAGTGTAGAACTTCATTAAAATCTACCAAATGTATTGAAATTCTTTTAGTTGATTGATAAGTGGAATCAGATTAAATTATTCAGAGTTGAAAAGTTTTCATACTTTTCAAAAATTACTTTGTGATAAATATTAAATATGTTTTTCTCCACATAAAAACTAAGAGATATCAAAATCAAGAAACCAAAATTCTTTTTCTTTTAAACAGCAAGCAATCAAGAAATATAAAAATAAACTTTTTAACCTTTCCTACTCTTGTAAACAACTGAAAATTGTTAAACACAGATGATATTTTTTCATTTTGGCTGAAAGATTTATTTTTATAAACTTTGTATTCAAATTGCTGCAATTGCTGGAAGACTTTTTTTTAAACATATTTTGTCAAGTACTATTTTTTTGAATACTTTTAAACAATTTGCTACATTTCAGATATTTATATGTCGATTGCTAATTTTATAAGTGCAAAATAGATTATCAAAATGAAAACTGTTTTTGCTTTAATTTGGATTATTTATAGCAACAATCCAAATAATGGAGGATGTCTGTTCTACAAATACTTCCATGGAAATTGCTCTGAGGAGCTGCATTCGCTGGTTCCCAGACATCATGAGTTCAAGCGCCATACGAGGCTGGCATCCTGCTCTCACCCCTTCACTGTCGAAACTCCTAAATGTAGCCGTCTCTTCTATTCCAATAGCTTCATGTCTTGCACCTCTCGCCTGTGGAACTCCCTTCCCCATTCCAGTTTCCCTGAGAGCTGTAATCTCCAACTATTCATGTCAATCGACATCTCCAGTTGCCTTGATCTATCCACTACCCTCATCCTTTCTTCTATCACTCCTATCTGATCTTGCTCTAAATTTTCTGTAACCCCTTGTGTCCTAGTGGCTCCCGCCTTGCTTGGGGTGAAATGCTTAAAAAAAAAAAAAAAAAAAAAAAAAAATGTATACTTTTCTTTCTGTTCTGTGAGAAAGTTTTTGTAAAGGTAATTAATATTTTTTTAAAAATATTTTTACAAAACTAATAAGAATTTTTTTTTTTTTTTTAAATCAGATTGCATACTCAGAGCTATGATGAACTATAGGATTGAAGTATCCCAAAGATAATTTCTTTTATATCTTGATCATGCTCTACATAAGGTAATCATTAGTAATACGATAAATTTTTCTTACAAGTTGTGCTGAAAGAGAAAGCATGAATAGTAAAGTGACTCTTAGATGAAAGCTTGAGCGATACTTAAAACAAAAACATCAAAAGCCGGAAAACAGGATTTTAATATTTATTTTACATCTTCTCAGAATTATCTACATTGAAAAACATTCTGACCAAAATGACAATTACAATAATAATCATTAAAACGAAAGCTCAACTGATGATAAATGTTGAGGTTAAAGAAATAAAAATAAAAGAAACTCATCCCATAGAAAAAAAATGTCATTAGACAAATTTTCTGATTTTATTTTACAGAAAAGATTAATTTTAAATTTTGTTCAGTCATTTCAAAATTTACAATAATTCAATATGTAAATAATCCTTACATTTTGCTATGGTTAATATGCTGAATATACTTGTGGACTTTTCTTCTGGATTCTTGCTTTCCAGTCAATTTTGATCTTCAAAAGTTTATCAATCATTATCTTCTTAATTCCTGTTCTTTTATTGTTCTCTCTCCTTAATAATGTTTTTCTTTTTCTAATATTCTTTCACACTCAATAGCGCCATGCATCTTAGTAGTTTTATTGCCTTGCTTGGGGTGAAATAAAAAGAAAATGAATATATCATGTGAACAGTTTCTGCAAGTTTTTTTTTCTTCCCCTTTTCTTTAAGGTTCTGGTACTATTCACAATTCTACTCTTTACAAAACAAAAATGGCATCATTTACAAATAATATTTAAATTTTTGTTTTCATGGTGCAACTTGTGAAAAACTATTTTAAAAACTGATGAAAATATATAAATTTTTTAAAAACTGCTGTGTATTGGGGATTAAAATTAACACTATTATATATAATATATATAAATATATATTATATATATAATATTTATAAAGTGTTTATAAAAATTGCTAAAATGCCTTTTGGGACATAAACTCAACCCAGACTCCCAAGGGGATGCTTTTCCAATTACTACCATCTTAACTTGTTCAAGTCTAGAGTCATCCATTATCTTCCTCATATATCCCCATAAACTGTGCCTCTTATTCTGTAACCATGAATGTCTTGTGGAGGGTGAACATCATTGTAAAAAAAGTGTGTTATTTTTATGAAGTGAAAAACTAGTTATAAAATTAATGCTTGATTAAACATCATTATAAGCAAGCTTGATATCTTAATGAGGTAAATTAACAAAAGCTGATATCAACAAAATCAAATATAATGACTTTGTAAAATGTGAATTCACTCAGAATATGGGAAAGATTTTAAGGCCAGATAATCATGAACTAAAGTTGAAAGTTGTTCTTCTTTCAGCCTTGTGACTGTCTACAAGAAAGATGACAAAAATGTAGTAATTATACAACTTGCAGATATGATTAAGACCTTTAGAAAGGTTTAATCCTGGAAATCTGCTGGTAAGTAGCAATTAAACAAGTAAAACTGCGCCTTTTGAAGCCTAACAATGACAGCTTTCAAATATAACAACAAATGGAATTCATTTATTTTTAAAGTCTTTTTCTGTATTAAAAACAAAACAATATGCATCTGTTGCAGTATACAGCAGAAATGCTACTGAACAGATAAAAAAAAACAAAAAAAAACAAAAAACAAAATTAAAACAAAAAAAAAAAACAAAAAAAAAAACAAAACAACAACAACAAACAAACGAACAAACAAACACACGCATGGGCATTAAAGGGAAGGTCAGAGGTCCTAGACAAGCTAGGATTTAAAATTTTAAAAAAAGACAACAAATTGGCAAAGATTTATATTCAAATTATTTTAAATAGGATTGAAGTGTTTAAACAATAAAATATTAAAATATATTTTATTGTAGGTTGAATATACAAAATAGTCAATGTGTTTTAAAGGCAAATAGAACCTTAATTGATTGTGAAGTTCTTTGTAGGCAAGCAGTCAAAGCATGCTGATCTGATTCTACAAAGGGGGATGCAGGTTTAAATCCTGCTGGAGGGCACATTTTCTTTAAGTTTTTTCAAATGTACAGGCCAGTAGATTAGAACATAGTGTCTACTCAAATATGAGCATCCACTAAAAATAACATATATATATATATATATATATATATATATATATATATATATATATATATATATATATGCACTCTGTTTATAATGAACAGCATTAATTACAATTACTGGCCTGAAAATCTGAGAAATTTTATAGAAAATACGTGTCCTCTGACAAGAATTGAATTTGTATCCTACATGGAATCGTCTTAGCTTGATGTGCTATACTATTTAGCTATAGAGAAAGGGTCTGGTTAGTCAAATTGCAAGTCAAATTACTATTTTTAAACAACAAATTTCCCATTTGACTTTGCTAATCAGAGACTTCCTCTGCAGCTAAATGGTCTAGCCCGTCAAGCTAAATGGTAGTTCCATGTAAGGTACAGGTTTGATTCCTGTCAGAGGATGCATATTTTCTATGAAATTTCTCAGATATTCAGGCTGATATATATATTGAAAATATGTCAATGTAAATTTTTTTTTTTTAATAAAATAAGTAATAGAATTTGTTAAGTAATGAAATAATATTTTTTAATACAATGAGTAAAATTTTAAATTTTTTAATTAATATGAATTCTTTTTTAATTTGAATTAATAAAGGGTTATTTTGTGATATTTTTTTCTGTCATCTGGACTAAATAATTAGTAATTGTACTAGTTAGTTTAGGTTATTTAGTTTTGTTGAAAACATTTAAAGGAATTTATTAATGACATGTAATATTTTAATTTATATTAAAAATGATATTAAAAAGAAAATAAGTAATATTCCAATGAAGTAGATATTATTGAAATCATAATTTATTATGTCATTTGTTATACATGAAATGTTTTTTTCTTTTTTGATATTAGAATTAATAGATATTACACAATTCTGATTCCCACAAAAACTGTCATTGAATACAATGAAAACAGGAAACAGTTATTTACATTTACAGCAGTTTAATAAATAGTGTTTACTGTTCAAGTTTTAATGAGACCAAGCTGACCTCATTACATTTTGTTTACATAACATTATTATGAAGTGCAAAATTTATTTATGTCAAGAAATATGTTATGAAGTTCTAACACCTTTAATATAATACCTTTAAAAGCTATATACCTTTAAAAACACGAGATTAAAACCATTACAAATTTTAGACATTATTCTTAATAGTTTTGGCAGAAATCTATTAGCTTAACTGATGTTATTAAAATGATGAACAAAACCCTGATTATTAGTTCCACCAGGCTGAATTGAATTTGCCTGAAGAATATTTGTTCATATATAATTGTTCTGATTATGAATGGTAAATGTATTCAAGTCAACATTTAAGTTAGGAAGTTGGAATAAAGCTATATTAACTGAAAAATAGTGAATTAAAATGGCTTGTTTTTTTTTTATTATTCTTAATATTTTGGACTGAAATTTGTCAGCCATGAATTATTCTCAGTTAAAAATGAACACTCTGCTGAGACATAGCTTGTTGGTTTAAAAAAAAAAAAAAAATTGACATTTAAATTTCTTTGGATCAGCCCAAGTTGTATTAATGACACATATATTCTTATTTCCTGAATGAGAGAGAGGCTTATGTCTTTATCCAGGTTTTGAAAATTTGCTATTCTTTTTGGAAATGAACTGTTGGGAGAACAATTTCTAGTGCAGATGATATAAATCTCACAAATACTTAGAATCAGTCTTATCTATGTGATTCAAGTTCAGTGCTAATTATTTGAAATATTAAGTATATTTATTTTATTGGGTCAACTAGTTTTTCTGGTCTGAATCGTCACAACAGACTTTTGTTTTTATTATTGTTGTTATTCATTACTTTTACTATTTAAAAAAGAGTACTTGTTGTAGACTGACTTGAACCATCTAAATTTAGCAGGTTTGCTGAATAGCTGTTTTGTAGATATATAAATCTATTGAAAGAAACAGGTTTTATAGAAGTTATCTTTGTATGAAAAATGATTAGTGGTTTTCATTTTCCAAATGTCAGTGATATTTCATTTGATTTTTTGATCAAGACTGATGTTTATTCACTAAAAGTGAAAAGAATCATGCTAAAAGAATTCTTACCGTGTATATTCATCCTCCAACAATACAGGATCAGGTGTATAAAATTTGACACAGAATCTAAACACAGTATCTGTGTTAGGAATTTGTTTCAGAATTGGCTTCTCACGGTCAAGCCAGCACTAGAAAAAGAAAAAGAACATACAAGAGAAAAATTACATTTATTTTTAAAGTGAAACAAAAAAAAAAAAAAAAAAATTAAAAAAAAAAAAAAATAACAAGTGAAAATACTTTAAGGCGATTTCTTCAATTTCTTAAAAAGCTGCTAACTTTCTCAGTAAACAGTTCTGTAAGAAAAACACTAAAATTTTCTAGTGAAAAAGTTAAACAGTAGATGTGTAATATTGCACAATTGGATTTTCTTGTCAGAGATTTTTTAATCAAAACAAAAATAGAACAAAAATGATATTCTATTCAATGAACAAGCATTTTCTAAAATATATATACAATGAATTCAAAGATCAAAAATGAACCTGGTATTATAAATTAAGCATTTAATGAATAAATAATATTCAGTGGTGGCAATTTATTTGTTGCACTCACACACAAAGCCTTTTTGGTACAGATCTGAAATAAACACTGACAGAGATGACTGGAAAAACTAATAAAATCTGTCACAGATAATGAACCATCTGACATTCCTCTGTAGATGGAGAGCAAAAGTTAAATCCAACCAGCTTAACTATCCAAACATCAATCCATTCCATAAGGGAATGAACAGTTGCAGAAAGAGCAGGATATGTCCTAGTTAGAAAAAGAACCTGTCACAACTGCTGGATGAGACATTAATGACAAAATGAACTATCTAACCAGATGGAATTGTTCCTAGACCAAATAAGATCAAGAGTGGATAGAAATAGAATTCAACATGACCTGAACAAGTTAAAAAAGCAGGAATTTAAAAGGGTCAAAGTAAGCCAAATATAGAAACTACAGCAAGGAGTTACAACAATGCTCACCATCAGATTTTGAACATAATCATCATCAACAAATGACAGTTGAGTACCTTTGAGGAAGTGTGCTGAACAAAGGTCTCAAATTTGCTACCTCCATCAAGTGGGCTTCATAGCCTCAATTGAGGAAGCAACTTTGAAGATCCCTAAAGCTAAGGCTAAGTAGTCGAGATGGAAAATGAGGCAGGCACTAGAGAAAACCAAGCCTCCAAAACCAAACATCACAAGAAAGAAGAAAAAAAAAAACCTGAAGAGTGAAACTGAGATTATCATACTGCCAACAAAAAATGCAATGTAAAAAACATTGTCCACTTTGCAAAGACTCAATGATTGTTCTCAAAAATTGCATGTTGGTGCATTACCATTGGCAACAGTGGCTAAGTTAACAGGTACACCATATTCTAGACAATCATATAGTAGAGACAATTGCCAAGATCAATGCATTTTAAGGGCAATATCCAGAGCATAAAGAGATCAGACATGATCACTGGAATGCCAACATGATTATTGGAAATAATTTCCTTGCAGAAGGGCTATATGAAGCACACATGCCTCTAGCTATACTTCCACTGACACCACAATACAGTTGTACATTTCTCCATGGTGAAGTAAATGGGTTACCAATGGGACTGAGTGGTGCTCTGTACGTTCAGTGGTGAGAGCACATGATGGTCATTTGTGTGTGCAATGAAGAGTTGGGAAGTGATAAATTCAAGAGTATACTGGCCCATGGCACATAAGGTCAATCCTTGGAATCATGGTGAAACTTACTTGACTTTGGTTTTTGGAGAGGGAATGTTGAGCAGTGCCATCTACAATAAGAATACTGTTCAACCTATATAGTTGCCATTCTTGCAACAGGAAGGAGATGTGTGCTGTTCCCATCTACATAATAACCATGCTACTCAACATGGTTTGTAAGATGTTTGACAATTCTGATAAATAGAATCCCCAAACTTTTTCTCTTCCATTGAAAGTGGATGACACATGATGGAATAATGCCTGACTCATTCAGTTAGCTCACCTATAACTTCTGCTGGATTACATCAACATGTACAAGGAATGTGGAATATTGTATTAAAGGATGATAGTGATCATCTGTACGAATGCATATGCATGTGAGAATACAGGTCTTTGTTAAAACCCGAGTAGGATATAAATATATTATTAATATGTCGTCCGAGTACTGCCGACACACCTAATTTTGAGGAAATTGAAACATGCATTAAGAGGGTTTCATTTTCCGTCATTGTATATTATTATGAAAGCAGTCTTTCTGTTTCAATCGGCAGTCTCTTCAAAGGTTTCTCTAAAGGAATGTGAAACCATCAAATTGAAAACTTCAAAAATATGAGAAGAACTTAATTAAAATTAATCTCATTAACTTTCAAACATAGTAATTCAAGTTTTTTTATTTCAACTTCACTTTAATCATTCATAATTAAAAGAAATTAAGTAAGTGTTAAATTTCCAAAAGAGGCAAGAAAAATGTGTAAAATTGTGTCATTAAGCAGAGGCAAGTTTTAAAGATTTTAGGGTTGGATAGAATAAGAAATAAAAAAATATATATTACTACATTGAAAGTAAAAACAAAAGTAAAACAAATTCTTGTCTAAAGATACTTTAGTTGAACAAAGTTTTAAAGTTAATATAAAAAATTGTCAAAATTTTTTCTTGAATTTTACATTTAAAACAGAGGAAAAGATTGTGTTAAACCTCAATTAACAAACACTTGCGTAAAATATAAATGAATAAAGTAAAAGGTTTAGTGTTACAGGCTCAGCTATAGTTTATTGTTTAATCACATATTAATGTATTTTTCTCATTAGAAACAAACATTTATGAATGGCGTTTATGAATTTTCTACATGACTACAAAGTTTAGTTTGCAAATATATATTATACACAATGTTAACTTCTTAAATCTTTGAGATCATTTGCAACCTAATGCACAATCATTAGTAAACAAAAACAAAAAAGAAAATTTTTATCCATGTATTATCTACATTGGTGTTTATATTTTGTGAAATCAATAATGCTTTAAATTTGTTGAAAAATTAAAAATGTTTAACTTGTATTTATGGCCCTAATTTACAGAGACATTAACCAATATCCGAAGCATAAGAGATTTGTTCTATCAAGAATAATCATAGCAGTGTGAAAAATCTTCTCTTTTTAATCTTGACTATGTCTGGTTAGGGATCAAAGTGCAGAAGCTATCATGTAAATAAAATATATACATTTTTGTTTGTATAACAAATATACCTTAAGAAGCTATGACAACAGAAATATTTTATCTATATGAACCTAGATTTCAACACACACACACAAACAGAAGTAGATACAATACATGGAGAGCTCTGAAAATAATGCCTCTTATTTATTTCCATGGAGGCTACAACAAATACAGGGAACATAATACCCACTGTTGGATAGAGTAACTTTTCTACCATTGGTTATTCATTTTCAAGATGCACTTCACTTTCTCTGCTGACAGCTATGCAGTACTGCCCAGAACATTGATAGTTACAATTATCATTGTCAACACCAATGCCTAACTATGCTTACATCCACCATTTGATTTCCCAAATTAAGTAATTCAATAATACACTTCTACTTTGTACACACTTTCCTGCCAGATGGCTATCTGTAACAAAGCAAAAAAAAAAAAAAAAAAAAAGAGACAGTTTTTAGTAGTAAGGATCAACCTCTACTGTCATACTATTGACACTTGTCTCTGACGTCATGTGTCAACATAATAAAATAGGAGAGATTACTTTTGGAGTGATCTTTGTATATTTAGATAATTTTATAATGCAATTGTTTATCAAAAATATCTTTCTGTAGCTGACTTGTATGACAAAGATTGGAACTGGTCTTTAAGGTAAGTTGGCATTACAATTAAGTATAGAAATTTACATGAGCGTAATATATAGCTTGACTTTTAGGTCAATTGCTTGTGCCTGGTAAACTATTATAAAATATGAAGTACTTAGTATTTAATTTATTTAAATATAGCATCAAGTACATTTGTTTATCATGAAATAGTTTCAAAAAATTAATGACTCACTGTAGAAGCACTGTTTTGGAATCATTGTGTATGTGTATACAATTGTGAATATCAAGTGGAGAAAAACCATTTAAAAAAGGTTTTGGAAACCATCCTAAATATTTTAAGCTCATTCAAGATACAAACTGTAAAGACATGCTATTAAAACATTACAGCAGATTATGATGAAATGGAAGAACAAAACAGGATTTTTTTTGGCAACTGATACATAACTATATTTTAGTCAGACAACATAGGAACATGTAGACATCTTTGAAAAAAATAATGCAAAACTGAATCAATCATCTCCAGATTGATGAGACTTTGAAGACCCAACATTTTAAAAACTTAAAATAAATTTCATATTAATATCTCACTTCAATATTTTTTTTTTTTTTTTACCTCAATGTTTTTTTTTTAAAAATTGGTATCACAAAAAGATAATGGCTAGTGGAGATATATTTTTAAATTTTAGTTGAGCAGTTTAAGTCAAAGAAAATACTTTGAAAGATAATATTTTGTTTTTATAACTTTGATTAAAAATAAAATAAAGTTTGTAGAGACTGTCAGAATTGCAAGCTAGAAATGATAGAATGATTTGGAATTGGTTATTGTTGACTTTTCATTGCATCAAAAGATTAATGTCAACATTTTAATAATTAAAAAGTTCTTTTAAATTTATTTTTGACTTGACAAAATTCTTTGTTCATTAGCAAAAAGATATTTGAATAATCCTTGTATCAAGATTTTCTTTTAGTCAGTTTTTTTTTGTGAATGATCCAAGAAGAGATTTAAAAACATATTTGATTTTGAGAAGGGGTCAGACAGAGAACTTTTCAGCATTTCCTCATAAAAACATGCAGAGAAGAGGGGAAAAAGCATTTTTCTATATAATACATTTTAAAATACCATATATTCAGAGCTATTTTTTTCAACTTTGTCAATACAAAGTTGTTAATTTAGTGTTTTATTGTCTCTTTAAAGAACAAGATATTTAATTCAACAGTTGGTGTACAATTTACTAAAGCTGATCAGTGAATATGTCAGATTAGAGGATTTTTTTTTTTTTAATCTCATGGAAGTTAAAATTATTTTACTGAGAGAAACCAAAAAGATTGAATAAACAAAATTAAAAAGAATAAAAAGACACGTCCATCTATGTAACTGTACATAAATCAATTATCAATTTGTCTTATTTGAAAAGTTCTGAATAGAAAATACAATGAATAGATAAAAATTAGTTGCAAAGTGATCAGAATTGATGTCAATTGTGTGAGTGGAGCAACAATGAGCAGAATATCACTGTATTAAATGATATGAAATTTTAGACAATTTAGCTCTTCTTGATAGATAAATAAAACGATGTACAAAAGAAATTATATTTGATCAAGAGAAGCTAAAGCAGAAATAGAATCATTGTAAATAAATGACAGCAAATATCAATGTGAAAATTGAGAAGATGCAGAAACACAAGAAAAACCCAAGAAAACAAATGGAAATATTTAAAATATTGGGAAACAATGTGAAAATACAAATATTTGATTCTAAATAATAATGGATAATTCAAATTTGTAAATCCACTAGACATCAGTATTATTGACAATTGTACAGATGTCAATATTAGGTTGGTGCAAAAATATCGTTTTTTGACGTATTTTTTAACGTCAAAAAACGATATTATTTTTGCACCAACCTAATACTTAATAGCCAAGAGAGAGAGAGAGAGTCTTTATCCTCCTTTATAACAGAAGAACTGAAATTATTTCCACCTTAAAACAGACATATTTGCATTATACAAAGACTTTTCAAAAATTAAAACCAACTTCTCATACATGACTTGAAGTAGAATTTATTAAAAAATAGATAATTATTTGTTACTCTGAGGTCTCTACATCTATGTGAGTGAGAGATCACTTAGTAAAACTTGTAATCAAAATGTTACCCTATTCTATGTTCTAGCAAAAAGAACATAACTTGTCAAATCTACTGTTTCAACAATATTATTAGAATTATTCTAGTGATGTGCATAATTTGCTCACCATTCTCTCCTGTTACTCAAATTCTGATGATCTTTATTCATACTGTTTTCTGTTCTCTCTTTCTTGTGTGTGTGTGTGTGTGTGTGTGTAAAAGAGATTAATCAAAAATTATTGTTATACTGACAAACATACATCTTTGGCCTCAATCCGTTAAAGTTGACATAGTAACTATTCTGGTGCTTTTGCTTAAGCAGATTCTTGGGAAAGAGAAGATTTCTTGCTAAACTCAGTTGCAAACAATTTTCTCTGTATACCATCACAATGATCACATATATATATATATATATATATATATATTAATAAAGACAAAAGGAAAACTTATCGTTGTCATCTGAGGAATTTTACCAAGGCAAGTGCCTTGATAAAGTCCCTCAGAGGATGAAATGCATTGGCTAACATAAGTTTTCCTTTTGTCTTTATTCATATTGCCCACTTACAGATATACACTATCTAAAATGCGTGTGTGTATATATATATATATATATATATATATATATATATATATATATATATATATAATACACACACACACACACATTATATATCAGATAGCAAATTATGTCCCAGAAGACAAACTCATGTAGGGTATGTTTCTATAAACTATAGTCCTGACCCATTAATGAGTCCTGCTGAACAGGGGATGGTTCACATTACATACATGAATAAATAAAATGAAAGAATGAAGAATTTGAAATATGAATTTACCTATTATTATTCTTACCTTTGTCATCAATAAATTACTTGTCAAACAGAAATACTAGCTTAGTAGGATTGAGATCAGAAAAAAAGTGGTTTAATGTGGAGGAGAGGATGGGGGGGTATAGTAAGCAAGAGACAATTTAGATGCAGACAGAAATACAAGCACATTCCATCCATGTACACTACCCTTGGAATGAACACAATTTGCATTTGTATTTTGAGAGTGTGAAGTTGTTCTTTTTAGTTATTATAATTAGTTTATGTCCTCTCCCTGAGATAAAGTGGATCATTTTATAATTAGAAAGGGTGGAGTTGTTTCTCAAATATTAAAGTTTCCTTGTCTGAGAAAAAGAAATAGATGGATACAGTAACAGACAAGGGTTGCAGGTGAAAAATGTTGAACATAGGAAATGCATCAGTGTCTGCATTCTCATTTGAAACCTGTGCCAACAAGTAATGGGTAAGGTAATAAAGTGATAAATTTTTTGAAGTGTGGCTTTTATTAAGTGTGAAAAGGAAAAATGAGAACCTAAGTGTTATTTAAAGTGACATTCTTGCAAATGAAAACTTGAAATGGTTCAAATAACAAAGGCACCTGAACTTGTTGGAAAATCAAAGAACTATTTTCAGAAGAAAAGACTAAATAGGGTTAGAAAGCAACTGTCCTCTGGGTAATTGCTCCAAAGGACAACTGCACCCTAGACAATGGAAAGGGCAAAATATCTTTTTAATATAATGAAATAGCATTCAGATTAAGTTTTGTTTTTTAGAATGATGTTCAGGAGACTTAAAGAGAGAAGTGGATTGACAAGTTGTTTTAAAATTTATATACACAGTGAGGGGAAATAAGTATTCAATATGTATCACAACAAATATACTGCATTATTTACTTACATGTATAGTATTTACCTCAAAAATACATAATATATAGGTTTTATTTTTACAATAGTAAATAGGAACAAAACTTTCAACAAATGCATTCAGATAAAATTATAAGAGAGATATTAAAAAAGATGGAGAAAAGTATTCAAATACCCAACACAAATTAGAATCTAATACTTTGTTGACAAGCCTTTATTTGCAACAACAGGATCTATTTGATCTTTCAAGTAGCCATTACTTTCACTCTTGCGTTGGTATTTTGGACCACTCTTCATTCAAATTAGCATGCAGATGCTTCTCTATTTCCCACTACAAATTTTCAATCAAGTTCAGGTCAAAGGACTTAGTTACTCTAATAAGGCTGATTTTTTTTATAATTTTCAAACCGTTATTTGGATGCATTGGCAGTATGTTTAGGTTTATTATCCCATTGAAAGATCTAACTAAGCCTCATTTCTTAAAGCTTTGATTGATGTAAAGAGGTTTTTGTTCAGCATATTTCTGTACATGCTTCTGTCTTTGATTAAGTGATGAAAAACTGCCACATTGCTGCCTCCATACTTCACACTTGGGACAGTGTTCTGTGTTGAGCTTTTCATTCTTTGCCTTTCATACTTGATGACATGAATTGAGGCCAAATAAATATCTTTGTCTCATCATATTATTTCAGTAGGTATCCAGCATATATAAATGCTCCCAAGAAAATTTCAGACATACATCCACATGTGATTTCTTCAGAATCTTTCAAAGGGCATCACATTAAAAAACAGATCACTATGAAACTACATTTCTTCTACTGATGAATAGTTGAATCAATGGTGCAGGGATCAAGTTGTAACTCTTTACCAATAGTTTTATAACCTTTGCGATAAAGACTAAATGCAGTATCTCTGTGGCCAGTAGAAAATTTGGGGTTTTATAATTGCTAATGCAATAATGGTTAGCAGTCAGCTGATATATCAGAACATCATCTTCAAAATTTTAACTTAGAATGTTTGTGAATAAAACCTATAGCTGTTCAGAATCAACATACACTTCTATGCATCTGATGGCCAAACAAATGCCTGAGGTGATTAAAAATTAGTCTGTAAAGGTAACTTGACTAGAATGGACATGAGATAAGCTGTGACGTTCTGAGGACACCACAGTCCAAAACTACTACTGCTGGCCAAACTGCAAAAAGAGACATCTTTTTTACATGACATCACACCAACCAGAAATGTAGACATCTATATCAACATGTTAAAAATTACCAGTGAAAGCTCTGGTGGCCACATGGATAGCAGTATAGAAAATGGAACTGGTGAACGAGTTCAAACTGATTGAAATATTGTTTTCCTTGCATAAATGACTTTAGGAAAGACGAAGAGGAACAAATAACAAAGAATAAAAGTTCTTCACTAAAAAGAATTCACATATAAATTAGGAATTAGAAATTTTATTTTGAAAAAATGGTTGTCCCTGAAATTGTTTTTAAGAATAGAAATTCATTTTAGATCCGATTTTTATATTTGTTGTTCAAATTCACAATTCAGAGCAAACTATAAAAAGCCCTAAAAAAACTCGGTCCATTTACAAGTGCCATTTTTGTTTGTCTAGAAGACACAATATGATGATAAAATATTTTTACATTTCACATGTACTATACTTGCTGTAACTCACTTGGTCTTTCAAGAATTTATAGCTTCAAATGCAGGTAAAAATACATTATGCAAATTTAAACAAACAAAAATATTCTTACTTCTGTATTTGTTGTGGTGCAATAAAAAATTTTCAAGAAACCATAAATAGTAATAACAAATTTTAAAGAGATTTGTTAATACAAAATAAATAGACATTTTGCAAAGATTAATAGTTATTTCTTAATGACAGTTTTTTTTCATTTTACTTATAAAATTTAAACTAATTTTCCAAAATTATATCAATTCAAAATTATGTCTGGGAAGCGATGTTCACAAAAGTAAGTCTATCAAACATTTTATGTTGTAAAACATACCGTACGGGAGGAAGATGTTACTCTGGAATGTTAAAAACATAGTCAAAAGGTGTCATCATCCCTGCTGCCAACTTAAAAATAAGTTAGGATTATTTAACTTACCTGCAATCCTTGTTCATCGTTGTATTCCAAATCGAAATAATCCGCTTCTACAAGTTCTAGAGACTTGATAACATCTTCCCATAGTACACTTCCCATTGCTTTGGCCTGCAATAAAACAAATATTATTATTCCAAAGAACAGGAAATCAATTTTTATATGGTTTTTATGACAAAATGAATATAGAACAAAAACTGAATAAAATGCTGATTTTTCAAAATGTTTGACTCTTATATTTTACATGTTTTCAGTTCTCTTTTGTCGAAAGACATAATTTATAATTGTAAATTCTAAGAGTGAAGAGTGCTTTCAATTAGTGTTCTCTATTAAGAATCACTTTCAGAATTTTCCTAAACAGCTGATGTCTATGCAAGAAGTGATCCAAATTACTAGTAAAAACACACACACACAAAAATGCATCTCCAAAATACAATACAAGCTTTTTTTAATCAAGAAAGGAGTCAAAAAAAGAGGAAAAAAAAAAAGAAAAAAAAAAAGAAAAAAAGAGGAAAACATGAGCAGACTTTCTTTTCAAGATATTCTTTTTTATATAAATATGTGTGTGTGTGTGTGTGTGTGTGCACATGCACATATGCATGCACTGAATAACTATCAGCCAGAAGCAATACACAAAAAGAGAGGAAAAGTTAGTAAAATATTAACATTTGCAACCAATTCTTTTCTATTTGGTTGGAATAAAAGTTCATGGCATTTTTCACTATTTTGTTTCACACATAACTGAAATTTATGCCATTTGTACATATATTTGATAGGTTTGCAATCATTGATGATGACCAAATGGAAATGTTGATTAAAAATAATCCAGAGTCACATGACATAGGACAACACAGAGATACTTCCACATATGAGTGTCATACAGTATTTGGAAACAACAAAAACATCCCATTTTTTAAAAGAATTATCCCAGGCAATGAAAAAAACTTGTTTATAACAATGTAGCTTGAAAAAAGTTCTGAGAAAATGAGATGAGCAATCATTAACCACTACAAAAGCAACGCTGCATCTGAAGAAGGCAATGCCGTGTATATGGCAGGACTAGAAACTTCTGCAAAATCAAACGTTCAATTCAGATATGTACTCTTCCTAACTGGACTGATTAAAGGCAATAACCAATAGAAAGCATCCAGAACTGACCAATATAAAGGGTGTCATCTTCCATCAGGACAACACCAGACTTTGCATCTCTTTGCAGAAATTGGTACAGCTTGGCTGGGTGGATGTCCTACTACAACCATTGTACCCATCTGACCTTGGACTTTAGAATTACCAATTATTTTGACCTCTACAAAATTATTTTAATGGGAAGCCTCTGGAAGCCCGTAAAAACCACTTGGACCATTTCATCACCCAGAAAGATGCTGAATTATGCGGTAAAGAATCATGAAGCTTCTCAAAGATGATAAAAAGTAATGAAATAAAAAGGTACATATGTGATTGAATAAATCTATGTATAAGTATCTAAATACACTTTGAAATTCACTTAAGAAATGCTGTAAATTTTTGTTACAAGCTAATATGTTATTTATGTCATAGTGACATACAGTGTAATCTTTCCACCGACCCATGTTCTTAAATTATTTAGAGAAGTACCCTTCTCTCATGGTATCAGCTGAGATCTTTGCAGACAAGACTTGCCAGGGTCACAGAGTTGAATCAACTTCATTCCCTATGTATGTATTCCTTTGGTAAGCAAGATGTTCCACTCAGAAAGACTTTTCTTAAGAACCACTACTACATTGTGGAACCAACTCCCACATGGATGCTTGTCTGAACACTACACTGTTGATCTCCAAGTCTTGGGCCAGTCATTATGAATCTTCTATGTTCTCATAATTTTCACTTTCTACATCCCCCCTTTAAAATTTCACATTTTCTAGATATCTAATAATAGGGAAATCATTATTGGGAATTAGAAAATATACTTTTAGAAATCACAGTATACTGCTTTTCAAACTATTGGTCTCATCTTTAGTTGTCATAGACACAACATTTCAGCTAAATACCTTCTAGCCATCTTTGGGTATGCAATATTTTTAGCTAATCAGGGATATATGCCAAATAAAGAAAAAAAAATTTTAAAATTATTTTAAATTATTGAAGAAGAACTATGACTACAACTATTACTACTAAAAAAATATTAATATGCTGGAAAAAATTTGAATTTAATGACTCAAAAATAAGACAAAGAATAAAATCTATGAATAATTTATAGATCAATGACATATTAAGAGATTAATTCTTAGATTAGTTATTCATTATAACTAATGACTATTTTAGATTTGGCAAATAGCGTTTTGTTAGCGAGAAGAAATAAAAAAAATATGCTAAAGTCTAAGTTCAAAAGTTTATACAATGGAGCAATAACCATTTTATTATATTTTACTGATCACTGAATTCTTCAAAAATTTCTAAACTTATCAAATTTAGAAACAATATGCAGAAAGTATTGTTGCAGAAATACAAAAATTATGAACACTAAAACAAAATTCAGATGTTTTATCAATAGATTTTTTTCTCGTGTTGAAAAAAATATTCTATAAAACAATATTGTAAAAAAAAAAAAAAAAAAAAAGTGAGGTTTGCCTTTTTTAATATAGCAACAAGCAAGTAAATAAATATGCCTTTAAACTTTTAGACATTCAATTTGTACCAATTTTAATAAATTCTAAACAAGTCCCTAAAAATATGAAGTAGTCCTCTCTTCAATCAATTTTAGGTGTTAACATTTGTTGATAAAGCTGAAAGCTTCACCTGTAAGTTCTCCTTAAACTCTACTCTTAGCTCATTGGAGTATCCCTGCCTAACTTTCCTCTCAGAACTGAATCTCTGTTGAATGATATGCATATAACCCCTTCTACGGTTTCTGCTATCATCTCTAACCTAGATCCACACAAAGCATGTGGACAAGATGGTATCCCTGTAATAGTCATTAAGAAATGTGCTCCCAAACTGGCTCCTGTTCTCTCTAAACTTTATAATAAATGCCTTGCTGTCTCCTGCTTTCCTGCCTGCTGGAAGTCCTCATCTGTTGTTCCAGTTTTTATGAATGTGAGTGAACCATCTGACCTTTCTATCAGCCTATTAAAATTCTATTGCTTTTTGGGAAACTCCTAGAGGCCCTAATCAATGCTGAATTGGTTAAGCATTTCACATTGCAGGGCCTTTTTTCAGACAAGTAATATAGCTTTTGTTTCTCCAGGTTAACTGCTGATATACTAACAATAACTGCGGAAAGAGTCTATCAACCTCTAGATAAAAATGGTGAAGCCCAGGCTGTAGCTTTGGACATCTTGAAAGCTTTTGGCAGGGTTTGGCATACAGGTCTTCACAAGTGGAAAAATTAGTGTCTCCGGATAAATCTTTGAATTGATCCAGTCTTTCCTATCAAATCATGAAATGAAAGTTATCCTGAATGGCTATTCTTCCAGATTCTCTTGTTATAATGCAGATGTCCCCCAGGGCTCCATCCTCGGTCCAACTTTGTTTTTAATTTTCATTAATGACCTTACCAATGATATCAACTCTCAACTTGAAATTAAACACTGATGAGACAACCATTCACTCCTGTCTCAATAGTAAGTCTGATCAATTTGATATGGTCTAAATGGCAGTTGATATCCAAAATGACCTTCAGTTTGTTGTTAACTGAGGCAAAGGATTGCTTGTTAATTTTAATGTTTCCAAAACTAAACTGCATGGTTGATGTTGACCTCCAGGAGAGTGACTCGTTGCATGTTCTTGGACTAACGTTTTCCTATTTGTCTATTTGTCTCAGTTTCAGTCACTTCCCTGCCACTGTAAGGTTGCCTCTATGTACCCTTTTTTATAAATAATTTTATGGTAACTGTTTGGATGAGCTCTTTGCTATAGTACTTAGACTTTTTTAATTTAAGTGCAGTACTAGACTGGCGATGAGGTCTCATCAATTTACAGTTGAGTTGGCTAGATGTAACCGTAAATTCTATGCTAACATTTTCTCACACTTCTCATTTGTGGAACTTCAAAAAATTTAAATACAATGTCAATTGCTATCTACTGTCCTCCTGATTACTCTTCTTTTGTTCTCGCTTCTTAGTAATGTTTCTGTTTCTAATTTTTTCACAGCCAGTATCCATCTCCATCCTTTACAGCCAACTTTAATCTTCAAAACATTTCAATGCAATGTCAATCGCTATCTGTCCTCCTGATTACTCTTCTTTTGTTCTCCCTCCTTAATAATCTTTCTGTTTCTAATTCTCTCACACCCTTGTGCCATAGTAGTTTTACTGCCTTGCTTGGGGTCAACTAAAATAAAAATAAAAAGAGAAACAAGTGTAATTAAAAGATCTGGACCTAAAATTTTGATCATTACTACAAGATGTGTAAAAAAAACAAAGAGTTTCTACTCATAATTAAGCATTAGATTAAATTTAAGAAATTTTGTGAAACTAGTAACAATAACAAGTGTCAGGTTAGAAAAGCTCATTTCCTGTAATCTGTCAAAGAACAAAAGGGAAGGACAGTGTTCTTTATGATTTGCATTCATTTCATATTGAATAATTACATATCATCAAGAATAATATCTACATAAAGTTCAACCTCTAGAAAGAGATGCCCCAAACTGAGAATACTTACAGTTGAATTAAAAAATTTCCAAAGTGAACTTGCATAAATTCTAGTTTTATATGAATGAAACAGTAAAAATTGTTCACATGGAAATATTCATATAAAAAAATGAGTGCTGGCAGAAATAAAAAGGAAGCAATTCATGAAACTAAAACTTATCACAAAATTTATTTTGACAATTTCAAATCTTCAAAGAAAATGGAGTAAAGCAAAGAACAGCAGTAGACTGGTGTGTATATAAAATAATCCTTTGAATATAACATGTGTAATTGATAAAATGAGAAGTCAGCAGTTAGAGCAGGCAGGAAATATTAACTGCTTACTGAGGCAAACAAAATCTAGAAAAAAAGAAGATAAAAAGTTAATAGGATTCTAATCAGACTGTTATTCAGAAAAGAAGATTATCATATGCACAGTGGTGAGTAACGGCAACTAATTAGGAGAGCAGTTTTAGCACTTCATTATCAGTGATCCATATAAGAAAAGATAGAATGAAAAACAATTGTTTGGAAGGTTCACAACCCAAGAATATAAAACATCTCAGTGCGACTTATTAGCTGAACTCTACAGAAAATTATGCAACTACAGAAGAAGTACTGATGAAAGAAACATATGATGTAAGTATGTTTATATTATATTAGCCATAGAAGTCATAAATGAGATTTCACTGATAATAAAAGGGGATTGTGATCTGCCTCATAGCTGAAATGGTTGTATATTTCTCAGCAATGTGAGAAGTTGATGCTTGAGCCAGAATTTTGAATGCTGATGTTCTAGGCAAGCAGAATCATCCTTAATTGGATGATTGGGGCAACATTATCTTCAATTTTCCCTAGTTTTCCTCACTTGGCCTTGTTTTGTATTCAGCTTAACTGAGTATTATCTCATATCAATAATCAAGTGCATTAATTATACAGCATCAAGTGTTGAAGTATAATTTGCTTAAGAATATTACTAGCATTTATGGAGCAGTTTCTATTTCTAAAAAGATCTATAGAAAGGCAACACAGGGATGAAATAAATGGTAATAAAGCAATTACTTGTTGGTCTCTCATGTAATAATAATATCAACCTTATTCTATACTGCACATTGACTTAAGTCTCTGTTCATTTTTTTTTTTTTTGTGATAGCCTAATTATCTCACTTTTAAATACCATCCAACATTTCCCTATGATAGATGAAGTTTTTATGCAAAATTCTAAAATGTTTGCTGTTTTTCCATTTTCAAACCAAATATTATTTTTTTGAGAAGTGAATTTAAACAGATTATTCCCCCATTCACTGACAGCTGTTCAATTACCATGAAACAATACTGAAAATAAGTTCTAAAACTTATCTAATAAAGCTATCATCAGTTTTCTGATCTCTGCCTGATGATCAACAAAATCCAATTGATTTTTTTTATGTGTAGAGATGAAAAATACAGCTACATATATATATATATATATATATATATATATTGCAAATGCAAAAAATAACCAAAATTAATGTTATGTTTATCAAAAGTTTGGACATAAAATTAATTTCAAATATTTTTTTACATTTGAAACAGCCAAGTTTGCAAGATGTAATTTGCAATTTAGAAACAACAAATAAATTCAATAGAGATAGAATGTCTATTATTATTTAATAAAAGTTGTTTGGAAGAACAACTGCTACCTAATTATAAACAGATATTGATAAGATTCTTTATTTTTTGCATTTCCTGAGAATGGAGATAATTATAAAAAATTCTTTTAAATTAAAGCAGTGTTTCAATGTCACAAGTGGAAGATAGGGCATGTAAAATGATTACAAGCAAATTTAAGAAAACAAATATATTTTCGTACTTCTGTTGATATGTTAAAGGAATTCAATTTTTCGGGGCCTTGCAACAGCTGAAGCTCTTCTCAGTTTTCTTTCTGACACCCAAATGATGTATTCGTAGATGTGAGAAAGAATGGTATACAGAGAAAACAAAGACATTAATGTTTCAAACTAAAAAAAGACAGCTGATTGTATTTAGTGATTGTCAAAAAGGTATACTTTTAGTATGCCTAAAAAAAGCTTGAGTATAATGTGAAAATGTTCAGTTGAGAAGTTACAATGAATTAAAGAGTTTATTATAGCCACATTGCAAATGCTATAAGTTCAACCATCTGCAAAGTATTTTAATTCTTGATAGACGCAAGCAAATAAAAATTTGTAACTTAATTTACTACCCTTAGACTTTATGTGACAATTATTTTTTTTAATTGGGCTAGATAAGATATACTAGAATTAACTTACTTGTTATTCTATGAATTGTATCAATCCACTCGCACAATATTTACATAAATTATATACGCATATATTGTAAATGATAACTCAATACATATCACAAAGAAAAGTATGCAAACACTGAATAGGAATTATTCTTTGTATTCACAAATCCAAAGAAAAAATACCTTGTACAAATGCACAGGCCAGTGAACCAAAAAGACATTTTAAAAAGCGAAAGATAGAAAAAAAATTAAGAAAAAATTTCTCAGCATGATTAAAAAAAAAAAATAATGAGATACAAAGACTAAATCTGTAAAAATATTTAGTCTTGCAAAAGTTATTATTAAATTGAAAATGTCATCTTTCTCTTTAATTTGAAGCAATTTTACAACACTGAATTAAAATCAAATAAAATTTGTAAATGACTAATGCAAGATAAGCAAATCTATTTAAATCACTGGTTGCAATGACACCATAAACTCTGAGCTTCAAATCTTCATACTTGTTAAATAAGAATGTGAGAGTGTTTATAGAAAAGAAAGAAAGAAAAAAAAAAAAAAAAAAAAATCAAGGAAATAAGTTTCAAAAGGTTTCTGAAGATAAAATAAAATAAAATATACACTGGTCTGAAATTAGACAGAATATAAAATTGGATATTATGGATGCTGTTCATCCATAATAAAATAATAATAAAATTTTCAAAGGGAAATGACACTTAAAAGAGAACTGTTATGAAAATAGATAACTTATCAGAAAAAAACATAGATCACCATAATTCTACCAATTAATAACGAAATTAATGCTAGGAGTTTGTAAATCTAAATCAGACTCGTAACTATTACTTTTTATTTTGAAGAAAATTGTCAAAATTTTAAAAAAAAATAAAAGGAGAGGGTAGTATACATAAATTTTAAGGAGATAATATTTATACCAAAAGATTGAAATTCATGTCATCCTAAAAACTGGTTGATATCAAAAGCAAACAAATGTCTATAATGCAAACTAGACACCAGACACAAAATATTTTAAATACATTTAGCATAAATACTGTAATGATATTTGGTTTGGTTCATTTTGTTTTATGGCATATCAACCTCAATGGGTTCTTTAATGCTGACAAGATTTTTATTGCTTGTAATATTTTTTTTTTTTAAAATATATTGTTCCAAAGATTTATTGCTGGAAATATTTTTTTTTTCAAAATGTATTGCTTGTATTAAAACCTATTTTTATACTTTCATAGTGTTTTGATCCCTTTTGGGGAGTTAACTATTTGTCAATAGCTGGGACTCTAACAGGTGCTACCACTGGGTCAGGGTGGATCTGGGAACACCAGCAATTAAGAAGTGGTTCATCACTGCTCAAAACCTCCTGATTAGAGACCTTGCTGTTGGATGTAGTTTATGGTCTTACCCAGGACAAATGATATTTGGTCAAAAACTAATTCTCAATCTGAAAATGAGAATAAATTTTGAAATGTCAATATTTTTTTACATCTTTAAGAAATTGTGAATTTTCTTATAAATGTGGGTTATGTCTTCAAAAATCAATAAAATATAACATAATTAAGAATATATTTTTTTAGCTTGATTATTTAAAAATAAACAGACATTAAAACCAATAATAGTTCATTTCTGTATTGTAGATAACAAAATTAGTTTGACAAAAGTGAATTGAAAATATAATTTTTCAATTGGGTAAATTGATTTCTTAATTATAACAATTAAGATATCAATCAATGGTCTTGTATGCAACCTCCACTTACAGTCATTGCTAATCTATTTTTTTTTTTTTTTTTTTACACAAATTAATCATAGCGTCTCTCTCTCAATAAATTATATATATATATATATATATATATATATATATATATATATATATATATATATATATATATATATATATGTATATATATATATTAAGTGAACATTGAAGTCAACACTTAGAGGCGACAGGCTGTTTCATGCTAGACGCAATCATCAGACCATGTGACTTGACTATTGCATCTAGCATGAAACAGCCTGTCGCCTCTAGGTGTTGACTTCAATGTTTACTTTTATATTCACACACGCTCTCTGATATTGAGCACTTTATCCTATAAATATAGTACACCTTAAGACTATATTTTTTCATATATATATATATATATGGTATAATGATATATAGATTTTTTTTTTTTTTTTTTTTTTTTTATATATCAAGAACATTTTTACGCAAAAGAAGTATGACAATATGGAAAAAGTTTTCGTGTGACACATTTTGTCCTTTAAGACTGCATTGGACAAGTTTATGTTTACATTGATGCCACTACACATGCACACAAATAAAAGTCACTGATAATTTTAAATTGAATTTAAAAAAAATTTTTTTTATGTGCATTTTGGGTATATAATCTAGCTGATTTCATTTAGATTATTTTTCTGTTTTGTTTCTATCACTAAACATAAATTGAAAAAATTAAATTTGGAAGGTACAAAAGGATGCTGAAAAATTTCCTGCTCAATTCATCTCTTAAAATCTGACTAAATGATCAAACATAAGGCTTTCTTACACTGGAAGGGTTTCTTGACCAAGCTGAGAAATTCATATTTCTTTCAGAAGATAAAATCAAATTGTCATGAGGAAGACAACACATCTGTAAACTTTTATGTATTATCTGACATAAGTCCCTGGCTTTATTAAAAGGGGGAGAAAATCCTACAATCTCATTCTGTAATGCTGTGTGAAAGTTACTCAAGGTTTTTCTGGAGTATTTATCAGAATCATTTTTCTTAATGATAATACAATAATTAAGCATAACTAAGCATCTATTATAAGATATGAGATTCTGATGTCTCGAGTGAAATTTGAACTCTGAAATCAATTAAATACAGTTACATCATTTTTTTTTTCTTTTCTTTTAAATGATAATTTCATTTTGAACAGTTGTACTCTTTTCCAAATTATTATCCTGATCCTTGCAATTTATATTTTATGTTAATGTTGAATTATTGCTAACATTTAGCTTTTTCCTCCAGTATAGTTAAAGCTGTCCATTTAAATGAATGACCATTTCAAATGTGCATGTACTGAAGAGCAGTTGTGTTGAAATTGAAATATGGAGATCACATTGAATAAGATTTTTATTGCCATTTGCTTGGGAGCTGTTTTTATTCTTTTGAATAATCTTCGTTTGGTGCAGTATGATGTTGAACAATTAAAAAGGTAAGTATTAATAAACTGATATTAGAGATTTTTTTTTTTTTTTTTAAGACCAAGTGTACCATTCATTACTTTTTGGGGGGTTAATCCTCTTATATTTTATTGCTTCTGTACACTCAAGAAGACTTCCTCAGGTTTTTATTATATTTTAAGATTTAAATCTTGTTCTGTTAGGTGGTGTGTTCTTTACCAAATATGTCACATTTTTAAAAACTCAGGTATTTTTCTGATCAGTGATTCCTACTTGCTGACGGCATGATTTGATACTAGTATATTTACTGATTCCATTAAATGTCTTATTCTCCAATGCTGCACTCAGTCAATTACATTTTATTTCATTAAAATTGCCGAGCTTCCCTCTCCTTCCACACATGATCAGCTATTCTTGATTTCAATGTTTTTACAGGAATTACAACTTTCCAATACCTCATATTTCCTACCACAACTGTGCACAGAATGCTTTAGTCCCTCGTTATATTTACATCCAGTGGAATTTTTTTTTTACTTTTGTGAAATAGCCACATTATATATATATATATTGAGTATTGCTGTTATATGGATGGCAGTCTCTGGATTTTCTCTGCCAACATTTTTTCATCTACTGGTGGTTGCAGCTAACATAAGGCTCACATGATAATTGTTTCTTTGGGGGATAACCTTTATGCTGATCATTCCTTTTTGGTAGATGTATAGCTTGCCACATACAAATATTGTAAACAGTGTATGATCCCTTTGTATTGTATGAATGATTGCAATCAAAATTCAGATAATATCTCATGTTAGATTGAGGTATACTAATGTCTTGATACAAGTAGGATAAGTCACCATATGTTCCTGTCTCCAAAATGAATTTTTTTGATGATAAAAAAAAAAAACAAAAAACAAAAATGGTCCAGCAGCACTAAATTTGATAATCACCCAATTCACACTCCTCCAGAGTGTTTTGAACAGGAGTAGAGGTTTATCCCTTATTTTCTGTTTAGGATTGGGTTTCTGATACATTTTTAAAGTTTTAATTCTCTCACTCCCAGTACCCCATTGCATATCAGTGGCTTTGTCATCTTGCTTAGGGCGAATTGATTAATAATAAATAAATATAGCAAGGCTAGAGTATGAAGATGTCATAAATATATCTTTTGGTGGCTAGCCTCTATGATGGATGTTGTTCTTAAGGCCTTTTCCTCAAGGTTCAGCCATCTGTGAATAAAATGGTAATTCCATAGCCAGACTTGTTTTTTTCTTGACAGAATTCCTTATTTGTACATGAAATATTAATGAAAGACAAAAGATTCAGTTAGGACAAAGCAATAAATATTTAGGATGTTTGTTACTTTAAATAAGCATATATAAAAAACACTCTTAAAATAGTAAAAACAATCAACTTATACAATCAAAAAACAATTTAACAACTTCTCTATAATTACAAAGAAAATCATTAGATAATTAACAACATTGTCTTCAATAAAATTATGTCATGATAATTTGAAATGACTCAAATTATTGTAGATTTAATTCATGCAATTGTATTTCAGACAGTACAATTAAAAATAAAAGAAAAAACAATATTAGCCTTAAAACTGGTAAAATTCTCTGAAATAAGTTTAGCTTTTGTAGCAAATGAGTTATATATGAATTGTACTTTTAAAAATCTTGAAAGCAAAAAGAAAAATTGATAAAAAACTTGTATATTAACTCTGGGTTGTATTTGCTAGTATTTGTCACGGGTTGAAAAGGCAAGTGTTTGAGCCCAGGTAAACGCCATAACTTTGAATACAGAACCAACTTGAAACTTATATGCAATCTTTCTTTTGCACAACTCTTTTCTACTATTTTGGTCTTTGTTGCACAAAGCTAAGCTTAGCAAATATCAAATTCTTTTCTTGGCAAAAAGTACAGTATGACTTAACACAATACACATACCTTTTGATCCAGAAATTTTCATCACTTATAAAAATAACAAGGATATATTTAGCATATAAATGCTCCCATAATTCATATCTAATTTGAGATGGTTGGAAAACTGCTTTGCTTTCAGTAAACTTGTTATCTCATAGAAAGGATGTTATTGCATTAAAATATTTTAATAAGAAAGAAAATATTTCGGCAGAAGACGAAGGAGAATTATTTGCTTATTCAAGTTTAATGCTGTTGAAGTGTATATTTCTGAGACTGTATTTCATAATAAAACTTTACAAAGATAATTGCATTTCGAAAAGACTAAAAGGTTTTTAATGTATTGTAATGAATCAAATAAGAAGAAGCACAAACCTTTCAGTCTCTGCCTGAATTAAGAATCATTAACAAAACTATGCATGGCTTCAGCAAGTACATTTGAAGCTGTGACTAAATTCCATCTAAAATGATTAAATTCTTTAATGAAATTGTCTTGTTCTAGTCAAACATTTTCCTTGAAGGAACCAGAAATTTATACTATATGATAAAATTAGAAACAAAAGCTTACCTATAATTTATACTGAGGCAACAAGAATTCATTTTAACAAGTTTTATTAAAAATCAACAGACAGGTTCTGTCTAAGGACTTCATTACATTTTTCTAGTTTACATATAAATTGTTGCAGAATTCAACATCACTTGAAAATGAAGGTATTAAAATTTGTGTGTGTTTTAAAATGCTGTCTCTTTGGTAAACAAAGCTGTGTTTAATGTGAGTTGTTTCTTTTGTATAATTATAACCGTGCATATTTTGAGTTTTTCTTTACAGTGAGTGCTGTCTAGTATTTTAGTATTATTTACTAATAAAATCTATACCCTTACATTTTCTTATAAAACACCTGACATGACAATACATATTCAAATCTGTAATGCTCTTAAAAGATGCCAGGATCAAGTTATTAAAAGCTTTTCTCTGTAACATTGATAACATTAATATTCCTCATAATGACTAGTGATGATCAAAAGTACTTGAACAAATGCATTATGAATGTTATTAGACAGTTTCTCTATAAATTTGATCCAGATGCACAACAATTTATAAACTGGAAAAATTTAATAAAAATTAAACAGTGTTTTTTAGTCTGTTTTAATGTAACTGTGTGTGTTTGTCCAGTTTTGATCCAGATGTATAATACCTTACTTGAAATTTGTAAAAATACAATAAAAAAAAATTGTAATTTTCTTATTTTCAAGTAATTTGTTACATATCTGAACAGTTTATCCACAATTTTGATTTGGATGTGAAATAACTTATTTAAACACTGGGAAAATATGTGAGTGAGAGAGAGAGAGAGAAAAAAGAACCTCATCAGTTGAATTAAATAAAATTTGTTTAGATATAAATAAACAAAAATTTCATATTAATCTTTCAAACTAATTCTGATATCTTTTTCATTATAGGTTACAGAATTTGAAGAAGATTTCCTATGTCTTGGATTTAAAGCAAGTCTTACCTAAGCATCAATTTAATGTTACCAATTGGTATAAAGAAATGCTACAGCAAGTGAATAAGCCAAAAAAACAATCTTTAAAAATATACATTTATGATCTTCCAAGAAAATTCAATAGAGATATTATTTCATGTGTCTATCCCAAATTAACACCTTCAAACTCATATAATGGAATGGGACCAGAACTTAACAGAGAACAACAACTATCATTGCATGCTACTCCAAAACATTCTCTGGAATGGCTAATTCATGAGAAGCTGCTTTTTAGCAATTTTCGAACTCGGGTTGCTGCCCAAGCAAATCTCTATTACATCCCAGCATATCTAGGCTTAGCATTTTTATGCAAGGACAAAATGGATGTTATGGCACTGACAGAAGAGCTGTTTGCAGTTTTAAAAAATATTTCTAGCTTCCAACATGGTAAACCACATTTATCAACACTGTTAGAAACAGATCCAAGCCAAACACTGATCAACAGCACATTGTTTAAACACTCCACAGATCATAAAGTCACTTATATTTCAACAAATAAAAAACAGTTATTGGGATGGAACCATGACAAACAAAAAGTAATCCTGGCACCATATTCTTCTTCAGCTCACTTACTAGCAGAATATTCTTTGAATGAAAATAACTTGTTGAAAACAAATTCTCTTGAGCAAAGAGCAATACAAGTTTTCATGGCTGATACTGAATGGCCAACAAGTTTACTACATTCTAAAATCACTGAACAATTTAAACTAAAGTCAAATCAAAGTTTTGAGAAATTTACTAAGAATAATAAAGTAGAAAGATTGCAGGCAATTATGCTTAGTGTGCCAGAAAGTAGAGAGGGTCTTCTTAGAAAATGGATGCAACATTCAGTATTTTGTGTGCAGCCATCAGGATATTCTTCACCCAGAAAGTTGTTTTACGATGCTATAATGTGTGGCTGCATTCCAGTAATGTTGCAAGATAACTTCACAATTGATTATCCATTTCAAAGCAGACTTAATTATTCCTCTTTTACATATACCATCTCAAATTATTTAATTAATGATAATCAAACTATTATTCAGATTTTAGAGTCAGTCTCAGAAAATATTCGTCAAAGCCTATTGAAGAATGTTGGCAAAGTTGCTCATTGGTTACAGTATTCTTTGCCTGACAATAACACACATGCAATTCAATATGATGCATTGACTCTGATTGCAGACGAACTTAGAAAAATGTCTAATTAGAACAAAATATTATTGATAGGTTCAGTGGGAAAAGGAAGAAAAAATATTTTTCTGCTTAGAACAATGATCTAGATTCAAAATGTGATAAAATTGTTTTTAAACTTAGAACTATGGCCAATTGAACTGTTTTTGAAAAATAAATGTTTCAAATTAAAACAATGTATTATTTCAAATTAATGGGGGGGGGGGAGATTTGCTGAACTGTTTTGGAACAAGATTCTGTACATATTTGTGCAATGCCCAATCTCATGTATCATGTGACCCCCCCCACCCCAAATTTTTACTTATAAAAAATGATTGTATCATGTATCATTCAAGTTCCTTTTTTTAAGAGACTTAATTACAATAGAATAACCTCTTTTCCTCTATCTCTTTATCCCATCTTCTAGTTAAATAAGTTAAAAAAGTAAAAGAGAATGACTCGTGTACAGCCATAAACTACCAAACAAGAAACAGCTAGATATCTTATAAACATAAACATTGGAAAAGATGCATATTTGCTGTTTGTATTTTATAATACAATACTAATATGGGAATATTACATGCATTATTATTAGATACAGTTCTGTAAAACATGTTTTATCAAAATCATGGATATATAGTTTGGTCAATGGTCAGCAGTACATACACTAATTTTATATCTTGTGCATGATGTGATGCACTTAAAATTAGCTTCAAAATTAGGTTTTCAAAAGTTGCATGATACATGAGTATATATAGTATTTATTTTCAGAAGTAAAAATTTAAAAAAAAAAAAAAAAAAGAACAAATAATTATACTCTTCAATATAACAATAAATGATAGAACACCTGAGAATGCAAGATAATTAGAAAAAGAATCAACTTATTAAAAAAATAAAGTTGAAAATTAATAAATTAGACTATATTATTTAAAATATGAAAATAAACACAATAAATTTTTATCAAACACTTTTATTCAACAAAATATATTCTGAAACCTCTTAAACTTGAAAGTAATAGTTTCATTCTTTTTGTTGGTTACCTAAATCACCCAATCTTGTCTATAACAGCTCTACTCATACTGAATTGTTAAGGATGAAAATCTTCACTTGGATAAATTTTAAACACAGAAACCTAACATTTTCAAAATGGCAACCATCTATATTACAAAACTATTAAATGAGAATTACAAATACTTTTTAGAGATGCACCAATAAACTTTTGTAAAACAAACTTTATTAGCTTTAATCAATATTTATTAGCTATTAAAAAAAAACCTAAAATGATGCATAAATACAATCTTTCGATGAAAAGTAACTAGAAAAAAAATTTGACATATGCAGTCAATAATGCATAATAGAAGTTTCATATTGACATCAAATAGAGATATAGCCAGAGTATGGTTTATATTAAAAAAGGTTTTTTCTCTAATAATTAGTAAACATTTAATAACTGGGAGATTTCTGAAATAAATTACCTGAAGTAAACCAATGTCTGATAAACTTATTATGAAGAACAGACTGTCATTAAATCATATCAGAGTTAAAATTTTTCAATCTAATAAAACATGCCCCAATGTAAAATTGAAAATATATAAACAAGACGCTGCTGCTACTACTACAGTTAGTCTTTTTTGGAGCCCATCTGCCATAGAAGTAGGACAATATTGAATTTAACAGAAAAGAAAAGTCATATTGAACAAGTGCTAGATTTAGATCTTGATGGATTTTTAATGAAATATTATGACTGATGACTTAAATACTTGAGAGCAACTGGCATAATATATTGGTTAACATGTTAGTCTTACAGCAGAACATTTTAAAACAAGCTCATCTTATTATATAAACACTCATAGAACTATAGACTACCAATTCATAAACATGTACACTCATATCTCTGAAAGAGATTGTGGGTTAAGTATCCAGTTTTCTTCAGACATCTACGAGTTGATATCTGATATTCTCCGATCTTTGTAAAAATAAACCAGCATGAATGATCACAGAGTTTATTTAAAAGAAAAAAAAACTTTTTAATGTTAAAACTATTTATATGTAGTATTAATATCATAGTTAATAATACAGTTACAAAATATTATCATTTGTTTAGGCTGTAGATCTTTTTAATAATGTAACAAAAGTAGTCTAAATATATTTCCATCTAATCATGTATGAACATTCCAAGATGTGGTAATGAGTTATTCTATACTGACTGTATCACTCTTACCTAATAAGTCTACAAGTGATACTTGAATGCTAGAACTAAAGTGGATGCAACAATCTTAATAAGGTAATGAGCAAAGATAGCTGTTTCATTCCAAAGACATGGAACCAATGTAATCTTTATGTTTGGCAGACATGAAAACTGCAAAAGAGAAACAAGTTTTTTTTTTGTTTTTAAAATTCAAATAAATCTCATTTTGCCAGTATTTAATTTTACCTACTTTTTGAAGGTAAATAAAGAAAACAATATGTGCCAGCATGTCAAAAAATAAAAAGAAAGCTTTTAAGGGATTTCTGAAAAATTGTTTTGACACCATTTTAGAAACCGGACTTACAACCAATTAATGCACACATTTAGTAATGAATGACATTGAAAATGATAATCAATGAAAAAGTACTTCATCAAAAGAAAGGTTTTGCCAGTTCAATTTTCAGACAGTTTGTTAAACTATCAACAGAACAATAGATTTGCAAATAGGAAAGTTATTAAAATAAATATCAACTTAAATAGAGCTTAATAAATGTATGACAAATTATTTTTATTTCTGAATAGAAAGAAAACATTCATCTTACAAAAGAGATTGAAATTTGGATTTTACAAATTCCTGCTTTATTAAAATTAATATTAAAATAACATGAAAATCCTGTGAAAATATAAAACAAATATTTTGATCAAGTAAATGATTTTAGAAATAAATATTTCATCTTTGAACTTGGTTTAGGAAGATAAACAGTAACAATACACCAACATTGCTATAAATCAACAACTACCAAATGTAAGAGCAAAGATAATTGCTTCTAGAATATTGAATTTTGGAAATCCTTTTTGTTCATCTCTACTGAAGAAGGGAATAAGTAAATGGAATGAATTTCCAAGTAATTTATTTTATTGCTACTCATTTAACATTATCAAGAAGTTTTAGAGAAATTATTTCTAAAGTAGGTGTATATAATTTTGCCTTCAGTAGGCAAGCTTTATTCACCTTTAAAGAACATGACAATCTGTCTATATTTCTGAGATGAGGTATTATGTACACTATTTACATTATTTGGACTATTGTTCTCATCTTTGTCACCATATTTATTACATTTCGGCCATTGTACACTCCGACCTTCTTCAGGTGGTTGGAGTGTCGAACTGAACCCTTTATTTCATTCACTGGGATAGGAATCAGCACATATGCTAGGTCACAAAAATCTCCCGAGCCGACCAAGCATAAAAATGAATACAATATGGGAGCCAGTAATAAGGAGTGCCAGAGAAAAGTGATAATAACAACAAAAATCGCAATATGAGCTCTGGTAAAAACATACAATGATAACAGCAAAATGGCAGTATGAACACTGGTAAAAAAAATGGTTGCTGAAGACATTAGGTTTATAATACCCAGAAATTCAGACACAGATGTCCTCAAGGACACATGGCACAGTGGATAAAGGCGTTAGTTAGATCCGGTGAGTGTGAGTTCAATACCTGGTTACGGCAGGGAAATTAAGAGGGAAATTAACAGGAGATAACTGATAACTGACATCCATTAGACATGGGCACTAGAACAGTCTACTCCAGTGAGTGAAATAAAGGGTTCAATTCGACATTCCAACTACCTGACGAAGGCCAGAGCATACAACAGCCGAAACGTTGTGATAAATATGGCATCAAAGATGAGGACAATAGTCCAAATAATATAAATAGTGTACATAATGACAATGGTAGTCTGAAATTTAGTCCACATTGATGTGGTTCTCAGAAAAGAGTTCTGAAACAAGGGACATTACACATGCTGACAACATATCTAAACGCTAAGTATAGACATGCAAGTATACCAGTTTTATCTCCAGGAAAATTTCATTTAATGTGTTTTTATAACCTTTCATAATCAAAAATCCTATTTTGCAATATTATCACAACACGATTTGTGCATGAAAAATAATATTAAGCATCAATTACCAGTTTCAGCACCAACAGATAGAACAAAAAAGAAACAGAGTACATATAAGGAATTAATAAGAACATATCTATAGCCTTCCAGAATAGAATTCCAAATTTATTCTGATGATTTTGAAACAATCAGATCATCTGTATTCTGCTGGATTGGGTGGTTCAAGATTACAGCTTGTTAATTCAGGACATGAAATGTCAGATTTATTAGTAGGATCGGACAGCCTTATGTTGATCTTATAGGTTGCTGGAAGCTGGACTAGATGCCTATGATGAGCCAATATATTACTATTTTTGTGAGGTAGCAAGCATGGGAATAAATACTGCCTATCAAGATACTTGATACCAGGCAGACATTGGATTGGCTTCAATAAGGTCCTACTGCTCTAAAGATTCATTCTTGGTGGGAATAAATTTATTTTACTCAGGTATTTCTCAGGCTGGGTAGCCTTAATGAGCATTTCTTCTGTTGGTTGATAGAATAAAGGCTTCAATTCTACACAAATGTTACAAGAAGCACAAAAATGTTTTACATTATCTCTTGAATATGGAAAATTCTTTAAGAAAATTAAGGAGATATACTGCCAGATGAAGTATGACATGTACAAGTTGACAGATACTATTTGAGTGAAAATGCCCTGACACCAGTGTAATTTGAAGTTTGGATTGGGGAGGATCACTGCTCACAATCCATTGAGGGTGAAGAAGAATATTTGAACCATTCCAAATGTGTCAGAGAACATTGATGATGCATCCTTCATGAATGAGGAAGCCATTATCCTGCGAGACTTCATAGCATATTGCAAAGCAGTAGTGAGTGATGCAGTGAGGGGAAAGAAGCACATCACATTGAAAGAAGACCCCTCCCCCTCCAAGCACCAAACACAATACGTTTCCCTTACATTGTTGGTGCGAAAAAAAAAAAAAAAAAAAAGAATGGTGTTGGTGACACTGCAATCACCTAACAAATGAAACAATGAAGACAACACCATCTTGCAGTGGTGATAAAATGCTTCTAAACAGCCACATACAACAGAAGAAAAACAGTTGCAACTTTTGAACTATTTATCAGCACTGGACTTTGGGCCTCTTCGTTTTATGGAAGATGGGGTTGGACAATTTACTAGCATTTGAATTTGTAACACAGTGAGCTTGTTTATGAATTTTTGTTTTTGTTTGCTGAACCAATTTTTCTACAATTGGCATCAAGTGTAATCCATTCTAAAGAACTTGACTATAACGTGTTTCTTCCTCTCCTGATAGTGAAATATGAAAATATAAAAACACTCTTTACTATGAAACATATCTAATCATAGTCTTAATTAATTTTTATATAAATATGCTATTAAAAACAAATATATCAAACTTTTCCCCATCTTAACAAATTCAATAAAAGAGCATACAAGAAGGCAATAACCTACTAAACCAAAAATATTGTCCAGGTAACAGGTATTACAATGTAGTTTTAAACATGATTATAATTAAAATAATCTTGACAATGCACTCTTCCACTCACATCATCTCAAAGTCTGATTTTCCATGAATTTGAACTGTATGAACTAGTCACGCCACTTCTTCAAGCTTTCCTTTAGTTCTCTCTTCTATTAATATTCATATACATAAAAAAAAAAAAAAAAAAAACTTTCTGAAGTTTTTTCTTGTCAAAGAGAAAAAAATACTTAATATGAAGCAAAGCACAAAAAGGAAAAGATGACAGTATGATGGTAAATTAAATATAAATCTAGCAAAAAAAAAAATAAAAATAAAATAAAAATGGTATAAATGCACACAATCTCATTATATAAATTTGTGGATACAGTCTACAAAAAGTATTCTCAGCAAGAATCAAATTTGCTTTCTTTATTCTTGAATAAAATGAATAATATCAAGCCACTGGCAAGAAGGAGAGGAGATGATTTAAAAGCAGTTTTCATATAGTGTTCCTCAAATGTCATTGTTAGCACTGAGATTAAATCAGATCTTAGCAGTCTCTATAATGAACGGTATGAAATTTCAAAATATTTTATAGCTCTCCCTTTATGTTCTCTTTTTTTCTTTATGTCCATTTAAAAATTTATTCTTGGAGTTTGGGGTGGCCTTTTTATTTTCTCTTTTTATAAAACACAACACAATGAAAACTGATGTACATATTTACATCAACCACAATTCATATCCAAGTAATGTCTAAAAAGCCAAGAGCAACTTTTACAGCCAGATTATTACCATTATTATTAGAAATATAAGGAAAGGATCACCTTACACTGGGAATCAAGTTCTAAGTTTTGTAATCCAATGTTTTGAAACATTGTATTTGTTGGTGTTAAAAATTCTTTAAAATCTATATCCATTTTCAATAAAAGAAGTTAATTTTAAGGCTGCAAATGCAAGGAAAAATAGAGAAGAATATAATTCATAATTTCAAGTTCAATTCTACATCTACTCACTTTCTTGTTTGGATGGAAATCAACAAGTGTGAACTTTACATATAAATCTATGAAAAATATCACTTGAGGAATTTTATGTCTGATTAAAGCTTTCTTTGAAATTTTGAAAAATAAAAGATATTTATTTAACTCAAGAGCTAAATGTTAATTTCTTGAAGCATTAAAACAAAGACAATAAATGGAGAGAAAATGTCATAGGTAAAACAGTAGCAAATAGAACCACTTGACAAGACTTGATGTACATGCCTGAAAACAATTTGAGAAAAATAAATTCAAGACATTCTACTCAATTGTAAACATATAGAGTTAGTAATAAGATTTGCAGTAGCAGTATAGATTCAGAGTCAAAATTAAAACTAATGCATTCTTCTCACCTTTGACATTTAAAAGAACACGCAGAAAAGAGGAAGGAATATGAAATAAAATCAATATCTTTTTTGTTAGAGAAATCCCATAACAGTTATGTGACTTTTATCAGAGTCTAGCGAACATACATAAAGAGAAGATAAAGAAAAACCAAAAAAACAAATGATTGAAAAAAAAAAAAAAAAAAAAAAAAAAAAAAAAAGAGGTTAAACCTAGTAAAATTCAATGTAAAATTTAAAGATTCATAAAATATTTTATATTTTTTTTAACTGGAAAATAAAAATACCTGTGGTTATTTCATTTTGATTAACTTCTTTTCATTATTAAATTTTTTTTTTTTTTATTTGAAAATAAAATCATCAATATTAATCTCATTAAGGTTATCAAAGTCTTTGTGGACTCTCCAAATATTATTGCATCATATTATGACACTTCTTTACACTACTTCTATATCATTTTCATTACAAAATACTTGTTAAATACAAGAATGTAGACAAACTTCCATCAGAGAAATTGTTAAACAAAATATTGGTTCTGTGATAGATTGTAATAAGAAACAAACACTTGTACCAAGTTTTTATTTACTTAAAACAAAATATTTTCAGGTATTAATAGAAAATTATTTTTTTTAAATATGTAAACCATTCAATAACAGCAAACCACATAAATTTGATATTGTAACTTGGATACATGAATACATATTAGTCAATTACATTGTTTTTAAGAAATGAACTTTGAAGAGGAATGTATTTTTTCAATTTTATATAAAAAAATTAAAGTGTTTAATTCATGACTAATTAAAACAATAAAAAAGCAGTTTAATCAGTTAAATTCAATTTAAACAATAAAAGAGGTGTTTAATTAAAACAACAAACTGAAACATGCTCTCTGCAATAATTTTTTTTTTTTTTTCAAGAAAATTCATTGCCTGAATTAGAAAAATCTTTTTTTCTTCTGAATGAAAGAGCAGATTGAAAAACAAACAAGTCTTTCCAAAATAGTTTATTGATTGATTTGTTTTGTATGGCTTATCAACCTTTTACAGGTTATTTAAAGCCAGGAAATATTTTTAGATTAGAATATTTTTTTTTTTCTTTTTTTAGATAATAATGGTTTAGTGATACAAGTCTTACTAATTAACCAATATCAGGAGAGAGAAGAGGTGGATTCATACCTTTCCCAAGGGTATTTGTGCAGAAGAGAATATAACAAATGTAAATGGAATTGGAACTCAGCTCTCTGATCAACAATTTTGAGCCATTATCCACTATACCAACTGCCCATCCAAGCTTAATGTACCTGGTATTCCCAAGTGGTCGCCCATCTAGGTACTGAAAAGGCTCAATGTTACTTAATTCAGTGATCAGAGAGAAACCAGTGTTTCCAAACTAGTGCTTAATAAAAGTAAAATAATGGCTAACCTGATACTAGTAAAACTCCCAATTTGCACATATTAGACAATACACCAATGTTTTATCTTTAAATTGACTAAAACTATGCAAAAGACTTAACAGTTCCATAAATTCTTTCAGAAGCTGATAAAAGTGAGGGAGGGGAAAAAAAATAATCTTTCTGCTATATGATAACTGAAGATTTCAATATATCAAAAAGATATAATCCTACTTGCATGAAATATCCTTTATGATATAAAATGAAAACAAAATAAAATTGAACAAAAAAAGTTATACAAGAATTATATTTATCCAACTCACTTTTCTTTCAGTCATCATACATACATTTATTGATTAAATACTTCCTATAGCAGAAGTGCACTCATGCACACACACACAGAAACTCATAGGCAAGTAGATATTAAGAAAAAAAAGATAAAAAATATTCCTTTTGTCAGAATTGGAAACACTGCTTAAGCCTATTCAGTCAGAATTTTCAAGACATAATCAAATATTTTGACTCTTAAAGTGAAACAATTTTCACATTATTCATGAATTAATGGTGAAATTATTAAATTAAAAAATGTAATGAGAGGAGTGGATTTTTAATGGAAACAGTGACAGGATTATTATCTAACAATAATAAAGTGTCATATTCTAAACAGTGGTTACCATTAGAAATATGAATATTTCAGTTTATCAGAGAACATTGTTCACATTCCTTACAATGTTGTGCTGCCTGATGCAAAGCAAAGACTAAGTTTACCTTTTTATTCACTCAATCTATCAGTGTAGCATTAATATTGTAGAGCAGAAAAAAAACATTAGCTTTTTATAAACAACATTTTTCTTTTTAAAGAAAAGGACTTTGAACATTTCAACCATTTTATTATGTATTTACTTTAACTTTCTAAACCATTTAATCTATCAGGATCTGAGAAAGAACATAATTGTCTACAAAGTCTGCTGCAGGTTTGGGAAATCTTGATAAACAGACAACTTATATAAAATCACAAATTCTAAATCTTCATTAATGGCATTATGATTGTCCCAATATAAGTGATACAAAAATGTTGGCTCTCAAGTAGTTAATGAATGTATTCAGTAGGTGATGTGAAAATACTGAGAATTTAAAATATAAATATGCCAGTTACCAAAGAAATATTTGGGTTAGCTAAAATATATATATATATATATATATATATATATATATATATATATAACAAGACTTTCTAAACTATCAATCTTGCAAAAGTAAAATTTAGACAAGATAAGTACAATAGACTAGCATTGTTTAAAAAAAAAAAAAAAATTTTTATCTAAAAAATCTTATAAGGAAATGATGGGATGAATCATAAGTCTTAACCTAAGTCTTTGTAAATAGAAACATGTAAGCTAAAGAAGAAAATAGAGAAAATATTTTACTTACCTGTACTAGAAAAGTGTGATAACTATCATCCAGTAATTGAACCCGGAGGTTCACAAGCTTTCCCTTACGAGGGGACTTTGGTAACATAATATCTGTCGCCATTTTGTACCCTTTTTATTTTTGAGGGGGTCTGTTTAAAATAGTGTTTCAAATCCTATTTTGGAAATTTCATGATTTTGGAATAATCACAGGACACCTGTAAATAGAAAAACAAACAAAAAATAAATATTTACTGAATATTTTCATTAAAAAAATTTAACTTAACATTTTCTTTTTTTATTGATAGTTCAGCATCCAAATTTATTCATCTCTTGACCCCCTTTTTTTTTATATTATTTATTTCTGATGAGAGAAACTCTGAAGTGAAAACACTGACAAACTTTTACAGACAAATCAACAGGTAAGTCAAATATTAATTAAGTACAAACAATTTAGAATTTACATAAAGAAAAATGTGCATTTTGGACTTTGTTGCAAAAGTAATTCCCTTAATGTTTGCCACTCAATAAATATTACTCAAGATGTTATAATTGAAAACTCTTAACAGGTCATTGCCTTCTATGTGTTGTGTCCCTTCAGGAAGGGAGTGATCATGGCTCTCCACAATTTCCTCTCCTTTGTAGCTCTTAATAAATTTTGTCTTTTTGCTATATCTCCTGAAACCTGTTCTGCTATCCATTTATTCAAGCATGCTAGGTAGGTTATACATTGTTTTTCCCCCAATCCCTCTCACCTCCAATCTGTCAAATTCTCCAAGCCCCCTTTCCTCATTACGTGCCTTAGAAATTTCAACTTTCTGATTATAAATATAAGCGCCTTTTTTTGTTTCCATTATCTCTAAAATTTCACTGTTGCTCACAGGTTTGGTCCATGATAATGTCAGCGTCTTTCTCTAGAATCACATTTCTGTTGCTTCAAATCTCTTCTTCATCTTTGAGGAGATTGCCACATTGGAGCTATGTAATGACAATTCAGCACTCTTTTTGGTTCTAATGAAATTTTCCTGTTTCTTAATTCTTTGCTTAGCTTTTGGGAGGCACCATTCACTATTCAAATGCACCTTCGAATTCAGTGTTGTTCTTTCTGTCTGCAGTTAAAACATTTCCCAGATATTTAAATAGTTGTATTTGTTTAATTTTGATATCTCTAGTTTGTAATTTGTGTGTTGGGCTATACCTTCTGCTAATAAACATGCATTCTATCTACTTGCAATTGATGTTTAATCCTTTCTTTTTGCCTACATTCTGTAGGAGTTGTAATTTCCTTTCTATGTCTGCTATCAACACTGTATTTGCATATCTTTTGTTAAGATTGTGGCTACCAATAATGAAGCCTGGTAGAACTTCTAATTCTCTCAGAATTAACTCACTGTATAGATTTAATAAGTCTGGTGAGAAGACACATCCTGGTCTTACACTCCTTTCTGTTTTTGCATATTTACTGAACTCATTTTCTATCCATATGCTTACAGTTTGCTGCCAGTATAGGTTTTGGATTAATATCCTTCCCAAATATGTTAAGGTCACCTAGCAGTTCAAACAGTTCTTTGTGATGTACTTTATCAAATGCTTTTGCATAATCTATAAAACACAGGTACACACCCTTCTGCATTTGTATTGCTTTTTCTGATATCATTCTGAGCATAAATATGACACTCCTTGTTCCAGTATCTTTACCCATACTGTTGTTGTCCTATTTCCAGTCTGATTCATCAGACTGGAAATAGGACAACAACAGTTTTGTTTAGGACATATAAGTTTTGTTATATGGCTCATATGGCTAATTGTCCGATGGAGTTCACATTCGTTTGAAACTGGCTTCTTAGGCTGTGCTATGAAAATAGGAAAAGCAACACACAGCCTAAAATGATTAATCTGTAGAATCAAAATACAATGTTAAGAGATTGTTTCTGACAGAAATAAAGATTTTATTTTCTAATCAGAAAGCTGATGGATTTTTAAAAAGAAAATGACATAGCAATTATGATATTTTGAATAACTTTAAGCAGAGACAGATTTTGTGTGTTCAAGTGTTTTAGTCTTAGTAGAAAAACTAATTTCATAGTTAAAAAATCATTTCTTCTTTTATGCAAAGTCATTTAAGCGAGGAAGACTAAAGGACTATGAAAACAAACATTATATTTATTATAATTCTATTCTGCTTGCATTAATAACCGAACAACTTTCCGCTTACTTTAGAAGATACAAGGAAATTTTCAGAGAAGAATGCAGCGACTGGGAAGACAAGACCCCCCCCCAAAAAAAAATGAGACTTTTGTGGAGAAAGTTAGCACCAGTAGAACATGAAAAATACTGTAATTTTGTAATATTGAAAAACCAGGAGAAATTTGCTTTGAAAAAACAAATATCCTGACAAAACTATTTAGCGAAAAAAGTTGGTTATTCAATACTTGTTAGAAGTATTGATGAAAAAAGAAAATGAAGATTTTGTTACATATGCTGGAATCATTAACAAGGAGTGTGAAAAATTAAATAAACTGACTCTGGATATGTTTAAAGGGTCAATTTTCGTTCAAGGGTTAATGACAAAAAAGATGTAGAAATATGTGCTAGAATTCTAATAAAAGTTGAACAGAATCAAAAACTAACAATAAAAGGAATATCGCACGAATGTCAGGGAATCCTAAATCTGAGATGCAATACTGAAGAAATTGAAGAAAAAAAATGTAGAAAAAGAAAAATTATTCCAAACTTCAGATGTGGAAGGTTATATCTCAAAGTTGACTGTCCCTTTAAGAATTTGAAGTGCTACAAGTGTGGATAAGTAGGACATAAAAAGTCACACTGTAAAACTAAAGCAAGGAAAAGTTCTCATAGAAAAAATTTTGTACACAGTGTTTCAACGGGAAAAAAATAATTACAGAAAACCAAAGAAAATTTTTGTAAATGAAAATTAATAATACGAAACTAGACACTGATAATGATATCACAATAATCAACGAAGCCACATGGAAAGCAAACGGAAAACCTATATTAAAAAAAAAAAAAAAAAAAAAAAAAAAAAAAAAAATCGCTTGTGGAATGTTGGTAAGAAATTTTTTATTGCTGAAATGACTTGTAATGTTTCATTTCATAAGAAGTGTATAAAAGCTAAGGCTTACGTGTTAAAAAATACTACAATTTTAGTTGGTACTGACTGGATGGAATTATTTGAATTGTGGAATTTATTTATAAATATTTATTACAAAAAACAAAAACAAAAAAAAAAACAAGTTAAAAGTTTAAAAAAACAGTGTGAAAATTTAAAGGAAGAATTGAAAAAGTATTTTTCAGATGTTCTGTTGGATGAGTTGGGTTGGTGTTCCAAAGTCAAAGTGAAATTTCAAGTGAAAAAAAGAATCGATGCCAGTGTTTAAAACGAAAATATAGCATGCTATTTGCAGCATTGGATCAAGTCAATGAAGAATTAGACAGACTTGAAAAAAGTGTAATTGAAAAGATTGACCATTTAATATGGGCAGAACCAGCAGTGTAAATAAAGGAAAAAAAAATAATAAAATTCATGTTTGTCCTGATTTTTTGACAGGGTTAAACAAATGTTTAGAACCCCATAACTACCCACTACCAAGTCCAGAGGAAATTTTTGTGAATTTAAATGGTAGAAAATTGTTTTTGAAGCTGGTTCTTTCTGAAGCATATATGCAAATACAGGTTAAAGAAGAATGTTCAGATTTAAATACGCACAAGGGATGGTATAAGTTCAATCAACTTCCTTTTGGGATTAAAGTGGCTCCAGCTATATTTCAACAAGTTATGGGTACTATACTTGCAGATTGTGTTTTGCAATTGCTTATCTGGAGGATATCTTAATTAAAGGTGTACCTAAGGAACAACATATCAGGCATGTGAAAAGAGTTTTTGAAAAAAGTACGAGAATACTGGTTCAAACGCAGTGAGGAAAAGTGCAAATTGTTTTTGCCTAAAATAAAGTGTACCTGGGACAAATCAGACAAAAATGGTCATCAACCAGATCAGTTGAGGGCAAGTGCAATTAAGAATATGCCTCCTCTAACAAATGTTACTAATTTACAAGCATTTCTGGAATTAGCAAACTCTTATCAAATCTACATATCTAATATGCAGAATTTGAGAGATTCACTGAACAATTTGCTTAAAAAAAAAAAAAAAAAAAAAAAAAAAGACAAAGTGGAACAAGACTAATAAGCGCCAGAAGGCGTTTGTAGAAATCAAGACTTATCATTAGCGCACTACGATCCAAAAGCAGAAATCGTATTGGTTTCAGATGCATGTGACTGTGATATATAAGCAATAATTTTACATAAATAGGATAATGCTAACATGAAAGTCATCGCACATGCTTTGCGTTTGTGGTAGAAAAAAAAAACTGCAGCCAGATTGAAAAAGAGGCATTAGCAATAATATTTGCATTGAAAAAAATTTCATAAATTTATTCATGGAAGAAGTTTTCATTTACAGACAGGCCACCAACCTCTATTATCAATTAGTGGTTAAAAAAAAAAGAAAAAAAAAAGAAGGAATTCCTATGCATACAGCAAATAGCAATGCTGGAGTACCATCTTACTAAATTACAATTTCAGGATGGAATACCAACTGTTCAGAAAATTAGGACATGTTGATGGTTTATCAAGACTAATATCAAAAAAATACTGAACTGTTTACATCATTAAACAGTGAAATAGAAATGAAAAATATATTATGCAATGTAGTATGTGAACTATCAGTTAGCCTGGAAGAAATAAAAGTAAAAGCAGAACAAGACATATTTATTTTGAAAATAAAAAAAGAAAAACGACTAAAAGAAAGTAAGAAAGACAATTTTTAGAACGCAATCCAAACTTGAACACTTGCTATGTGACAGAGTACTGATGTTTGAACAAACAGTAGTAAAACCTAGCATATTACAAAAGTGGATATTAAATGAATTTCATAGTAGACATCCAGGAATTTCAAGGATAAAATCTCTTATGAGAAGCTATGTATACTGGAACAAAATGGATCAAGACATTGGAAAATTAGTAAAAGCCCACAGAGGTGCTCTGGCAGCCAAATCACCTAGCACAAAATTAGAACTGTGGCCAAAGACAGATACTTTGTGGTTAAGACTACACATAGATTTTGCAGGTCTAATAAATAGATCACATTATCTTGTGATAGTGGATAGCTTTATTAAGTGACCTGAAATTTCTAAGTGCAAAAACCAACTTCCATGGATACAGTGAATTTTTTACCTCAACTATGCAAGGTATGGCATTCCAGATGTCATAGTCTTAGATAACAGTACACAGTTCACTGCTTATGAATTTAAAGAATTTTGTAAAATGTTCTTGATTGAACATATATTACTACCCTGTCACATCACCCAAGATCAAATAGACAAGTTGAACGGTTTGTGGGTACTTTTAAGAGAACTTTGGAAAAAGCAATTAATGAAAAAGTGAGCAAAAAAAGCACTACAAAAATTCTTGAGAGTATACCGGACAACAATGAATCTCAATATACCGACAGGTATGTCACTGGCAGAATTGATGTTTGCACGGAAAATTAAATCAGTCTTCATCAAATTGTTACCAGGTCAAAAAGAAAGAAAGAATAAGAACAGGTAACAAAAGGGACACAAAATTGGTGAAAAAGTGTTTTTCAGAGTATATAAAAATGGAAAAGAATTGTGAGAAGACGGTGTAATAAGGTCACAAATTGAGAAAATGTGATATGGTAAAAGGAAAAAAATAGGAACACAAAAGGCATTGGAATGTTTTAAAAGGTTTACTGAAAAAAAGGCCCACAAGAAAGGAAGAACATATGCAAGTATTATATGATATTTTTGACATACCAACATCCCAAGAATTCGTTGAACAAGTATGATTACCAGAAAAAGGAAACATACGGAAAAACTAGAGGTTGACCAAAAATAAAAGAAATAAAAAATTCACTATGTTGGTGAACTCGAAAGAAAGAGGAGGGGGTGAATACTAAGAAATAAAATAAAATATTTACTAATAAAAAAAAAAATCTCAAAAGAGTGGATGTTATGGAGTAAATAACACAACCACAGTAACACAAATGAACTAGGCAAGATGGCTTAAATAAAGAAGTCAAAGAATTCAGTTGGTGTCAGCCAGAGAGAATTCTAGTGACATCATGGTGAGTGCCTAAGCAAGGCATAATATTATAACCACTAGGAGTGAGTGATAACAATAACTAAAGCTAAGTGAGGGGGTTGTGGAGTATCAATAAAGTCAGTGGGCAATGATAAGAAAAACCAAAACCTTGCTTACAGTTAACAATTCAAACACAATTTGTACCACTGTAATTATTATTTCATCTCTGTCATTATTACCAGAATTTTCGATCTCAATTGATGTTATCATTAGAGTGAATCTAAGTTTGGACATATATATTATATTGTTGTAAAAACAGCTAGTTTGGAAATAATACAGCATTTTAGAAAAGAATATTAAACACACATGCAAAGATGTGCGAGATAAAAAATTACCAACTGATATCAAAGAATGATCTTTGAAACAGTTCCATTTTTTTTTTTAAGTGAATTTTACTCAGAAATACAAAAATCCCGAGAAAAAGTAATGAATTTATTTTCTTCATTAATGATGATTACATAGTGAAATAGATCCACTTGATGTCACCATTTTGTGTCCAGTCCTGATTGGAATGCAATATTTAGATAAATTCTGCAAAATTAAACAGATATAATTGGTAAATAGCCTTCATTCAAAATTTCAGATCATAGGAAGTTTGTAAAATGTTTCTATTTATGATTTTAAACTGATGGATGTCAACAGGCATTTATGTTTGTACAAGGGAATGATGAAAAGTTCTCAGCTCAACTCACTTCCCAAAATCAACATTTCAATGATCAAACATTTCACCTTTTTTCTACATTGATCTTAGAAAGTGATTGTATACAGCTGACAGTTTAGATATTTCTGAATGGCTTTGGCACCATACATGTCATCCATATGAAAGACTCGATTTGATAAGGCTATTTAAGAATATGACTCAAGTTTTCAGGTTATTATTTTGGTTTTGTAGCAATTTGCAGTGTTGGACGAAACTATTTCTGGTGCAGCATAATCTATGTTCAATTTCCTTTACTCCTATACTTAATTTGTTATAATTGATCAATAATGCTGAGGTATCTGAAGTATTTAGTATTTATTAATTCCCCATCCTGAATTTTTATGATGGATTCAGGATACAGGTGCCATCATTGCTTCTATTCTAATTCCAAATTATAGTTTATGTTTTAGAAAGGTTTATTTTCAGTCTTATTTCTTGGAAAACTTTGTAGAGGATGTTGATTTTCAGTTCAATATTCTTATCCCAACTATGAATGCATATGTCATCAGCATAACCCCCTTCATCATCAGTACATTGGCTTCAGGAGGCATGGTGGAGTAATGGATAGTGGCTCAGATTGAGGAATTGGAGAGCCGAGTTTGAATACCAGTTGAATCCATTACATTCACTTACATGCTAATGCCCTTGGGAAAGGTATGAATCCTCTTCTCTCCCCAACTATGTGTAAATAGCAGGATAGATCAGGTTCTTTAGCCTTGGATGAAAACTGGTCTACCGCAGAAAGAAACGGCAACCTTCTGTGGGAAAAAATCTGCTGCGTCAGTCATGTATCAAAAGATACATGATCGCCTAAGCATGTATCACACATGGCACATAAATGATTGACATTAGCTCCAGGAGGGAAAGCAAGATTGTTGTCTAGGTAGATTAATTTGGGATGTTGTATGGGATAATTAAATGGTAAGCATCCGTTTCAGTGGATCCTTGTCTAATAATTTGGCACGCTCAAATCACCATGCTGATAACAAATATGGTGCCGGTTTGTTTACATTGCGCAGATCAGTATGAAGATTTCAGTGATTGTGCAGCTCAGTGTTGCCAACATTGTGTAAAAATTTTGTGTGAATTGATTGGACAGTTTTTGAAATATTAGAAAAAAAGTTATCTCGATAATAATTTGGCACACAGTGTATTATTCCTTAGTTTTTAATAGCTTTCTTAATTTCCTCATCAGTAGGTTTATTATTGTTTATGAACTTTGTAATGATTCGATGAATATTGGTATATGTTCTATTTCTGCAGTGTGGTCAGGATTGAAATGCGATTCAAAGTCATCTTTGAGATTAGGGCATTTCTTTTTTTCTAGAGATTTTGATTGCATATTGAGATTTTTTGCTTTGCTCTACATTATAACACACTGCCTAAAATGCTTGGCTTCATTAATTTTGTTTCCAAGTTTCACAAAAAATTAACTTGTCCTCATATATATATATTTCTTTAAACAGTTAAGTTATTTACTAGTTTCTTAGAAGGGCCTTTTATTTATCAACTACAAAATTTATGAAGGAAGCTGACTGGCTATATATCTAGTTAGCATTATGTTAAATTACCTCCCTACCTCTTTTGCTTTTACTTCTCAGGAAAGCTGAATGCCAGACTTCTGTACATCTAACAAAATAATGTAACCATTTGTATTTGTCCATAATGAAATTGTCTAGGATTTATATGCAGACAACTTCATGTCATGACCTATATAATGTAAAAATTTTTTTTCAGTGAGTCTGAATTGAGCATAGGTCACATTTAATTGTTTAATCACAGTAATTAATTGTTTTTTTCTTTTTCTCTCAAAAAAAGAGGAAGTACTCAGCTTTTGAAATTAAATTAATCGTTCACTTGTAGTTTACCAATGCCCGAGGAAACACATTTGTCAAAACATAATTCCCACTGTGTAGCAATTTTTAACATGTTTTTGTTTTAATATCCTAAAATAAATATTTAGTTCTACTCTGTATTGTGCTCTCTTTTAAATTACATGTTACAGAGAGTGAAATTATACTCCATTTGTTTTCATTTTACCTGGAGATATATATATATATATATATATATATATATATATATATATATATATTTAGGCAGCATATCTTCATTCAAGCATGTTTGATTCAATAACCTATAAATATGTCTATATTCCAAATAATGTAAATAGTGTAACCTAGACATACAAACGGAGTAAGAAAGATGCCATAGTTTTGGTTATTTCTTTTATTTTCCCCAAGTACTTTCAATCTCATCCAAGATCATCTTCAGGGGTGAATTACTAAGACAAAAATTAGTTTAATTGATAGTAGTGATTTTCCTTTTGTAGATGTGCATGCATGCACTATGTTATAGTCAATTTTCTTTGGGGATATGCAAGTGGGGTAACTTTTTTTTTATTATTAATGTTTTAAAAATACTCAACCTTTAATTTTTTTTTTGTTTAAGAAAAATTTTAAAAAAACATTTCTTGAAATAACTTTAATGTTGGTCATCAAAAAATTTGAGTGAAAAATTAAGTGGCTTGCATATCCAAATTTTTATTTTCTATTTAAACATGTATTCCAACAAGAAAAATAAGTGCTTGTTAATCTCTTTGTAAATGTTGATGTTGAGGTACTTTTAGAAAACTCAGGTAATGCAAATTTTAGCCAACAATGTGTTTACTTGTTAATCTCTTTGTAAATGTTAAGAATTTTTAAAAAAATATTCATTTCACTGTATCACTTTTTCAGATCAAAATTTAAGTTTTTAAATATATATTAAACAAATATGTAAATTTGATTGTTTTGTGCATTTAGTGTACTATGTCAACAAAAAATTTAGTCATTAACATAATTTGTTCCATATTTTCATATTATTTTATCTTAACATTAATTCATAACACTTTTATAAATAATTATTTTCATCATGTCACTTTTTCATACAAAAATCTATTTGTTGTATCATAAAAATGTAAACAAAGCCAAAAATAAGGTTGCTTATTTTCCACCATATTGGTCAACATTTAACCATAAATAAAACAAATTCTGTTGATGTTATGATCATAGTTTTTATGTGAATATTAATCAGCATTCAAAGAGCTTTGTAAATATATACAACTTGACCATATTGGGAGATATGAAAATGTTAGTATATAGTGACAGATGTACAAATCCACCATTTTGGATTTGGCCCAACTCAGTAAAGTCCTTGTAAATTAGGTGACAATCAAAAGCCCATCACAAAATTTTATACATATCTTGACATAAAGGAGACAAATTTGTTGTCAAATTTAAAAAAAAAAAAAAATTAAAAGATACTTTTTTTTTGAGAAATTAATGGTCAAAGTCAAATTATCTTATTTGATCCTTTAAACAAAAAATAAATAGATCACCTTTTAGATCTATCCAAGTACTTTAAAATGTATGTCTATATCTCTGAGATGAGGTATTATGATGATTTGCATTATTTACATTATTTGGACTAAAATAATGTAAACAATACTTTAAAATGGCATATAATTTAGCTTTGTAGATGAAAAAACAACTAAGATACTGATATTTAAACTTTGTGATTATTTTCCAAAATTCACCTTTTTGGTAAGGGTCAAAGGGTCATATCTTAGGAATCCTTTAACAGACTGGTAAACTAGGTAGCATTCAATTTCTATCATGAAGCTCTATAAGTACAAGAAATTTGAAAAAAATCTGTGTTGGTGATAGTCCATTGTTGATTTGACCCAAAATGATTCATGTGTATGTGTGTATATATATATATATATATATATATATATATATATATATGTGTGTGTGTGTGTAAAGAAAAAAAAAAAAAAGAAGAAGAAACTGTTAGAAAACATATATAGAGAAAATAATATTTTGAAACAATATTTATTTAAATGTAATATTTATAATATATGTATTTTTACAGAGAAATATTAAAATTGTGTTACTTACAAGTGGGTTTTAAGAAAAAATTATTTTACTTTTTTTTTTAAAACAATTTAAAGTAAATTTTTTTTCTTCTGAAAACCCAATTGTAATTAACACAATTTTAATTTTAATATTTGTATTTGATAGTGAATTTATTATGAATGTCTATCTCCCCATATAAAAAAAAAACTATGAGCATAGATTCATGCACTCTTAATTACAAGAGTGAATGTCTAAATTACTATAAATTAGCAATTATACAAAAAACTAATAAACCATGCAAAAATTAACTTATCCACAAAACAGATTTTCTACAGTGAAGTAAACAATATAAAGCTCTTATTAATAACTTCCCAAATCATATTGATGAAGAAATAAGATGTTCTATTAGAAATTTTAATATAAAGCAAATAGAATATTCCCCAAATAATCCTGAACATAATCTTTTATATTGCAATCAAATACATTCTAATTATAAACAAGATGAACATATCCTTAAAAAACTAATAAATACTAATATATCCACCACAGATCCTGGTAAAAACATAAGATTAATTATATACTATACTAAATTCAATATATCCAATTTAATCATTTGCAATGACTCCTCACCACCAATTAATGTGCTGCAGAAAGCCAACATTATATATAAATTTAAATGTCCCTTGACAGATTCTATCTCCAGCAGAAAAAATAATTTATATGTTGGTCACACCACAACTATTTTGTCTAGAAGTTTGCATTTTCATTTGAATGATGCATCTAACATCTCTCAACAATTTACAGCAGCATGCCTGTCCACATTCACAATTTAGAAAAATTTGTATCACAAATATATCTATAATTTTTCATGAAAATAATAAAACTACAAATTCTTGAAGCTATCTATATTAAAAAATTGAAACCAACCTTTAATAAATTATGAATACTGCACAAATGTTTTAAAATGTTTACAGTAGATAGTTATAACCTAGATATTTTAAACTAAGAGCATTAAATATTTTTTTAAAAAATAGTTAGATATCTCAATAACTTAGTTACCTCCCTTGATGTTACTGCACATGAATGTTTACATCATAAAGTTTAAAAATTGTACAGTACATAAGTTTAATGTTTTTCACTTCACAAGTAAAAAAAATTAATTTTCAGATGAACACAGCAATTATTTATGTCTTAGCAAAAACAAGACCATGAAGACATTCTGCTAATGTTGAAAGTATACGGGAATAAAATGGATATACATTAACATAGTAATTTTCTTTCTTCCTTCAATAAGAATACTAAGAAACTCGTCTGTAAATATGAGGATCTTATTAAAAATAAGGAGACAAAATTTCTCTAAATTATTTAATGAGAATTTGGGGTCGCTTGACAACAAATAGAATGACCTCATAAGAAAGTGAGTAAGAATTGGTCACCTACACTCACATGACATATCAAGTTGGATTTTGGTATTGTAATTTTAGTTTATGATGACCTCCAAAAATAACAGATCACAAGAAAAATAGACTCTCATCACACGATTGTGAGGGATGAGAAATATACCCACAAACCTATTCCATTACTTGTGTAAAGAATAAGGAAATTTCATCTTGGAGATCTTGGATATATTTGACTATAAAGGAATATTGTACCTAAAGAAAACATCTCACTTCCATCTCAGAAGCAATACTAGTAATGAAGGGGAAACAGGACACAAACATTATTCCTGAATTCTATATTTCACATTGCAGAAGAAAAACAACATACTTTTGTGAACCTACTTTATGGCAACTATGTCAATATGAACACCAATTCCTGAAACACAAACATTTGAACTGATACCCAATATCAGTAAAGTGTTCTTTTATTAACTGTACATCTGTTACTCCATACTTTTCCCATATTTTGTATTTTGTTATATAAAATTTATTTACAAATGTTAATCTTGTGTTTGTGGTTCATTGGTAACTGTTCTTGTGTTCCTATCTGAGCAAACCTGCATTTTTTTTTTTTACCCTGGAGTTCATAATTTTATACATTGTGTGTGTGTGTGTGTGTGTGTATATACACACACACAAAGTTTGTATACCAATATACCACTACATGCTTATCAAAAAGATTCATGTTACATCTCTTCAACTGTAGCTCAATTAAGACCCATTTAAACTACCATGGAAACTTACCAAACACAACATACTTGGGAAAAATACAACCATAATATCCTCATCTACATGTAAAAAAATTACTAAAAATAATGAAAGCATTAATAATAAAAAAAGAAAATGCCAACACTCAATAATATCAACTATGAACACAGCCACAGCAAGCTGACAATATTTGGAAAAAAAAAAAAAAAAAAAAAAAAAAAAAATAAAAAGAAAATTCCCATTTCTTCAGACATACATATATAAAAATTTATATATCGAGTTAACCCCCCCCCCCCAAAAAAAAACTCCTTGACTAAAAAAATAACATTTGGATAGTTTTTGACACTATGTCCAGAAAAGAAAATACTTGTACAAATGTAAGAAAAATTGAATAAAAAGCTTTTTTTCAGAAGTAATAAGAATTATAAAGTGAACAAAGCCCAATAAATGAAGGAGAAACAAATGTCATATCAAACATCAAACCAAGAGGAGTAGTGTAACAGGAAATTATGAATATTTGGATCAAATCTCCAAGAAATTGTAAAAAGGTGAACGAATACAAGCCAGCAGTTAGTATCCAGTAACAAAATTAGCTTAAGAATTTCTTGTTGGTTTTACTATGGTTTATGAATCACTTTTTAAAAAAAAATTATAATTTTTTTTTATTTTTGCTTAAAAGCTAAAATGGTTTTCGTGGCAACCATGAAGTACTTATTGTATCTCTTCCTGTAAATTAATTTTTAAGTACCATCACAAAATTTTGATCTAAAAAAGTCTACATAAGATCAATTCTTAGTTATGAGTAATATAAAAATCATAGATTTACAGACCTTTATAAACCATGCAGTTTTTAAAAAATTGAGTTGGATAGTTCCTGTGTGTGGGAGGGGGGGGAAGAGACCCCCCCCACACACAAAAAAAACATTTTTTTTTTCACATTTTATAATTATTTGAATAAACTGAAGAAATCCCAGTGTGATGCACAATACTTTTGCTCAATAGATTAATTTGTGGAAATCTAACTCATGAGGAGGAGTCTTCAGGATGTGTTATGATAAATAACCCTTTATAAAACAAATTATGAATTCTAATATCTAAAATAGTAGGCAACAGCTGAGAGAAAAAACGAGATAGAAAAAACGATAAAAAAAAAAAAAAATGATCAAATGTTTAAGTTCTGCTAAATATTACAACTTTATGTAGCAATTTATTTCCTGCTTTTATTTCTTGATAAAAGACATTATCAATCTAGATTTATACTGTATTGTGCAAACAAATAATTCATTATCTCATCATCGAACTGCAAGATGACCAAATACTATTCAAGTCACATTGGATATTGAAACAAGGAAGATTATTTTCAGTAACAGGAGAATAATGTCATAAAATATGTGTCTATGGTAAGTCACTGTGTTTTGCAACAGTAAGCAGAAGAGAAAGAAAAAGTGACTGCCATAATAAAAAAAAAAAAAAAAAAAAAATTGGCACTGTAGCAAAGCATGAAAACTTGTCATAAACAAAAATTAATTGCAGTTAATTATTCAATGAATTATTTAGAGTAGCATGTTCATATTTCTCGCTTTGAGTCTCATTTTTCACCATCTTCAGATATATGTACTTTTTAATCATCTCCATTTTTTTTTTTTCTTCTTGTTCAGTTTCTACTTTCTCATCTATCAAGCACAGCGTTTTCTGTCTGAATTTCTAGGATGACAAGTTATCATTATTATTTACACTCAAACTAATGCCCTAATTTCAGCTATTGCACCCTCTGGCCTTTTTCAGGTGTCTCTTCATCTGGGTAACTTTTAAGAGAATTCAACTCTTTATGCAACATTCCACTGTTCATGTCATGGGATATCTTGTCCTAGTTAACTGTCTTCTTAGCATTGCTTAGTTATTACTAGTTCTGTTTTTACTGAATTTGAGCATATTCTCATAGATGGGTTCAGTTCAAAATTCCCAGAAGACTGTCTAGATCAAGAAACACCTGAAGGAGTGAGAGCACAATGGCCAAAATATTGTGATAGTAACAAAAAAAAAAAAGAAGATAGTAGTCCGAGTTTAAATAATGTAAATAACAATTTTGATTATAAATATTAAAATGAACTGTGTCAGAAAAATTTGTCCTTTGACTAATGTGGAAGTGAACATTGTTGGAAGAGAAAAAGAATGTCAACTATACTGGAGGCAAGAGACATTTGACAAGGGACAGAATGTCTACTTGCTGAAAAGTAAGGATGCTACTTTGAACAAACAATGATAATATTTTTTGTCAAAATCTCAAACATTGCTTAATGAGAATTAAGCCTGAGAGAATTAGAAACAATTTCAATAAGCGAACAGAAAAAAAAAAACAAACAAATACAACTGATGATATAAAAGTCCAAACGAGAAAGAGAAAATAACTCAAATATATAAATAAAATCTGAAACAGAAACTTACCACTATTATTATACAGTAAATAATTCTAGAATCATGTCGACACTGAATTAAAGGCTAAAAATTCAAGTAACATTTATATAAAAGATAAATTCAAGTAAATCTACACACAGGTAGGCATTCAGAAACATATCAATGAAAAATATATGAAATAGTCACTAGTGAAAATTAATAATGATACATGATAAAACAACTACTTACAACACTTTACTGAAAAGTTTAGTCCACACATACACACAAATGATCCATGACACTACTTTATTAGTAACATCATTATTATTTATATGCAGGGTATGATGAATAAATTGTCATCTAAAAGACGCAGAAAGGAAAATAACACTGATATCACATTTTAACAGATATATTTACTAAAATTATACAAAAATATCTTGAACTATAAAAGTAAATTTATTCAATAAGATCATGATTGGTTTCAACCACGGCCTCCAGACAACTTTGGAATCTCCTGTAATTCTTCTGGATGGTCTCCGTGTTTAAGTTGGTGAATGCTGCCATAACCCTTGCCTTTGGTTCATCTTTGGTATTACAAGGAGTTTTGTTGGTATCTCACATAACTGCACCCACAAATAATAATCAAGGGGATTGCAGTCTGGGAGTTAGGTGGCTAGATTTAATGGGTAATATGCTTGCAGAAATTGTCTAACAAGCTATGACTGGGTTCTGCTTGTGTGGCATGGTGCAGAGTCCTGTTACTAGACATAGGATCTTCCAGCTGCCACCCTCTTCATCTAGGGCAACACTACTTCCTCAAGGCACTTGATGTAGACCTTCATGTTGAGTCTGAAGCCCTCACCAACAAATTTGGGAGTTCTTTTCTTAGCAGAATGATCAGAATGAGTTTTCTGAGCTGCCATACCTTCATAATGTCCATTATGCTCATCCAACTCTTTCCAAATCCTCTGCACTGTCCTCAGATTGACACCCAAACACTCTGAAATGTTTATACTGGAGCTTCTGGTGCGAATGTGAAGCAGTACAGCATGCTGTTTTCAAATTTCTGGTAGAGTGAAAAACAAACAACACACTTGCACAAAATTTAAAAAAAAAAAAAAAATGGTGACAATTTACCCATTGCATCCTCTATGTATATGTGTGTATAATATATATATATATATATATATATATATATATATATATATATATATATATATATATATATATATATATATATACTGTTTTTTTTTCTACCTGACCCTATCTGTCAATGTGATGTGAATTAATTTTACTGCAAAAAAAAAAAAAAGAATCATTTCCACCAGTGGTCCCCAACTGTATTTGATGTCCTTCTCCAATGACAAGCCTGCTTCTAGCCTACTGCACTTCTCCCTTAGCAATGGCCCTTTTGTGTTCGAGTTTGAAACCCTTAGTTTAAACTGATTATTAAAAGAAAGCTTCCAGTAGATAAACATATGCTTTATATTTTAATGAAAAAAAAAAAAAAAAAAAAAAAAAAAAATTTTTTTTAGCCAAAACAAAATGTTTTCAGAAATAAGGAACCATTTCAGAGTTCTAAACAAAACATTTTGCACTGAAAGGCTAAATAAGAAAGTGAAAAGTCTGAGAAACCTACTTGCTTTTATTCTTGTATCATTTTGAACTATTATTCACATCTTGGTTGATATAAATGTTATTAAGATCAACCAAGATAAGAACAATAGTTTGAAATAATACAAGAATATTGACAATTACTCATCTCAGAAATGAAATACTATACTTCTTGCCTTTGTATTAGGCTTTCTTCCTGAAATTTTAACTGTGTGACATGAGACTTGATATGGGCCCAGGGTTTGAATCTAAGTGGAAACTAGCAGTCAGTTAGCAGGTTGGTTCTATGAACAAAGGATTAGACAAACAGAAATTAAATGCACAGGAATAAAAAAAAAAAAAAGTTGTGGACTGAATTGCAGAAAATATGTCATGATACTATTTTTATTTCTGTTCAAATTTTACAAGTTTATCATGAATTTAGAGGTGAATTTTTTTTTTTTTTTTCCCAAAGATCATTATCTTACATTTGATAAAAATACTTCCACATCTACACTATTTTAGAATACTGATAAATAAGCAATTTGCGAAAGATAAATTAAGATACTTAAGAAAAAGAGTATCAAGATAATCAGGAAGGACGACAAGTACATTTTAACTTAGGATTTGTAGTTTGAAATGATAGATTCTTATAACATGAGCTATGCACAATTGAAGTTCTGTAATAATCAAAGCTCAAATATTTTATATCTTATCAAAGTTTCTCTTGACTCAATATATAGAACTTCAAATATTTGCAAGTGTCAATAATTCACTTTTAAGGAATTTCACATATGTTCAATTAGTCACAAAACTCTGTAATAACACGAGTAACAGTGTTCTGATTTTATGAATTTATACAAGATCAATTCATTTAACTAATCTACTTAAGTATAATTTTGAGAATTTTTTTTTTTTTTTTTTTTTTTACTGTTGTTCATGTTACTGAATGGGGATGTTGTATGGGCAAGGGTTGCATATTATGAGGATATATAGGATATACGATGGTTGAATCACAATTTGAAGTGGTTAAGATTGTAATGATCAGTGAAGCATCCCTGTGAAAGTCTGTTCCAGTCTGCATCAGTTTATGGCAAAGAAGCTGTCTGAATGAAATTTCCTCCTTACCAATGAAATATGAAGGGAATGAGGATGAGCCAACTCAGTGTGCATAACATGGAGAGTAAAAGATGTAAAGGTCCGGACGAGTAGAACCAAATAATCTGGTTTGCCTAAATATCTACTATAAAAATAGCAGAAGAGTAGTCAGAGGTTAGTAATGTTTTGTATGTGGAAAAAGAGTTGAACTGTGGAGAACAATTCATCACCCAAAAGGCCACAAAAACGTTTCTGAACTCAATCAAGGCTGCAAAGTGAGGATTGGGTAGCTCCAGCCTGGTTATAGTAGCAATACTTCATTTTCAGTCTGATCTGGCTTTTGACTGAAATATGAAAATGAGTGCATGTATGCGAGCATGCATACTTTTAGATCACACTAATGAAATTAATTTTGCCTTCCTGCAGTTAAGAAAATAGGCATCAGTGACAACAGTCTTTACCTGTTAAAGATAACTGATAGTTGGACTAAATTAGATTTGTGCACTCAAAGCCACTGATAAACTTTCACTGATTAAACTTCACACACTCCAACCCATGCATTGAGAATAGCAGAAATTTCCATCATTGCAGTTCTATGGCTGAACATTAAATAATGCCAACTTCTGCCACAATGGGTTAATAAATACAATTAGAATTGATTATCATTTGAGACAATTATATTAGTTGCTTGAATATTTTTAAAAACATATAGAGTTACATTAGACATATTGTAGGAAATTAACAAGTTATTCAAAATATTTTTATTAGTTTTTAAAATGGTTCTTAAAACCTATAACAATTTTTATTCATTTTTAGCTCTTACCAATTTTAGCCATTTTTTTTTTTTTTTTTGGCTGCATATAAACATTTTATATTTATGGCACAACTTCAGTGTTCAATGTTCAGTTTTACTTGAGTGAAACACTATTTTGTAGGCATCTCTTTTTTACATTTTAAAGAATTGTTTTAAATTTATTCATTGAGTGTTGTCTGCATTGATTTAAGTAACAACCTTTCTTTGATACAAGAAAAAAAAAAAAAAGCAAAAAGCTATTGTTCTGAATTATGAATAGCTGCTATTATGATACTTGTAAAATCTGAAGTATATGTTTTAATACTAATACATTCTAAAAAACCTGAGAATTTTGGAATAAAAATACAACCAATAATGAAATTTGTTTAAAAATTAAACAACAGTCCATTTCAAATAAAAGGGAGAAATGGCAGTTATGATTTAATTGAAAAAAAAGGTAAGCTTGATAAATAAATATGGCAGTCAATCACAAACAAAGGAAATACATGTTTCCAAATTAAATTCTTTTGCATTGGTCTATTTAGAAGATAGACATTATTTATTTTTTAACCAAGTTGTGACAAAAAGAAAATTTCCATTCCATTTGTTAACAAAGCAAGAAAATCAATAGGTCAACAGAAATGCAAAAAAGAGGTTAATTTCATCTCGCACATCCACGTTGTACTTTAAGAGTGAAAGAGAGCTGATTAATAAGAAAATAATTCATGGGTAAATCTGCACAAATATTTATAATAGAAAATTATAACAGAAAAAAGAAAAAAAAAGAATACAACACACCAATTAAAAGTTATATTTTTTGATAGAAAATAGTTATTTTAAAATTTATACATAAGTGACTATTTTACTTATTTTCAAAATGTTAATTTCTGCATAAGGTCATGTTTGATATTATGATATAAGCTTATGATTAAATGAGGTATATGATACTTTTCTTTCTCAATACTGAAACTTGATATTCAATGCTTATTGAAACAAAAATTTGATTTGCTTTCAAACTTTGTTAGGACAATTGATCTTAGTACTATTGCTACACCCTTCTTTAGTTGTATAATTTGTAAGAAAGAAAAGGTTTTTCATCAATAATAAACCAATTAAGTTACATAACAGGTGGCAAATGTTACCTGTATTTTAAGTTACATGGTAAATTAACAGTCAAATGGTATCATCTATGTACCTTGAGTTACATAGCTGGTGGTATCATCTAGTATTGCTGAAATGAACTGGTCTGTTTAGTAAATTAACAGGCGTTTTGTTTAATCTAAAAACAAATACTCTCTTTCCTCATGAATTATACACCTGAAGAAAGCTGTAGAATGGATTGGCTAAAATATTGTAGTTGCAACATCAATAAGAAAAGAGTTCAACTGTCCATATAAAAGGTAGAAAATTCATGAATTTTCAAAGTTAGAGACAATATATTGTCTGCTTAATTATAATATACCTTGATAATTTGTATTTATAAAAAATCATTCAAGAAAATTTCTTTAGTAAAAAGTTATTTCAGTTGAAGCATTTTGATAAAATGGTAAATATAATTTAAAGAATAAATTAATTTACATATAAAATTTCTAAAAAAAAAAAAAAAAAAAAAAAAAAAAAAAAAGGGACAGAGGAGTATTTTATGATAATTGGGTAGTAAATTCTACTGGAAATCTTCCTTTAGTTCTACAGTATATGATAATGGTAAAAATTAGAGAAATTTTGACTAAAACAATGATAATAGCAAAAATAAAAAAATTATCTGAAGCAGTAAAGAATTTTAAAGTTACTTAACTCCTACTTAATAAGTAACATTAATTCTATTTAGTTTATTAATTTTGTTCGACTAATTTCTCAATTCAACTTAATTTTTTGTTTTTAAGGTCACTATGTTCTTAATATTTTTTTTAACAGTGTGTTCACAGTTAATTAAACCTGATAAAGAGGAGTAACTTAATAGAACATGTTTGTTTCACAACTGCTCATTTTTAAGGATATTTTAAAGGGAGTGACTATTGTTTTCAGGAGAACAAACAATACAAATAATAATGAATAAATTGCTTTAATAATCAATATACAATTTCAATAAATGTTGTATTTGCTTGAATGAAAGGATACTAATGTTTAGCTGAAGGTGTGTTTCAGCAAATCAAAATGATCCAAAGGTAAAAAGGTGCAGTTGTAATATGAAAGCACAAGCAAAATGTCTAATTGAAGGGAAGGGCAAAGTGGAGGAAAAGAAAAGATTGCAGTAAAAAAAAAAAAAAAAAAAAAAAAAAAAAAAAAAAAAAAAAGTGAAGAGTTATGATAAGATATCAGAAAAGTGGAAAGCTGCTGTTCCAAACTTCAACTTAATATCACAAACTGTAATCAGTTGATGAGAGAGTTTGAAGGTCTTATCATTCAGTCACAAGTGAAATCAGGTAATAAGAAAGGAAAATATCTGCAATAGAAGGTAAAGAAATATCTAAAAAGCAACATTAACCCATTCCAGACAGACCAAAACATTTGACGTCATACAAATCTCTACCTAAATGTGTTGTTATACTTTAACAAAGAGACAAGCTGTAAGAAATAACTTACATTTACTCCAAATTTACAGAACCAAATACTGAAAATGCACTTGTAAGAACAAATACAAAATTATAAAAAACATACAGAAATAGTTATTTGTACAAATTGATCAGTCAAGTTTACATGATTTCTAATACTAGAGGAAATAAAGTTTATTAATAAATTTTTCTATCTGTCTATATTTCTGAGATGAGGTATTATGTACACTATTTACATTATTTGGACTATTGTCCTCATCTTTGTTGTCATATTTATCACGTTTCAGCCATTCGACATTCCAACCACCTGAAGAAGGCTGGAGCGTACAATGGCCGAAACATTGTGATAAATATGGCAACAAAGATGAGGACAATAGTCTGAATAATGTAAATAGTGCAATAAATTTTTATCATAAAATTATTTTTGTGCAAACAATTATAAGTTTTCCTTAATATATTCAACCTGTTTGTGAAGATAGATTTGCATGAAAAGTGACATTTTTGTTTTTAACTGCACTAAAATAAAACAAAAATTGTTTTAAACAAATTGTAGCATTATTAAACTATCACTCATGTAGAAATGAGTTTTATTACTTCTATAATCAACAATTAAGCAGATAGGGCTCAATATATTTGCGCCAACACACAATACCATATACAGGGTGATTGAAAAGTAACTCCCCATTTTAAAATACTTATAATGTATTTATTAACTATAATTATTACAAGAAATGGATATGAGAAGAAAGCGTTTAGCATGGGATTTTACTTAAAATTCAATATGGGCACCAGATTTCGCTATCAGCTTCTCAAGCCACCTAGGAATTGCATCAACTGATTTTCACCAAGAACATTTGTGGTATGGAAGATAACTTTTATTCCCCTTTCAAGTTCTTCCAATGTCTTGGTTTGGTAGAGTAGACTTGTTCCTTTAAAAAAAAAAAGTCACAGGGTGTTAAGTCAGGACTCCTGGCTGACCACTCATACATAAAATAGGGAGTTACTTTTTAATCTTCCTGTATTTGAAAGTTTTTTTCCCCCATTTTTCACTTATTTTAACAGCAAAATTGATCATTTTGACAATATAAACAATGATGACTAAATTCAACAAACAGGTTCTAATTTTAAAGATAGCCACTTTTTTTTTATTTTTTATTTTTATTGCACTTCTGAATTTACCTGCTATAGGAAAAAATTGCCTTGCCTAATGCTATTTTCTATAATACTGACTTGAAACCAAAGTCTATAATTGGTGAAAGCATTTCTTGATGTCTACAAGAAATGATATGCTTAAGGATTAACTAAATGAGAAAACAGAAAGCAAGTTATGAATGCAAAACATTTGCATTAATAAGACAAAAAATATAATGCCAGATATAATTCAGGCAGGATTAATTTTAAAAGGAAGTGTATTGCTATTGTTAAAAAATCTCAATATTTTAAATCTACTGTTTAATCAGGCGTAAACTGTTTAAAGAAACCATTCATGAGCACAATAGCTGACGTGTTCAAGTCTAATTTGATGTTTCTTATTCTGCATTTGTATTTTCCTAAAATTGTAAAGTCTGCAAATATAGATTATTTTTCTGCTGTAAGATTGTTGTATTGACATAGGTTATGCAAAGAGCACAACTGAGTAAATATCTGTTGAACAAAGATTACTTTCAAGAGTTGGTGGCCAGTGTATTTTATTGTTGCCAAACTTCTCAATCTTTTTTTGTTAAGTGCACATGCAGTGGATTTTAGTGTCTGGAAAAGAGTGAACATTTGTCAAAACTCACAAATAAGTAGACACTGTACATAAAATTCAAGTCACAAAAGACATGGCAACATAAAAAAAAAATATCTCTTGAATTTTAAGAGAAGAGAATGCCAGTATCAATTGGAACCAACTTTCCATTTGGTACAGGAAACTTTGATAAATTTCAACTTTAACCAGAATGGCAAATATCTTTTCACTGAAAAAGTTTTTATAAGAGTTACATATTCATTAGCTTATATTTCAAATATAGTCATTATATTTCAGTCTGTTCACCAGATGCTTTTCAACATCAGTGATGGTATGTAAATTCCAGATGGTTAGGAACTGAGAGGTTGATAAAGTTATTTTTAAATCTCAAATCACAGTAAATATATATAGTAGGATAACATAAGTTGATAAAGCCGTTCTCATTGGGAATATCTATTTACATATTTTCTGTTACTGGGAAATAATCTGTTGCCAAACTAAGTCTTCATTGTAGTTTTTTTTTTCTAATTAAAAAAAAAAAAAAAAAGTTACAAATGATATTTCATAAGAGTTAAAGATTAAAGGAAACTTTTTCTTAGTTTTCCCAAACAGTGAAAATAATATTTGTCATTCAAGATAAGGTAGAACATGCATGAGCCAAAACTAATTATAAGAAAGCCTAATTATAATGATAACCTGACAAGTGTAAAGAGTTATTGAATGGCAGCATCAAAAGAAAACTAAATGGACAAGAGATGACATAAGGCCACTCAGAATTAGGTTGATTGAGTGAATGAAGAAGGAAAGAAATGACACTAACAGTAATTATTAAAGTAGTTGAAGAAAATAAGAATTCTTATCTAGATATAATACAGCTTCAAAATGAGAATGATAATTAATGGCATTAATGAAAATTAAAAAGCTCATTCAGATAAGTATAAATCATTTCCCGTGAATTAACATGTTGCTATTTCTAGACCCCAAGCAAAGTTATTTCAAAGTCAACAGAATTTTTTAGGATACATCTGAATCTCTTTAACAGAAGACATAAAACGTTGGGTAGCATCTGAATGCCATCCATATTGTTGAATTTTGATTACAAAAGATATAAATGGTTCTAGAAATAGCAATGTCAAATATTACCAATTGAAAAAAAAAAAAAAAGTATAAAAAACAATAACATTTTTTCCATAAAATTTTTATTAAGCATACTTGAACTATTCTCAAAAAATAATATTTGTATCTTGAGATGTTCTTGGAAATGTTTAACAAAATCTACTCCCTTATCATATATATGGCAATATGGGGTAAAAAAAATAATAAAATAAAATAAAGGAAATTTGTGAGCAGATTTTCATCTTTGTGATTTTGTAAAGTTTTAATTAGTGTAAATGTCAATCATCATTGGGTGGGATGATTGGCAGACTGAATCATTGAAGTCATTCAATAAGATGATTTTCTTTCTTTCTTAGAACATCATCAAATCATCACAGATTTCAAAGTATTTCAGAAAGTTTTGCACATAGAAATTAATTCCTAAAAATAAATAGAAAAGTTATCCAAGTTAATGAGGGTTGAAAGTAGATAAAAATAAAAAGACAAATTATTTTTAATTAAGATTATTTTTATCATGACTTGTTGCAGTTTTCAGTTGTTAAGCAGAGATGCTATCCAAATTCTGGTGCATGGCAAGAAACAAACACAAATCAGATGCAAATAGTTTTTAAAAGGCTGCTGCTGCTTATTTTGAACATTTCATTTAAAGACATGAATACTAGGAAGAAAAAAAGCTTTTAAAAGAAAAACTCCAACAAACAAATACTGTTAAAAGACAGAATTAACCCGAAGAGAAATGTAAGGAAAATCAATTGTTAATTAAATGATAATGATATTCCAGATATATTATCTTAAGCAATCTTAATGTTCAGTTATTGAGAAGATGCAAGGCATGACCCTTTTCTAAAATTCTAACCAAATGATTAAACATTGAATTCTTTAATGTTTTTTTTTGGTCAAGCTGGAAATTTATCAGCACCTGTTCATATTTTAAAATTTACAGCTAACATTAATTTTACATTAAGTGTTAAGTGTAATAATCAGTAGTAATAATAAGTAAACTCTAAAATTAAGCAATGGTAATTACAAATATTTAAATAACTATGTAATTTAATTCTTAAAAATAACCTTTTTAGAAGTTTGAAAATACTCTAAAGATTTTCATATAAAATTCAGAATCTCAAAATCAAACACTGAATATAAAATCTGAGCGTTTTTAAATAATAAAACACATTACAAAGATTAATTTTCAAAAGAAAAAATACAATCCGTAATTTATTCTACAAGGATTTCAATATGACATCTGCAGATAGCAATGAAGGAAAATATAAAGCAAGCAAGAAAAAAAAAAAAAAAAAAAAAAAAGAAAAAAAGAAAGGAAAAAAACCTGATGAAGAATCATCAATTTCATTTTCTGTTTTGTTGGCCTATTTCTAACAAACTTCTCTAAGTTGCAGACAGTTATCTACTATTGGCACTGGCAGCTGTTTGATGTATAAAGCCAAACACACACACACACACACACACACACACACACACACAAACTCCTTTGAGGGAATCACAGGAAGATAAACAGTCCAAAGAAAGAAGTGCTTTGGGGAGGAAAACAAATTAAGAGCAGCCAGAGTGAAAAAGAAAGAAAAAGAGAGAAGGAAGGAAAGAAGTGAATGAGTCAAGAATATCAAATTGTGGTTGTAGTAAGATACTCATTGCCACAATCTATTTTCAGACAAGTAAAAATAAAGTCCATAAAAATGCAATGTCAATTCAGTTTTCTGCTCTAATGAATGGCCAATCATGTGTTTTAAAGATTGCCTTATTTTTGGTAAAAGATCACACAGAGATAAATTATTGATTCTGCTGTTGACAAATTTTTTAATTCATAACAAGAATTATATGCAAAAAGATAGTTTTATTACTGAAGATAACTATTTTGAATGTTATTAAATAAGAATATTTTAAATAAATATCATAGAAAAAAACACAAAGTAGTAATACATGCACACAATATAATGGAGGTGTTAAAATGCTGTTAGTCCAATTCAATTCCAAAAATCTAAACAAAAAAACTAAACATAAGAATTTTTCTTTTTTAAAAGTTTTTTGTTCACTTGAGAGCTTTACAACACTCCCTTGTGTGTGTGTGTGTGTGTGTGTGTGTGTGCAAAGACAATTTGAATTATCTTCTCTTTTTCTCAAACTATGAATCTATCATCCTTTGGAATAAACAATGGGAGACATATCAACAAAAGATTACAATAAACAGTAATAAATAAAATCAATTGTTTACAATACATGGTTCAAAATTCATCATTAGATTAAATTTGAACAACTTTAAGAATTTTATCTTGTGCAATAAAATTTAAGCTTTTTATATCTAAAATCTATAAATATTATTAACATATTACTAGATGGGTTATCAATCATCTTGTATACCTTCAAGCAGTAAATAACCTTTGGCAAAATTTATAAAGATTTTGAAAAATTAAAAAAAAAAAGCCTGGGAAAATAAGAAGATAGGGATAAGAATGATAGGCAATAGA
>OZ010580.1:90045823-90205823 GCA_963932145.1 Acanthosepion lycidas
AAGAAAACAGATTTAAACAAAGATGTAATTATACCTTGAAGGAAACTCTTTCAGACAATACTTTATCAAAAGGTGAATGTTTGCAAACAGAACAAAATAATGTAGACACAATTACAGAAATTGTGAATGAGGTGGGGAAATATAATAAAGCAATGAAAATAATTCTCAAAATTGAAACTGATAAATAAGTTTTGATTATGTAATATATGTATCATGTACTAACAGTATTTTGGTAAAACTAAACAGGCAACTATTTAACTAAAATCTAAGGGACCTAATACATTTTAGCTACAAATATTGGGAACTTGTCTTTGCAACTAAAGGAGACCAGCAGTACCATCTTCTGATATAAGTACAAATACTTTCAAATCATCAAAAGGCTACAAAATATGCTTTGAGATTTAAAGAAAAAAAAAAATATAAATAATTGTTGAAAGATTCCTTATTTAAAGCTGAAAAGATATATTTTGAAAATAATTTATCAACAAGAAACTTTTCTCCAAAATTGTACTTGAGGAACATTAAAGAAAGAATGACTGAAATTGAGGATATATATATATATATATATATATATATATATATATATTTTTTTTTTTAATTATTCTGAGAAGTGTTGTAAAATACAAGTAGTGGGCATAAAAGAAATCAGAGTTAGAGCTACATTCCAGTTATAATACTATTTCATTTGTTCTATATTAAAAAGACTATTTTAAGACTGTAAGAAACAGTTTTTATCATAGTTTGTTAATTATATAAAAATGAAGGAGTTGATTGTTTAGTGTGGAATCTTGGTTGATGGCAATATACAAGATTTTTGCTTATAGCAACCTGAAATAATTACTCATTGACTAAAAAAATATTGTTTACTTCAAGTGATCATACAGAAACAAGTCAGACACACACCTAAATTCATGTATCTATTTAAGTCATATCCTAACAGTATATCACCCACATACAGATCTAAGAGAGAGTGGTATTATAAAGTTCTCAGCCCAACCCACTTACCAAAATTTGAGCATGACCAAAGATTAACCAAACATCAGAATTTCTTTAGCAGAGAACTATTCAACACCCTTGTGTATTTCAAGGGATTTGATTTATATACATTCTCTTTAGTCTGCACTTAAGTAGATCTTATGTGCAATCAATTGCATATGTAAAATATCTTCAGATTACCATGTTATTATCCGTCTTATTTTTAAAATAAGTAATGAACATATTTATAGTAGGAAACTTAGGCAAATATATTACATATTTTTCTGAAAAAATATTGATCAATTCCAGGAATAGTACCTTAATAAAATGTAAAAAATAAAATGAACATTGAAGCCATAAAAAAATGTAACATACCCTAGTTTTGATGTTCCGAAATATAATAAGTACACATTACATTATTAGCGATTGGAATTTGCTATGTACATTTAACAAACAGGAAATTGTATTTTTGATTTCGTAAGATTTAAAAAATAAATTGTAACAAGTCATGAATTTCAGAAATATTATTAAAATGCAGAGTTTAACATGACAAAGTAGAATTTCAGGATACATGTTTTTAAAGTACTGTTTATAAAAATGTGTAGTGGCAAAATATAATAAAATTTTTAACTGAGATACAGCAGGATCTCATCAATGACAGTTAAAATTTCAGTTTGACTTATTTGAAGTTGGCATAATCAGTAAAACTTTTATTAAAACTAAAGGTAAGCATGAAGGCATATTGAAAGAGAGACAGTGAAACTGTTTACAGCTGATCATGTATGGAGAGAAAGTCTCTGTAAAATGAAATCAAGATAATAAACATGGTACAACACTGTAAGATAATGGATAAAAATAATCAGCACACATGTTAGACATTAAAAACCTTCTCAGTAGATCTAACAGAGATGAATACCATTTAGGGGCCTCTAATTAAGAAAGAAAGAACACAACCACAGTATAGGCATTAGGTTTAAGGCTTCAAAATTACAGTGCTAATTTATCTAAATAGACACATGATCTAGTGTATTAAAATGTTTGATAAACCATATCTGGTTTCTTGGTTGTTGCCAATTCAATCCTTTGGTTGGGTAGTGCAGTAATCTCATCCTATACTCTGTTTCAATGAAAGGAAATCAAGCGAGAGAGAATTAACTGATACGAGATCCCCAAAGCACAGAAAGCAGAATGGATTGAATAGATTTCAAAATTCTGAGAATGTTATTATGACAGACATTTGAAGAAGGCTGGTGAGTAAAACTGCCAAACAGTTGTGAGTATAACAACTAAGATGTGTATATAATAATTTCACATATCAAAATAATTTCAGTCTCTTCAGTCCGAGGTCATCAGTTTTGTCTAATTCATTTCATTTTTACACTTCATTTGCTAAGTCAAACAGATTTCTAAATAAAGGAGTTGCATCCTGTTATCACCAAATTATATTAAAAACAAGTAAAATACAGCTCTATTGCAGTACTTGTGCTCACCTTAAATTTCAACATAATGACAAGAGATATTTTATTAATAATCACATCAATGCACAAGAGTTGTGATGCAGACAAATCTGTTATATTAAAGAGAAGTTATAAAATGCTTCAAGTGAAAAATTTAAAAAATTTGAATTAATTAAAAAAAAAAAATCAGAAATTGAAAAAGAATTATGATAAATTTTAATAAAATTTATAAGAGAAGGAAATGTGGGCCAATGGAAAAACAGCTAAAGTTATGGCCATACTACATGAAAAGGGTATAATAAAAATGGAAGAATATTAAATGTGCTGGTAGAAGACATGAGTGGACAATGTGTTATGCCAGAAAGCAATGATAACAAGATTTTAACAAAGAATATCCTGTTACTATTGACAGCAAACCATTTAATACAATTAAGGGAAGATTTAGGAAGTGGTTTGAAATGAGAAAATGTAAAAATGACTGGAGAAACCGTGTCTGCTGATAAAGAAGCTTCTGCCACATTTTAATTTGTGATGAAACTAGAAAAGATTCTCTCTTTGGCAACACTGTAGGTCAAATGGTAAAATCCTGATTAGTCTACACAGTGAAGGGTTCCAAGAAGTGGAAAATACTTGGAAGAGGAAGGATTAGAATTTAAAGACCTTTTAATAATAGACAATAGACCTGGTCATCTTGAATGTGTTGGGGAGGTTGTAAATATGAGCAGACTGATTCAGCCCATTGACCAGGGTATTATTTGATGTTTCAAGGCCATACCCACTTGATTGGTATTTGATTGCATTCGAGCAGTAATTGATGCATACCCTAGGCAGAACATTATGTAGTCCTGGAAAAAAGTTTATTGTTGTGGGTGCAATAAGATTCATCAGCAATCATCAATGGATGAATTCAAACTAGAAAATGTAAAAATCTGTGAGAAGAATGTACAGGGCAAGAATTTATAATGATTTTAAGGTATTTCCTGAGATTGATGGAAAAGAAATGTTATGAAAATTGTTAAGAAAAATCACAGATGAAACAAGAGAATTTGGTGGAGAAATTAATGGTTGATTTTTCCTGAACAAGTGGAAGCACAAATTTGAAGGTCACCAGGAAATGTTAACAAAGAATTGGAAGAATTTGAAACATTAGAGAAATTTGCTGATGTCTTAAGAATAATTCACAAGACAACTGTAAAACAATTATAAGATGAAACACAGCCTTAAAGTATCCTGTATGATAACTAAAGAATTATAACCTCTGCAGGAACAATATGAGAAGTTGAAAAAGAAAGAACATTTTATTGAAATGTTTTTACCAAAAGGGTTTACAAAAGAAAATTCAATTATTGAGGATCCTCAGCTATTTGTATTTTTTGTTAGTTGTCAACAAATAGCATAATGATTGAGTTCTGGCTGATCAAAACAAACATAAAATATGACTGTTTTAAAATCAATGTTATAATTAACTATTTTTTAAAAATATTTGGATTGTATTCTTTTCTAACAAAAACAAAATATTTAAATAAAAATAAAAAAATTATGTTTTTTAAAATAGGGTGTCTATTTTCCAGTGAATATTTTAAACCATATATTAAATGGTTTGCTATTACAAGTGGATTTCATCATTCATGGTTGGCAGGTTCTTGTAACCTATTTACCTCAGAGGTTGAAGTTTTATTGTATTAACATGCATTGCTAATAGGCTTGTAAGAGAGTTATTTTAACAAAAAATAGATTATTCTGTTGGCAGGATGAGAGAGATGGGGGAGGCTATCCATGTTATTTAGACTAAAGATGTATGAAATAAAATTTAAAAAATAAATAAAAAGTAAGTGAAAAAAAAAAAAAAAAATTGTTCTCTTGTAAAGTAAATGATATAATATAGCAAAAAAAAAAAAAAAAAAAAAAAAAAGAAAAAAAAAGGGGGGGGGGTTAAATACCCTAAATAGAACATTACTTAAAATTCTGTTTTAATGGCTGCTCTTAGACACAGAGATGAAGAGGAAAAGAGGAAAAAGTAAAATAGAAAACTAATCAAATAGAAAACTGAGAAAAAATATCAAAAATAGACTTTTTTCACTTTTTCATTCTAGTTGCATATTCATCAAATATTGTAGTAGATTTCTCATGAGATTATTTTGCCAGTTTTTAATAACCTGAATGATAATAAGCATACTCCTCCCCTAACCTACCATATATACTGCTATACTATTGATTATGTCACACATTCATACACTACATTCATTATTCAAATTTGTAAAAATTAATTTGAGTTATCCAATCAATAAAAAAAAAAAAAAAAAGGATTTTTCTAAATTCATCACTTTTTGTAGAATTACACTCAACCAGTAAAGTCCTAAATATATATCAAGTTAGTTATTTATGTATTTATGAATAGGAATCTTATGCTTAATTTTCTTTCATATTGTCTTTATTCTGTAGAAAAGAAATCATTCAATTCTTTCAACCTAAAAATATTTTTACATTTTTAACAATTCTTAAGAAAAAAAAAAAAAAAAAAAAAAAAAATTTTCACATATTAGTTTGTCACACATGAAATGACACACTTTATGAGAAATGAATAAAATGCTTCTGAAATGTTAAATAACTGATTTATTTAGTTGAAATAGGCACCATGTTGATGAATGACCATTCTCCAATGTGCCGCTAAATTCTCAATCCATCTTTAAATTCTCATCCTTTGATGTGCTAAACAGTTCAAATACTTCGATTACCACTTCCTTATTGGAGAATGTTTTATTGCGTATGAAAAGCTCAAAATGCTTAAATAAATGATAATCAATTGGAGAAACATCAGGTGAATATGGAGAATGTGGCAAAATTTCATAATTCAGTCTATGCAGCTTTTGGAAAATTGATTGAGAAGCATACAACCATGTGTTGCTGTGCAAAATTGGACTGTACCTACTTACAAGTCTAGGCTTTTTCTTTTTCAAATTTTTCACAGTACAAGGTTACTGTTATTGTTTTCCCTTGAGGCTAGAATGAATAATGAATAACCCCCTTGAAAAACCACCATACAGTAACCATTAACTTTTTAGGTTGAAGTGGAAGTTTTGGCTATTGCTTTAGTGATTCACTTACATCTAACCATTGGCCCACTCTCTTACTGTTGTCAAAGAGTATCCATTTCTCATTGCATGTAATGATTTGATGCAAAAATGGTTCTTTTTCCCCAGTTTGTACTTATACAGTAAGATTTCTCAACATGGTTTCAATGGGCTTATGAATATATTGAAAGAAAAATTTTCTGGAAAGAAAAAGAATCAGTAATAAGTAAAGATTTTTTTATATACTAAGGAGGTTAATTTGTTAGATGACCTGGTCAACAGCCAACCAAAAAAATGTGTCTTTTCATGTGTGACAACCTAATATTTTAAAGTATAAAAAAATACATTTAAAGAAAAAATATTAAAATTAATAATTTTCTTGATTAGACAGAAGGCACAAATGCTATCCAATAATTCTCAAGCACTTTCTAGATGTACAAGTAAAAATATCTGATTTTGTTCAGATTAATTCCTCAGATAAAAACCATCTAAAAGATGTACTAAAATAAAATGAAATTTTTTTTATATATTAATACATCAAATTTAGAAGCAGAGAAATGAATATGTTGAATTCTGACTCTTGTCAAGAAATAAAACTTTTCATTTTAAGCAGCATAGAAGTAACTGAAAAATACTAAGCCAGAACAAATACATTGTACTATTGTTCTTGCATTTTTGGCAAGTGTAATATGAATCACTTAACTGGATGCAGAATATATCAACAAAACAAAGATCATCAAACTAATTTGCTTTGATCAACAAAGTAGCCAAGCCTATAGTATTTCAGCATTATAGCATTTGGCAGCGAGGAGAGCTATAAAGGAGAAAACAAGCACATTTCAGTTTTCTCCTGTTTTCAAGGATATTGCATTTTAGATTAAAGAAAGATACCTTGTGGTCACCTTGACACACAACCTTTTATCTGTCAGTTGAGAAGGTTTTATTCTATGGTCAAGTTTTATTCAGCAATCAAAAGCTATGAGAACAAATAACAAGCCTGGCTTGAAGTTATTACTTCATCTTCAAGACAAAAAGCCAATCCATGCATAGTTTTTTTTATGATTGACAAGGCTGATAATCATAGGCAGCATTCTTGAAGGACAAAGAGCAGATGAAAATCAGCAGTTGTTTTTTTAAAGTTCTTTTCTTCTTTTTGACTTTTTTTAGGCTTTAAAACCAATTTATTTTGGAAGGTTCAAGAAAGATATTCATTTTGTTAAGTAAATGCATTGTAAAGCGGCTATAAGTTGTGAACAAGAATAGTAAGATAAGCATAGGGTAATGAAACCGACTAAATTTAAATTCCACTATAAACATAGTTATTGTTCAATAACTTTTTGACAAACAAGTTTTTCCTAGACTGTCTTACATTAATTACAATGAGAAATTTGTTAGAAGAAAGTAATCAAAACCTCTAAAATGTAATGAGATAAAAACTATTTCACCATATTAGTTAAATTTTCCTGTTAATACTACACTGATGATATAAACTACAAGATATTGAAGACCAATCATGGAAAATAATCTTTAGAAGTAATCCGGGAGTAGATAGGTTTGCTTAGCATCCAGTTCACAATGCTCCCTAATCTTTTGAACAGAAGTAGAGGCTTATCCCTTGTTTAGGATTGGGTTTGCGATTCCTTATAAAGTCTACTTCAACTATATACTTCTAATGTTTGCCCTTTCTTATGCTAACACAACTCCACACAGTGACGCTCTACCTTGAGTGGTTCTTGAGCCTCGAATTGGGTATTAGTTAAAAAAAAAAAAAAAAAAAGAAAGCAAACAACTGGAACTGTTCCTGCAACACTTAAAAATTTTTTCCTTTAATTTTGAAATATTTTTATATTTAGATTCTCCCAATAAAAAGCAACGACAATAATAAAGAAAAGAAAAAAAATGACAGAATAAAATAGTTGTTCCAATAGTAAGACTAAAATGTAATTTACATTGAAATTTTTCAGATGAGAAATTATCATTATATGGCTTATTATTCAAACTAGCAATAGCGACTTGCATAAGTTTCAACCATTGGACCCACCAACCATTTTCAAATGTGTCACATTCTATAACTGTCTTGGAATTTTTAACCGGATCCTTTATGCAATCCATGGCGGTTGATTCCCTTATATCAGTTAATTCTCTAGTCTACTCACATGTTCATTTCTTCCACTGAACCAGAGGAAATGAATTTTCTACACTACCTGACAAAGGGGTTGAACTCATGACTGCTAGAAAGCCAGATATGCTTTAATCAAGGCTTTAACCCACATGTCTTTTGAAAACTCCAGTGATATAATCTTGGGGACTAAAACCTAATGTCTGCACTCAGGTGGTGAAAGTTTTGAATGCGTGTCTTTTCTTAATCAGAAGATATATCAAGACAATATTCAAAAACAATTCAGTCCTTCAGATCTATCTCTCCTAAAGAAAATATCCCTCAGAAAAGAACATAACCAAAAACTGCATGTATTCTATTCCACACAGTTGTGGCAATGGATACAACAGCAAGACCTAAACATAAGGGCACAAGTGTATAAAAAATTAGTCTGAGGAGAATAATTGAAACCAGGCATATCTGTTCATCAACCCCTGTGGAATTAAAGATAATAGAAAATACTAGAGTGCAAGATGATTTTGGGGGGAAAAGAAAAGAAAAAAAAAAAAAAAAAGCACACATTTTAGGCTTTGCCAAACTCCTTAGTGGATCTCCCACTTGAAAGCCTTTGAACACTCAAAAATTATATCATCTCAGCTCAAGTTAATAGATCCAAAATGACACCCCTTTATTGTCCGAGAGACACATAGCCTAGTCAATTAAAATGTTGGCATATCTGTTTTTCAGGCAGTCAGGAGTTCAAATCAAGTCTGGTTCAAAGGAAGAAACAGGGAAGTGAATAAAAAAATGGTGAATAGACTAGAGAGAATTGATTGGAGATTTGAGATATCTCCTAAGTATAGAAAATGGAATAAGAACATCCTATGCCCATAGATTGAATAAAGGTTTCACTACAAAATTAAAAGGATGTCACAAAAGAAAACAGCTGGGGTACAGTAGCCTAAAGATGAGTATAACAAATGAGATTGGTATGCTGGTATAATACTGAAATGTAGTTTGCAGTCTTAAGCAACCGAAAAGATCATGAAGTCATTTGTTATTGCATATTTAACATCATACTCAAGCTTGTTACTGCAAAATTATAAGTTCATAGTTATCAAAAGCTAGCATTCTCTCATACCAAGTTTAATTGATGACTTCAGTTAAGTTAATGTTCTAAACTTCTTTGGACATTGGAAATATGAAGGTTTAGAAAACTGATTTGTTTTTATGATTTATCAACCCTTTGTGGGTTATTTAAAGTGAAATATATATTTTGAAATAAAGGAACAATTTCTTTGTTGTAAGTGAATATTGCATTAAGAATTTTTTTGAGACTGACAATGATTTTTCCAGATACAACTCCTACTATTTAATCCATAGATGGAGTAGGAGATGTATTCGTACATTTCCCAAGGGTATTTGCATATAAGTAAATGTAATGAACCCGACAGGAATTCAAACTAGGTTTTCTGATTTCTCATTTCAAGCCACCTGCAAATATAGTTACTTGATGAATATGTTAAACTAATATCAAAATAAATAAATTGAAAATTTACATATTTACTAATTGTAGAAATCCATTTCAATATTTTTTGGGTTATGCAAAATAGTGGAATAAATTTTAAGAAAATTTGAAAAAAAAAAAAAAAAAAAAAAAAAAAAACACAAACTGACTTAATAAATCTTCTCATTACTGTAAATAGACAAGCAAACTGTTCTAGACAAATGTAAAATTAACTAAATGGTTATTTTGAAGCTGTAACAAGAATTGATAATCTCTGCATAAAACTAGTCCAACAAGTATAAATAGAATCAGTAGCATTTTAATAGAATCACTCACTACAATCAGATATGATCAAAAGGTCAGTAAAGAGATCACTCTGAATTCAAATCAATATCAAGTACCAAAAGGTTTTATTTTTTCCAGACAAAGTACAAAGAGGTACTGAAAAGTTGTTGGCTTGACCCACTTCCCAATCTCAATATTAACAAGTTTGGTCATTGAAATACAGAAAACTTGTCAGTACATCTTACTCAAAAACAAATATGGTCCAACCTCTAACAATCCTTAATAACTCAACTTAGTACAAAATAGTAAATGTCATTGTAGTAAATTGATTCATTAAACCAGCGTACTGGGATCATTTGGCATAAGAAATATATATTCAAAACTAAACTTCTCTATCAGATCAGCTCATTGAAATAATTAATTAAATAGACTAAGTTATTTTTTTTTATTATTAGCTTTTAAATAACTTGTATAACAATAATGAACCAAACTTTCAAAACTAGTTTTAATATCTCAACTATAAATCAGTATCATTTCTTTCATGCATGAAAGAGAAAGAGATAGATACAAAGGTCAAAAGTAATGCCTCCTACATCATTATCTTAACACACAGCATCAGAAGTGGATGCTGGTGATATGATAGTAGAGGTTGAACCTTCCCACCAATAACCCATAAGTTTTTATTACTTTGTTACAGATAGCAATTAAGTGACAGTCTGGCAAAAATGAAAGTGCATACAAAACAGAAGTGTCTCACTGAATTCTTCTACATGGATAACATTTCACCTACAGACATTCACTAATGCTTGTTGAATGTTTATGGAAAACAAACAGTGGATATGAGCACAGTTATTTGGTGGATAATGCATTTTAGCAGTAATGTGCTTAACAAATCATGTTCCAGGCAGCTTTGTACGGCTATCAGCCCATGAAATGAATAGCTCTGCTTTATCACTGCTGAAACATACAGGGAACGGTGGAGACTATATGAAAAAATAGTGTCTTCTAGCTGAAAACTTGATATATCTAATGGTGTAATTGCACTCCTTGTGCCTGTTATAACTTCTGTGGAAATATATATTTGACATTACTTTTGGTGTGTTTCTTCTAAAAGTATACACTATCAAATACAGGCAAACTTTAAAAAAGCAAATAAACTGAAGGTTTGTAGTAATTCTGTGTTAAGAAAGTCAATAGCTTTTTCCAATTGCAATTGATCACTGTTTTTCAATTTTGAATTTTAGTAGCAGCAGAATTTTTTTTTTTTTAAATTCAGATATATAAATTTTTTTCACTGAATTCTATTTCATGCTTAATAGACTACAATCTAGTGAAAGCAAATTTTGTATAGGAAAACCAAAAACATAATTTTCCTCATGTGTATCTAGATTTATATCATATCATTTACTTGATGCATGAAAATCTGATGACCTTTGAGATTTTTGTTTAAAATACTTGAAAATATATTACGTGAAAAAATTCAAGTCTACTTATTAAATTTAGTGCAATAAATTCCAAGTTTTGGTAAAACGATAGTAATTTTTCTTCCATAAATTCAACAGTAACAATCTATATTTTCATTCAGTTTGTAAATGTGTATTGTAAATTTGGCTATGTATTTATGAATGCATATCTACAGTCTTATAAAAATAAAAATGATGAAACGGGTATTTGGATTGAAACCATGGATGCTTTCTAAGCAAAATGTCCAAATTAAGGATGACGGAAAGTTTAAATTAAATCAACAATTATAACAAATATATGATTTATAAGGATGTAGCAGTTTGAGCAGCAAATAATTTGACTGGCAAATGTTGACAATGATCATGTAGTTTAAGCTAGAATGTTTGAACATGTACAAAGCAAACAGCTTGCTTCTGGAGAATAACATTTGAGACTGTGTGTGAACTCACTGAGAGTGCAGAAAGGCCAAACAAAAATCCAGTCATTTTTCTGAGTAACTAATTTAGAAAAATCTGACAAACTGGAAAGATATTTTTGTGATGCATTTCATCTGTTAGGATTTCATCAGACTGGGCTTTGTTGATGTTGTCAAGTCTACACATGCACATGAAACAAGAGATGCAGGTAATTTCAAAATTTAGTAACTAAGCAAAATTAAATACAAGTTAAACCACTAAAAAGCTGCTATCTTAGTCACTTCTAGGATACTGCAGTAAAACAATACATTAAGTAGCCTTGTTGGGTTTCCAAAAGGGAGAGGCATCTACTTCTTAGGAATATAATATCATAGCATTATTATAGGAACATGCACTGAATATTAAAAATTAATATATTTCTGAAATATTTAACAGAAGAGGATGTCCTCCCCTCCATTCACTACAACCTGTTCAAGTCTAGGATTAACTGTTACCTTCCTCTCCTATCCATACAAACTGCCTCCTAATGTAACCCTCTGCCTCCTAATGTAACCCTCTACCTTGAGTGCCCCCCCCCCGGCCTGGTAAAGGATTAACCTTACTAAGAAAAAAAAAAAAAAAAAAAAAAAAAAAAAAAATAAATAAAGTGTAGACAAATCTAGAAGATAATTTTGAAATAGAACTTCAAATCACACCATTCAATAAAATGTGGCTATATTATATTAGCCATTTCAAGTAGCTGCATGAGAACATCAAGGCTAAAACATTGCACAAAGGAATTGAGTTAAAACAATCTCTTGACATATGAAATTTTAATCTTTCTTTTATATCTTTAAGTATTTCATCAGTCATATTTCCAGTTGTATATTGTAATTTGTACTTTTAGGAATATAGAATTAAACACTGTAATACATTGTTGAAAGTAATACATTCACTTTTTCAATAAGTTTGAAGCATTTTTCAATCATGTGCCTTTTTTCACATTTGACTGAAATTTATGATTCTCTCTCTCTCTCTCTCTATATATATATATATATATATATATATATATATATATTCTGAAAGGTGACATTTCAATGCATCTATGTGCTATTTATGGAGATAGTGCTATAGATGAGAGCACTGTCCATATGTGGTGTGCTTCACTAGGTTCAGAAGTGAGCATTTTGATCTGGAAGACCAAGAACATTCCAGCAGGTTTGTCATTGTTGATGACCAAATCAAAGTGTTGATTAAAAATAACCCAGGTCGCATAAAATGGATACTCCACATGTTTGATGAGTATTGTAAGGCATTTGAAAACACTGGAGATGTATCAATTACTATGATGCTTTGATGCTCAAAACAACAAAAATTACCCATATTTGAAAAGAGCAATCACAGGCAATGAAAAATGGATTCTTTACAACAATGTGGAACTGGCCAGTTGGAAGCGTGTTAGGATAATGCCAGACCTCACATCTCTTTGAAGACCTGTCAGAAATTGGTACAACTTGGCTGAGATGTCCTACTACATTTGCTGTATTCACTAGACATTGTGCATTCAAATTACCACTTTTTTTGATCCTTGCAAAATTCTCTAAAAATGGGAAGAATTCTCTTGATGTCTGTAAAATCCAATAAGACCAGTCCATCACCCTGAAAGATGCTAAATTCTTGGAGGATGGAATCGTGAAGCTGCCTCAGAGATTTAAATGGTAGTGGAACAAATTGCACATATATGGTTAAATAAAACTATGTACCAATATCTAAAATTCACTAAAACTGCTATATAATGTTGTCCTAACCCAATAGAATTTATATGTTACCTAGCATTTCAAATACGAAACTCAAAAAATATATATTGCAATACTATGAATAGCAGGAGATATATGAAAATTTAAACTAAAACTAGTCATTTCCATGACTAATTAGTAAAATCATTATGGTTTCATTTTATCTGGATAAAAAAATTATGCATAAAGGTTATTTGAAATTGTGAGAAGGGATGATGGAAATGAAGGATGAAGACTGAAAAATAAATGTTGAACCAGAATTTAAAAAAAAAATTTTTTTAAATTGAAGAATATATGAATACAGCAATGCATTTTGGTGATGCTGAAGTCAATAATTCAAAAATATAAGGTAAAGCCATTTATAGAATCAGTTAAAATAATTTGCTTTTTAACTGCAAAACCAGATCTCCAAACCAGGACATTATGAGAATCACTACACAATATTGTGGCTGGTTCTGTGAATATGCCAAAAATAAATATTATTTGAATATAATATTCAGGTAATATAATAAAATATAATCGTGAAGTTACACAATTTGTACAAAATTTGTAATGATGAACAGAATCCTTTTTTTATTTTTATTTTTTTTTTTATTATTATTAGCTGTAAAACACACAGTGTGGCAAAAGCTGAAAAGCTTAGTCCACATGCACAAGACACCAGAATGATTAGAGAGAGGTTTAATAAATCTAAGCCCTTACATTCACAGACACCAAAACTAAAAGCTTACTAAAATGCTACCTAAAAGTATAAATTTTGTATTAGAATTTTAATAAAAAAAAATTCTTTATCAGATGAGAAAAATTTGATAAAAAAAATAAAATAAAATTCAGAGTAATTTTTATTTTTCAGATAAATTTGGAACACAACAAATAATGACAGGAAGCACTTGCATATGTAACCATTTTACTGTAAAGTCAGCAATCCCTTAATTACAAAGTGTGTGAAAATTTCAAGATTTGGCAAAGATATATTAGAACATGGTTCACTTGTAAGTTTATTTACACATCCTGTTTATATATAAGAAAAAATAAATCAAGAATGAATAAAAACAAATATATTTAATAGGTAGTATCAACAATATACTATACACAGGTTAGATAAGTTATCAAAAATATAAACTGCTTTGATAATCAATTGTCTTCATTTCTTTTAGAAATATAAGTAGCTTTAGATGTTTTAGTATAAAATTGGTTAGATGCTTTATTAAACAAATAAAATAACCAGAAATCTGCTCATGAATGAAAGTCAAGAGAGAGTATTTGAAGTACACAAGATATTTACAAATCTGGAAAAGGAAAATATTCAAAGAAGTATTTGAATATTTTTCAGTGAATGGATTCATCAGAATAAATTTAAAATTAAATACAGTGTTCCTATCTCTAGCTTTTAAAAAGATTATCTACCACAAGTCTTGTTCTTTTGTCAGAATAAACATACATAGGGTTTTTTTAAGTGAATTTTAAAGACAATATTTAGATATTGGAACATAGAGTTATTCAATCATATATACACCATTTTGTTCAACAACCTTGTGAAATATTTGAGGTAGTTTCATAATTCTATCTTCCTAGAATTTGGCATCTTTCTGGGTGATGATCTAGTCTAATTAGGGTTTATATACTTATAGAAAATTGAAAAACTGACCATTTAAAATATAATGAAAGTCATTAAGCATGAAAAATAACATTTCTGTGTAAAATTATTCAAGGTGATTTAACCAAAATGTTTAAATGAAGTTATGATCTTTATAAATGATTTAATTTTGGTTAAAAGAAATTTTAAATGAACCATTATCTAGTAACATTTACATTATTTTTTCTGTTTATCATAAACTAAACTGAAAATAGAAGGGGAAATTTTAAAAATGATAAGATAGTCACAATATAAGGAAAATAATTGTAAATGAAATTTATTTTGATAATGAAAAACAATATTTTGATTGTGAATAATTAAAATGCACAAATCTATATTATAAAAGAAGAGCTGATTCTCTGTCTATTACACACTGTCTGCTTGTCACTTTGTATATGCATATGTAATGTGTAAACGTGTGTGTGTAACTTAATGTACTTGTGCCATTTAATGCACACACACACACACATAATTTCACAGTTTGAAATAATACATTGGAATGATACATTTCTCTCTATCTCACTTTGGACAGCACTTACCCTGAACTGAGCAAGAAAATCATAAAGTTGAAGAAAGCTAAAAAACTTAAATTTTTAAACCCCTAAAACATCAGAAAATTGTAGAATTTGAATGAACTTTTCAGAGATTATTTGGTAATAAATGAAATTAGTTTTTAACATTATTTTTTTCTTTTTTAATTTTGTAGAAATGTTTTCAGGGCTGTCATTGAATTAAAATATACATGCATGCATGTAAATGCACACACAATTTCAATGTAATTGAAATGGGCATCATCATGAGGGCTAATTTACCTGTCTGACAACTCCTGGGTAATAGGAGAAAGCAAAGCCTAAATGGATAGCCCTTTGAAGTCGTTTTTATTACACCTGTATTTAAACTGAATATATTTTTCTAATCAGTTTAGTAATTCAAATGGACAAATAATTTAGATTTAAAATTTGATCACCTTCTTGTCAGCAAAGCTAATAATTTTTTTTATATAGATAGTAAATGTACAAAGGAATACTTCTTAAACTGAAATATAATAAAAGTTACTTTGAACATGAAAAATAAGATAATTTCTGTGTAAAATTATTCAAGTTGATTTAACCAATATATTTAAATAAGCAAGGTTGTGATTTTTATAAAAATTATAATAAAATTTAACAGATATGTTTATATAGTTATTCATTTTTAAAACTTCACTTCAGTTATTTTTAATTTATTTCTTAAACATTTTAATAGTATTTTTTATGCTACTAACAACTGTTAATGATAACAATTAAAAAACATTTTGATTTTGAGAAGTTTTAAATTTTGGAGGAATGATTAAAGTTGTTTTTCAGGATAGGGTCATTAGCTTCATACAAAAATATAGCCTGGAATACTTACTGAATTTGCTAGAAATAGTTGATTCCATATTTAGTTTTGAATTATTCATGAAATTTTTAGAAATTTCAATCTATTATATTTATAGTTAGATTTTTCTAAAGCTCTCCCCACCCACCATGGAAACTATGAAATAATATTGCTCTATGACAATTGTTTTTTTTTTTTCTTAATTTGTCATTTAATACAAGCATCCTTTGGGGAAAAAAAAAAAAAAAAAAAAAATAGTATTGACCTGATTTTATAACATTCTAAAAGATAATGAAGACGACAATATTCAAGTGTTACATACCACGATAGCTCATTCATTCTGCAACTATCGCAAAGATGGCTGAACTTGACAAGAAGCTTTGAATGAAGATAGTTGATGCGTACAAAAAAGGTGATGGATATACAACACTTTCCAAGTGTTTAAATGTTCCTAGATCGACACTGTGTAGCATTATCAAGAAGTACAATGAGGTTCATTGTGTTAAGAATGTATTAAGGACGGGAAAAAAATGGTTAATTCCCGAGAGAATGAAAATGAAAATTGTTAGAGATGTCTTGAAGAATCCTCACTTATTGACAAAGGACATTGTCAATGATATAAAGACATCAGGGATGAATTTATCGATGATGACAGTCATAAGATGCTTTCATCAAATCGGACTTCAAGCTTGTCACCCAAAGAAAACTCCTTTGCTTACCTAAAATACAGATTAGCTTATGCTAGAAGCCATCTAGAACATGGGAGTAAATATTGGAACTCTTGTTTTATGGTCAGATGAAAGCAAACTAGAATTATTTGGTCACATGAACTGCTGTTATGTATGGAGGAAAGTGAATGAAGCTCACAAAGCAAAAAAAATACCCTTATTATAATTAAGCATGGTGGTGGCAGCATTCTGCTCTGGGGATGTTTTGATGCTTCTGAACCAGGAGAACTAATGAGAGTACAGGGTTTCATGGATAAAGAGCAGTATTTGGTTATTCTTAAAAATAATATAAAACAAAGTGTACGAAAGCTGTCTTTGCGGCATCACTGGACCTTCCATCATGACAATGACCTGAAACGCTAACACACAAAGGGCATAAATTGTTACAAAATACTTAGATGACAACAAAATTAGGGTATTGGTATACACCCCCACACAAAGCCCTGATCTAAACCCCATTGAAAATTTATGGGCATATTTGAAGAAAAAAGTAAGAGAAAAAAAGTCTTTGAATTTGGAGGAGCTAGAAGGTTTTGCAAATGAAGAATGGAGCAAAATACCTATCAGTGTGTGTAGCGACCATATACAGAACTATCAAAAATGATTAAAGACAATCACGAATAAATGTTACACAACTGATTGAGGCAAGAGGGTCAATAATTTTGTACTATGTTAAATGCTTTTTGGGTGCTTTTTTTGTTTTATTGTTTGACATTAAAATAAAAATTTTGTTTATTGGCATCACTGCACATTCTTTCAAATTCATTATTTCATCATTTGTGAAAGAATGTACATGAAGTTTTCATGAAAATTTGAGGCATTACAGTTTTTAATTATGGAAGTGGGGGTGAATAATTCTGTCCACAATTATATATATATATATATATATATGTGTGTGTGTGTAAAAATTCAGACATAAATAAAATCTCTATAATGACAATATAGATAAACAAAAAAAAATTTTTTTCTCTGACACATTTTGTTCTTTGATAGAAGGATTTTATTTCGTAAAATGTATTTATAAAATAGAAGTAGAAATATCATTAGGTTTACAAAATTTTTAAATTTAAGAATGCTCATAAATATTTTTAGGCTGTGAAAGTCAAGTGATGTAATTTAATGCCTAATAAATGAATGGGTGTAAAAATTTTGAAAGCCTAGCAATTTTTTTTTTTTTTTTTTTTTTTTTAACTTCCATTTATAAATATTTACTGCAAAATAAAATTCTTATATTTGCCTTGATAAAGTCCATAAGAGGACAAAATGTTGGTAAAGAACAATTTTCTTTTTATCTTATTTAGTTATACGCACACATACGCACTAACAAAACAAATATCAAGAATGAGTATTGTAAAGAAAATAATGAGATTGCTAAAATTACCAAAAAAAAAAAAAAAAAAAAAAAAAAAAAAAAAAAAAAAAAAAACAACTAATGTCCATGAAAGGACATCCTGAAGCACTCCATTAAAAGCCTTGTTATTTTTCTAAATATTTAACTTGACTAATTAGAGCAAATCATAAAAAAAGGTAATAAATAAAAATTTGCTTATCTAGTCATACTTAAAATAACTAAAAGCTATCCATATGTTCACTGACCTAAACAAAATCAATATTCAATTACAAAGATTTGTTATTTGTATAAATATCACGTAGATTTATGTGGTGAGAGGGGAACAGTAAAAAGAAGTAAATGATATCTTACATCAACAAGTCATTACATACTATAAGGCAAATATTTGTCATCACAGCAGAATCTGGAGGTTTATATTTACATCATGTCCTTGATTATTGGTGTTGTTAAGAGGATAAAACAAAACATAGCTATCCTATTAGGCTTATAAAAGAAACCTCAATAGCTACTAACTTTGGTAGACAGAGTGTAAATGTTGGTTAATCCTGTTGTATTTTTCCTAATCTTGTTTGAGACCTCTTCTCACCTATTTGCTCAATGTGGTCAGCATTTGAATGGTGCAGGCCAGGTGGAAAATGGATAAAAACTAGATTCTACATGATAAACAAATACAAATGAAGTGAAAAAATATTAAGAAAATCAAAGAAGGAATTGCAGGTAAATAAGGAAGAAAGAAGAAGAACTGAACTCTGATAAAGTTATCTTCAACTGAGGAAAAAATATTGTTTTCTTTCCCTTTTAGAACTTTTTCCAAGTAAATAAATCTCCTTAAACTGCCCAAATTATGTATGGATTTTGATACAAATAAAAAAATTAGCAATATTAATGTTGTATTCACTCAAAACAACTGAAATAGAAATTCCTGTTAGAACATCTCCTGGATGAAAAGTCAATTCATTATCAGCTATTTACTGATAATTGTATAAAAAGCAGATAATTAAAATATTGATTACAATATTGCAAAATAAATTGAGAGAAACATTTCTTTTTCTGGCAGCAATCAAAAACATTAATAAAATTTATATGAAATCATGACTAAGTATCTATGGAGACAAACTTTTGCTTTGTAAAAATATAACAATGCTATGAGAGGTTGCTGAAAAGTTATCAGCCTTAACTAGTTCACAAAATCTAACAAAACATTACATCTTTTTCTGAAGGGCTCTTGGACAACCCAAAACTTTTTCAGCACCCCTCCTGTGTATTTTAGAAAGTTTTTAAGACTTTTAAAAGTGATAATGTAAATATACAAAAGTCAGTCAAATAGTCAGGCTTGTCCTTTAATTATATAAGATTTAATAGTAGAAGCACAGTCACAGGATTCCAAATCTACTTCTCAATATAATCTCATTCTTTCTTAATTGTGGTATTCCACCTTTGAATAGAATCATGTATACCTGTCTTGTAGAAGCTTTTTGGTTGCTTTCTGAACCATATCCAAGATGCTTATTTCATCTTATTAGCAATAGAGAACAACTGTCCTCTGAGTTGCCTCTGTTATGGCTTAAACTCAGAGAAATCTACGGATACCAGGTGAGGAGGGTAGGATGGATGAGGCAAGGTTGTCAAAAAGACTATTTGTTTGATCTTTAAGCTGCTGTAAGGACTTGCATTGTTCTGTTGCTAATGCATATCATATATCTTTAAATATAACCTAGTTCAAGGAAGCCTTGTTCAATGTTTTGAAAATATCTTATTTTTATTTAAAAATTCTTTTTTTACTCCAAGAAAGGCAATAAAGCCACTAAGATGAAAGTGGTTACTGAGAGTGAAAAAAATTAAGAAAATGCTATTGGGAGAGAGGACAATAAAATAACAGTATTCAAGGAGACAGATGACAACTGATATTACATTTAAATTTTTGAAGATTGTAGTTGACAGGCAAGAAGAGCACAAGAACAAACTATTAGAACAGAACTTATAGAAGTTATATCGAGCAATTTCAACTAAAATGATGCAACCTAGCTGGCAATATTAAATTCATGAAGTCTAGGTACCAAAGAGGAAAGCTCATGAGAACAATTACTATGAAAATATTTATAGGAAATACACTGGGAAGGAAGCCATGTTACGGCAATGGAAAAATGATTGAAGCCAAGATGCCTGATCAGGTACAATAACATTGCAGATTCTTTTGGATATTGTCAAGAAATTCTAGATACATAGCAGAAGCACCAGATCAGAAAAAAAAATTGTCTGACACAACACAGTGAACCAACTTTTCAAGCAGCAGACTTAGTAATTGATTGGATATAATCATTCCAATTCGTGTGAGTGGGAAATGTTAGACAAAGAAAGCGCAATGAGCTACTCTCCTGAAGGTTAGCATCAGCCATGTTGATGGAAGGAAAAAAAAAAAAAAGGTTCTCTACGATGATTAAAAGAGAGCAGTTCAGTTTTCGAGGCATTAAAATTAACATGCCATTTCTTGCACTAGTTAACAACAGACTGAAGGTCACTTCGACTTCATTGAACCCATCAAACAGGAGTAAATAGTTGCATCATCAGCATAGATATCAGATTGGCAACTGATGATATCGGAAAGGTCATTGATAAAGATTAGGACCAAAGTAAGTTCAAGGACAGAGCCCTAGGAGATGTCTGCATTTATATAGAACGATCTATGAGAGTGGTGATTCAAGACCACCTTTGGTAAGAAAGTTTGTATCAAATCAAAATTTGGCTAGAAACACCCTAAACATTCAACTTGTGAAGAAGATGAGCATGTCAAACACTTTTGAGATATTCAAAGCAACAGCCCAAACTTAACTACTTATCTAAAACTTGACATTAACACATTGGCAGTTGATCTAGAGAAGTGATTGCCATATTGTTTATCTGAAAGAAAACGGATGTAATGAAATAACCTGTCACCCCCATGAGTGACTACGCTATTGGTAGTAACTACTTATAATTATCTGTAAGTCAGCAAACTACAGGGTCTAGCTGGGAACTGTTCCAGTTAAACAGTCGAACTCTCTGCCTTCGGGCAGAGAGGAACCCAGATGAGGCTCCGCCGAAGGGCAGAGTCTCGTTTGGGGAGGTAGACTGACCCTGAACCCGTTCGGGTTCGAAAGGGAATATTTTTGGCCGAGCCTATGGGCTTGGAGAATCCACGTTAAACCAAACCTTGTGCCACATGCAACCCTCGTATAGCTAAATATTCTATCTGGGATCTGTTGAGTACAGCTCAGACTTATGCGAGAACTGCCAACCTTCCAATAGTAGCACTCCCTACTGGATTGACTTGCGACGATGTTGTGCATAACTGTTACCCTTATTCTTATTGTACTGGTTTTTATAATAAACCTTTACTTATTTCATCCACCTTTTTTTTTAAGTATATATTCCTTTTAGCACGGAATATAACAAAAACTATGTGAGGTAAGATGTATAACGAATCAAATTGATTAATCTCTAATACTTTAAAAAAAAAAAAAAGGTGGGAGGAGAAGACTAATATGTTGATAGATCTAAGAATCAAACTGTTTACTAAAGTTCTTAAAAACAGGAGCTGCAAAAGAGGATTTTCAACAAGCTAGAAAACAAGATATTTATTGTAGAGTTTAGTTCAGACCATTGCAGAGATATCATTGAGTCCATATGCTTCATGGGAATGAAGTTCAGAAATTCCAGCAGAAACCATGGACATAGTTATATGCATATCACATAATACAGACTCAATTCTTAGTGGAAAGTCAGACAAAGACTTCAGAGGAGTCAAAAGTAGAATTGGAAGAGAATTTAAAACCAAAATATTTTGCTTCATCAGCAGATAATAACACTTCAAACTGAGTGAAAAGAGGCATTGAGAACTTACCCTTATTTAATACAGAGCTGCAGTAGTCATGACAACCAAACTTGTGAGAGGTTCTATAATAGGGGTTTCAAACTAAAAAAAAACAAAAGGGCCATTACATGCTGATGGAGGGGCTGTGAACTCTGTGGCTGGATTCTAAATCAAGAAATCCACAGACTCCTTTGAGAATAACTTCCCAGCAAGGAGTCCATGAATACACAAAGCTGAATTAAATCAGAGATTGGTAATTTTGAGCACTGCGAAAGTGAGATGTGGGTGACAGTCATGCAATATCTCATATATATCCCAGTTATTCATGTTTATTAAGTACATCTTTAAAAAAAGCAAAATAATCAATTCTCAAAATGTTAGGTAATCTGGCATTTTGTAAGATGGTTGGCAACCAAATTTACCTGTCATAAAATACAAATATTCTAACTTTTCTTGAAAAGTTTGTGAAAATTTCCTTTTCTTTGACATCACTGATTTATTTTTGTTTCAATTATGTAGTTGATTGAAACAAGTCATTCTTCCTTGAAATTTCAGTTTATCTAACAATCTTCTTTCAAACCCCTAACATGATTTTCTGTTTTTTTTTTTTGCGTCGTTTTACTTCATGTAGCCCCTCCACCTCAATATATGATCAAATCTAAACATCATCAAAAAAAAAAAAAAAAAAAAATCCTTATTTTGGTGTATGGTGGTTATCTGCCCAAATTTACTATCAAATCTATTTCTTCTCTTGAAAAAAAAAAACAAAAAAACAAACTCGTTTTCTAATATAATGTACCCTATCATCTCAGCTACACACCCATGTCAATGAGTGACCAAATTTATTTCTTCTCCTGTTAAGGAAAAAAAAAAAAAAAAAAAAAATTACATTTCCTTATATTTGAGTTAGTTGAATCATATGCCCAATAAGCCCCACTTCAACAAGTTGTGATCATTTCACTAATATTTTTATCAAGACATTTTTTCATTGTTTATATAAAAAAATTTGATGCTTATGTTTGCTTTCTCTAATGAATTGCGAAATGTATTTATTATAAGATAAAAAAAAAAAAATGATCCAGACACTGTTACCTGTAAGGTGGAGGTTGAGTTTTTTTTCCCTTCATTAAAAAGGAACTAGAATAGACCTTGTTGACCTTTACACTGAACATCTTGATAGGTAGATCAAGCTCAAATTTCTGAAACTTAAAAATTTGACTGAAATATTTATCATGAAAATAGTTGTCCAGGAGCTGCACATGACCCACAAGCCACATGTCTGAAACACATGCTATGCAGTATCTTATTTTATCAATGAACAAAGACTTAACAGTATGAGCTGCCTTCTGGTCCCAAATTACAGTGGCCATCACTTTCCCTGCAGAACATGCTGCCATGAACTTGTTTTTAACTGAACCTTGGTAATACTACTCCATTGATCTTCTTTTGTGCACTAGCTCATAGTGGTGAAGCCAAATTTCATCTATTGTAACTGTTCTGTTTATGTTAAGCGGCAATATAATTTCTTATTTTAAGTATCAGCATCAAGTCTAGCCCTTTCTTCATTAACAGTAGCAGTTAGACTGCCACTGCAGAGCCTATCATCAATATGATTTTCTCCTTAATCTCTATAATTGTTATTACTTCTATTGACCCATCTGTGTTTACATCAAGTGCAGCCCCCTATGTATATTTGTAGTACTTTTGCCTTCCCCACAAAACATTTTATGATAGCTCTTTGCTTTCTACTTGTACCCAAAAGCATAGTCATTTCAAAAGACGATTACAGGTAGGAAAAAAGGAAAATCCACAAATTAATACTTTTGTTAACCAACCCTTGTAAATTAATTGGAGATTTTTTTTCTTGTATTAACAGACAAAAGTTGGTATTTCTTACTAACATGAAATAAAGAACAAAGCAGAATGCTTGAAACTGTTATAGAAAAAGCCAAAAAAAAAAAAAAGCCTCAATAGGAATTAATGTGTTGTGTTCAAAAGAAACAAAATGTAAATATAAGTCATCTGAAGACTGTTCAACATATTGTAGAATAATTTAAATGAAGGAATAAAATTCTAACCGTATTTAGTATATTCAACAATTGTGTCCCATATACAAATTGATATGAAAATAAAGAAAACAATCTTACAATTCATTTTATTTTACTGGAAATGAAATCATGAATAGAAATTGAATAAAGCTTAAAAAAAAAAAAAAAAAAAAAAAAAACGTTTAAGAGTGAAATAATTAATTAATCCTTAAAAATTGTTTGCAAAAAGTGAAATTTTGACTTTCAAATGTTTTAGGACAGAACATAATTCTCTGTGACAACATTCAACTTTTCATTTAAATTTTAATATATACAGAATTTTAACAGTATTTACATTATGCGGACCATTGTCCTCATCTTTGTCGCCATATTTGTCACAACGTTGTACGCTCCGGCCTTCTTCAGGTGGTTGGAATTTTGAACTGAACCCTTTATTTCGATCCCTGGGGTAGACTGTTCTAGTTCCACGTGCCATGTTTGATGGATGTCAGTTATCAGTTATCTCCTGCTAATTTTCCCTCTGAAAGTTCTCCACTGCCTTAACCGGGTATTGAACTCACACTCTTTGGGTTTGTCACTGGATCTAACCAATGCCTTTATCCACTGTGCCATGTGTCCTCAAGGACACATGGCACAGTGGATAAAGTCCGAATAATGTAAATAATGAGCAGCATATTCCTAGGACAAGACTTCTATTCCTATAACATTTTTTATCAAATGAAATATAAAACTGCAACAGAAGTTCAAGATTACAACATGAGAAAGATTTTTTTTTTTTTAGGTAAAAAAAAAAAAAAAAAAAAAAAAATGCTTACTTCTTTAAAGTAGATTATTCTCAGCTGAGTACTATTTTTTCATTAAAAAAATATTGCTGCATAATGACTTATATTCATGCATTTGACAGCCTCCAGAAATACCAAACATCAGAAGAATATGGTTTGACTATAAGCTACCAATCAAATTTCAAAGTCACACATTTAAAAGAAGAGACAGGTCTTTAATGACATTTACAAATATTAGATATGAAAATTTTACATTGGAGCCTACAAAAATTGAGTTTTACTTTTCATTTTTGAGAAATTTATTTCAATCTGCTTTAAATAAAATCTGTCAAGGAAAAGTGTCATTTTTGTAAAATTCCTCATAGTTACAAAATCATTTTTAGCAAACATATTAGTTACATAATATATGTTTTAAGAGAAATTGATTTTTTTGTGAAATGATGTTCAAACTTTATGCAAAAACCAATGCTCTATTAAATTTTGAACTTCATATACTCAGGCTTCAAATGGATTTAATTTCAAATATGCATTTATTAAAATAAAATGATCATTTTCTTCAAATTCAAACAACTGAAGAAATCTATATGTTAAAAGGTCATGCATAAAGTTTTGGCAAAATTCAGTAGATAGCTTTTTATTGACAAACCTAACTTTCTGTCATATCTTAAAACATTGGAATAATACCAGTGTGAAATTGAGTGTAATCAATAAAACCATTTAATTATAGCAGAGAGAAATCTTCCCACCCAAAAGAGTTCAATAATTAATATTCCTTTCATCAAAATGATAACATGTTAAATCTAAAAAGAAAATCCAGGAGAGGAAAACAAAAAGAAAGAAATACAATCAGTAATATTAGATATACAGTGAATTCACACCCCACTAGCAACAGAGTTAATAAGAGAGACAAATATTTTCATAATGAGGAAGAAAATAATTATAAAAAGTTTCTTTTGTGAATTTTTTAATAATCTGGGAATTTTGCTTCAGGATACATAAAACACACACACAAATTGTTTTTCTTTCATATTTAAATTTGTAGGACATTGTCTTATCCATTTGCTTTTCTAAAAGGTCTATCTGTAACAGTTTTCTTGTAATTTTATTATGAAGTTATTTTCAATATATGAAATGTGTATTTTTTATAATCAAACTAATTTTCAGTTTCCTTTTTAACACAGCAAAATCTGAGATTATAAACAAAGACCTACAATGATAATATCTGAAAATATATATTGATGAAAATTAAATTCTAAAGGAAAATTAATCTGATAAAGATCCTTTTAAAATAGCAATATTATGAAGACTAATGATAATGTAGATAAAATTCATCATGTCTGATCTCAAATATCAAACTAGAAACAGAAAATACAGGGAATACAAATAACTTTATAGTGGTATTGATTAAATACCAAACAATGAAATTCATTCATCTTTTCTTTCTTATTTTTACAAAAGGCTTAAGATTATAAAATTCATTTTGACTAATGATTATGTGATAAAATCAATAAATGTAAATTCAATATTATGTTTTTAAATTAATAAAAGACTATTTTTTGAGAGAATAATATCAAATGAAGTATATACACAAGAAACCAAAATAAATATAACAATTGTATATTTATATATATATATATATATATATATATATATATATATATATATGTTCACATACTTTCATTTTCAAAAAGGTGAGAGGTGATGAGAATTCCTTTTGAAGATCATTGTATTGATTTGGTATCATTTAACAAAAGAAAAAGTAAAAAGAAAATACTTGCAGAGCCAAGAAAAATGCTTTATAATCTTTACATCAGCATGGATTTCTCTCCAAAGAGACAAAGATTCATAATCAAACTGACCAACTGTTTCTTTTTTTTTTCCAATGATGTTCACCCTGTACAAGACCCAAGAGCCACTCGAAAGAGTAAAATCACAATTTATGGGATATGTGGGGAAAATAACAATTGATCCTAGACTTGAACAGGTTATGGTTGCAGTGATCAGTAAAGCATCCACTTGAAAGTCAGTTCCACAAAGTAGTGGTTCATGGCAAGAATCTGTTTGAGTGAAACTTACATCTCGCCAATGGAATACAAAGGGAATGAAGGTGGTTCACTACAATGTGCAAGACTTAGTTGTGAAGATTACAACTGGTGAACTAAGGAATGTAGTTTGTCTGAGCACTCTCCATGGAAATAGCGATAGAGCAACGAGAGACTTGCAATATTTCATCTGTGAGAAAGTGATTGCTGGGTGGAAAATAATTTGTCACCCACAAGGATGCTTTTGTTGACACTGTAAAGTGAAGACTGGGCATCTCCTGCCAAAATATGGCAGGAGCATTTTTGGTCCATTCTGGCTCCTGTAAAGGTAGATGATAGAAGTCATGTACTTACTTGAACGGTACAGGGAACCAACCATTTTACCAGTATTTTTAGCAATAGATTGTATGTACAAGTTCCACTTGAGGTTTGAGTTGAGTCTATGTCCCAATAGGCATGGGAGGTATGGGTTCTCCCTGGCAGAACACCTATTCATCACAATCAGTGAAAGTTTTGAGCCTGCTCAGTGTTATTCTCTTTAAGATATAATGTTAATGTATTTAAGCAGTTCTGGTAAATTTGAGAAATTTTATTTTCAGTCCTTTGACCTTTTTTGTAGAAAATAGTAACCTCAACAAAATATTTTGGTATATTAATCAAAAAGCTAAATTCCACTTGGTGAGAATATATTTATGCTTTATTTTATAACATTCAAACCTTTTTTCAATAATGAGACAGGAAAAATAGCATTATGTGGAAATAAAGAAGCAGCAATTACACATAAAAAGCATGCTATAGAAAAAGGGGAATACCAGATATTTTACACAATGTTCCCATTATCTTTGTATCTTCTGATCTTGTATTCAAATAAATTCAAGAATTTATGGCAGTTTTATTTACTAAAATAGTTTCAACTAAATCTAATAAAAGGTACAAGACATTTGACTCGGATTCAATACCATAAGAATAACTTTGCAGCATTTCATTTTTCTCTTATTTAGAAATAAAATGTCCAAAAAAAATTATTATTGGAGATTGAATAAAAATTTATTCTTTAAATTTTAATCTAAAGAGAAACTAAATTCTCCATTTAGAGTAACTTTTGAAAAGATGAATTTACAGTAATTACTGAAAAGAAATCTAATGTGAGCATCATTCTAATATGATATTTTCAGATCATGTGCAAACTGTCCAAAAGAATGTTAGGGTTGCCATCAGCAATGCCTGGCAATTTGCCATAGAAAGAGTTTAAAGTGGTTTACATGATCTTCTAATCAATAAATTAAACACAGGAAAATAGGAGTACATGAAATAAAAAAAAACAAAATAAAAAAAGTTGTTTTCCATTTATAATGGCTATGTTAATTCAGTATTGAATTTTGCTTTTGTAACCGTTATCTTAGAATATCAACAAGAGACCTCTATATGAGCAATAACAAAAGACTGCCAAAACATTAGGCAAAGTCTGTCATAGATGATGTGATAAAATGCAAAGTCTTTATTGAACACTGTTATTGATGATCAATAAGAAAAGGTTATCGAGAGCAACAAAAATAGATCACTAAATTAACAATTATTTGCATCTTATTACTGAAAAGAAAAAAAATGTAATTTAGATATAATAAATGAAACAATTATAATAAAGCCAAGTCAGTAATTATAAGAAAACATTGTGAGAATTTGTAGTGATTTTCAGTAAAGACTACAAATGATTTGAGAAATATTTAGAATAAAATCTGATAACATTTTGAATTCAATGAAAATATAACTATTTAGGGTAGGTTAATAAATACTGATATCTATGACACTACTAGTTGCAATAATTAGCAAAAAAGGACAAATATAAGATAGAAATTATATAGAATAACATATTAGTATTAATACTAAACATTAATATACAAAATACTGATGTTAGAATATAAACCAGTGAAGCTTGTATATTCATGTACCGATTCATATGCAAATTAGCTATAAGTTTCTTTTTTGCAAATGTACTTTTCTTTATAAAACCATTTTGTCGACAAGATTTTTCAATATGTTATTTCAAATATGGATACTACTACGACTACTATTGATAATACTAATAGTACTAATAACATTTCATTCATTTCACCATCATGTCACAGACTCCAACAACTCAATATTCAATATACAAAATTCTTTATGATAACCAGAAATTGTTTCTCTAGAATAACTATTCATTCCATTTTAGCAGAAGGATTTTTTTTTGGTAGTGGGGGGGGGGAGGAAGGGAAAGCAATAAATGCACATTATTCTTTTTGTACATGTATATTGGGTGGAAACATCAGGCATATCTCAGCAATTTCAATGGTTGTTCAATAGCAATCATTCATAAAAATTCTATCTTTTACAAAAAAAAAAAAAAAAGAAAAAAAAAAAAAAAAAAGAATTATCATGCATATATGAATTTATTTGTGCCAAAGTCAATATAGCAAGAGTTTCATGTATCTAAGAAAAGGAAAAAAAAATTACTTGAGGATATCTAAGAATCAACCATTTATTCATATTATTTAGAATAACAAGCAGTTCTCTTATTCACCAATGCCAAGAGACAGGTTGACAGGTAACATCATGTAGCATTTACTGAAATTGATTGATAAAATATAAAATCTGCTTCACTGTCCTAATGTTTTAGCTTGAAAATTTATAAAAGTACTAATACCTGTTAAACTAAATCATCTATATTTTATTTCAAAGGAAAAAAAAAAAAAAAAAAAAATCCTAAAGTGATGGTTCAAGATCTTCAGCAGATTTGATGGACTTGCTAAGCGGAAAAGCTTGAAAGCATTTTTTTCAGCACTGAAATACATACCCATGTATAGTGGTAATTATGCTACACTGTCCTCAGCAGCAGCAGCAACAGCAGCATCCTCCTCCTCTTCCTGTCATTTGGTAATCAATCCATTTGTTTTAAATCTAGTTCATCCCTGAAACAATAAAGAAAACATATAAGAACAAATGAAAAAAAAAAAAAAAAAGAAAGAAAAAAAAAGATTTTAAAATGCATGATTCTGCCAGCTCAATGCACAGTAAAAAGAAACGTATTTGCATTTTATTTCATAAACTGTTTCTTGTCAATGAATAAAGAATTAAAAAAAAAAAAAATTTTTTTTTCATGTCCATATATGAACAGAAAAATTCCTCAGAAAAAGATAGCAAATAATGCAAGGTTTCTGATGCTGTGTGTATATTAGGTTTCATTTACTAGGTTAAAGAAAATCAGGAAACTTATACCAAATGAATAAAAGACAAGTCAATACAAAAAACAAGACCACAATTAGAAGGAAAAGAGGCTTAGACATTTCATCATTTCAAAACATTACTGATTAAAAATGGCATCCAAAATTTAAATGTTTTTTTTAAATTTCCAACAGCAGAAATAATAATAAAAAGTATATTAAAAAAAAAAAAAAAAAAAAAAAAAAAAAAAAACCCTTCAAGAGAATCAGAAAAACTAGCCAAAGTTTTATAAAGAATAGGCATTAGAAACTAACTGAAGATCTTGATAAGGAAAAGACATAGAAAGTGATAGTAAATTTACAGAATTAAAGAAACAATGTAAAAAATGAAAGTATTTTGTTCTAAAATTAAAATGAAAATCTTTTTTTTTAAATTACCATATGTCAGAATAAAAAATAAGTTGTCACTGAGTTAATTACTTGCCAACTTGGTCAGAGAGTTAAATCTACTAAACATCAGGCATGAAAGGTGAATGCATGCACACACATGATTTTATATACTTAAGAGTGATAAAAATGAATGTTTACAAATTTCACAAAGTAAGAATTTATCTAAGAATTAATAATAAAAATTACAATTTCTTTACTTTTAAAGAAATGAAATTCAAACCATGAGGCATATTTTTTGTCAATTTACAATATTCTATAACCTTGCCAAGTAAATGCAATTATACACAAACATGTCTAGAACAGATATATGCCAACCTTTTTATATTCATAGACAGGATAAACTAAAAAGAAAATGTCTTATTTCCTAAATAACCAATTGTAAAAAGAAAATAAATACAAACTCAACACATAATAAAGGAAAGCCAATGGCATTGCATCAGATGTAATCATTCTTTTTTGCTGAGATATTGGAAACATATGCAAGTTGAATTAACTGAAAGAAGACTTGCTCACTTTCACAAAGAATTTATAGCAACACAAAAAAATGTTTATAAAGGCTGTTTTCATATTCAACAATTGTCAAATAAAATAGATTAAGTATCAGATATGAATAGTGAACAATGAATATTTAATACTTTATTACTTAGTAACTAATTCAGAAGTCAAGATTTGAAATTTTTTTCTTTTTTAATTATTATTTCTGCATAAAGGATCTGTGTCTGAAATGTTTTTTTCCTCTTTCTCATGCACTTATTTAGATTTTAGGAATGGGTTCAGGATTTAGAAATAAATCAAAATCAGCCAAAAGAGTTTGTAGTTGTTTAAGTGTTTTCATTTTGAGTCGAAGATTTGTTTCTGAAAAAGTTGGAAGGAGCATTTTTTTTTAATCTAAAAAAGTATTTTGATTAGAGTATTAGAGGGAAAACTTGAGCTAGAATTAAACAAAACAAAATATTGCAAAAAAAGTTTTATGTGTACTTATCATTTTTATTAGATACTTTGCTATCAGTTAAAACAGATTTCGTAATGGAGAAAATATGCCAGTTACATTAATTAAAATGTTAGAAAAAAAAAAAAAAATTGATACTGCCTGGTACTAATTAATATTTGTAGCTTTTACAAGATGATCACTATGAAACATACACTGTACCTTAGAGATAATTGACAGAACATAGAATCTGAACATAGATATTAAAAGGAAAAAGTAAATAATCTTATGAAATGAATAATCATAAAAGTTAGAAGTAATTAAATTTGCTGACCTTAACAAAGTCATTCTCATTGAGAACTGATCATTTACAAATTGTGCAATCTTCTTACTAGATGAATTCTTAACATTTCAAAGACACTACAGGATGGTAAAAACATGGAAATAAAATATCCTCAACATCTCATGTAAATACAAAAAAGTAAAAAAAGTTTCCTCAAATAAAAACCAAATTATTTCCTTTACTCTATTAATGGAATTAACTTTTAGCAAACTAAATCCATAAGTTTATTTAAGATAGATTACTATTTATTAAATTTATCAATATACAATAATTGCAAACAAATTGTAGCAATCAAAAACTAATGCTTAATGTTGTTTTAAAAGATATTAATGACCCGATTGTCTAATAAATCTATTAACATTCTGATAATATGAAGGGTGCTCAGAAAGTAATGTATCCTATTTATTTCCACAGAAATTTCAACAGATACAAGGCATACAATGGATAAAGCAATTTTTCAGCTATAAAACAATTTTTCTCAAGTCTCTAGCATTGGCTATGCATTTTTGCCAGTAATGAAAAAGAGCCTACTCAAATGTGGTTTGTCAAGCACATTGCTGAAACATTATCCACCACCTATGTTCACATTCACCATTTGGTCTCCATAAGCATTCAGCAAGCATCAATGAATGCCAGTTTTTACACTTGAAGGAATTCAATGAAATGTTTTTGCTTTATGTGCACTTAAATGTAGACTTCTACTTAATAAAACATTGTGAGGCAACAAAATAAAATAGGAGACATTACTTTCAGACTGACCCTCATAAATATTACATATTTGATGGGAATTGTTGTTATGATGTTTTACAACAAGTGTATAAACAATCCTATGAAGAAATTTAAAACTTGTTCTTAAGAAGCATTGTAAATTATGAGAATGTACAGAAGAGGGATTGTAATACTTCATATAATAAAAAGAGGATGGATTGAAAACTTAAGCTTTAACATGAAGAGCAGCATATGAAAATATTTTGACAGTTTTATAGAAATTCAAAATTATAGAAAAGGAAAACAAGTTTAAATAACTGAACAGATCATTTTATTGAGAGAGAGGAAAAACAGGTAAATGAAAAAAGAAAAATGGTGCTGATAAAAGAGGATAAATAGGTTAATAACATCTAAGTGAGGAAATTTATTCAATTATACACTTCTTTTCTACTAATGGTTTAAAAAAAAAAAAAAAAAAATAAAAAAAAAAAGTTTCAATTGTTTTGACTCAAAGTAGCTGGTGAAATTTTTTTACAACTTTTCATTTCAAAGACTAGCCATGTTAACAAGTTGAAAGGAAGTAACAAATCCTAACCTTTAATTTGGAATTTAAAAAAAACAAAAAAAAAAAAAAACAAAAAACGGTTAAAGCAAAATGAATATATTGGGGGGTAAGAACCATACATTAAGAAACGAGAATTTCATGTCAGTTTTTTGGAACAAGATGTTTTCGAAGGTCTACATTTGCATATTAAAAGCTACAATCAAGAACATTGAAATTTTAAAAGTGCTTATATCATTAAAAACTTTACATCAAAATAGTTTTAAATATATTTGAAAGTATATTTTAATTAAATTTCTTCTAAAACAATAGCAATACATTCTTTTATAGTCAATTTTTTTTGTAATAAAATTATAAAAAAAAAAAATTAAAAAAAATACAGATCAATGAAGTCTTTAATAAAAGGAATTAGGCAATCCCTCCTTTCATCAAAAAAGAAAATATTGAATTTTTACACATCAAGTTTTTGAAATGAAATACAAAAGTAATTTCCCAGTGAAGAAATGTCCAAGAAATATTATTATTTATTTCAATATTGTAGGTTTGTTTTTTGTTTTGTTTCTTCATCTTAGCTCTTCAAATGGCACCAACAAATTGAAATGTATCAAATAACAAAAATGTTTAGTTAAGGAAAGGAAGGAAAAAAAAACAAAAAAAAAACAACGTTTTTGAGTTTTCTATTAACACATTTTTAATTTTTTCGTTATGAATACAGATATACCACTTTATTTTCTTTGACTAAAATATTCAAAGGCTTGACAGAATTTGAACATTGCTTCTTTATAGGAATTGAAATCAAGGCTGAGGTTTGGTTTAATTAAGATACAGTTCATATTTCATAACATTACTTTCAAGAATTCAAAAATGATTTCTAAAGTGTTGCCTGATTTCACAAACTGAGAGTTCCCTGGTATTTGAAATACCAAAAAGGCTAATCAAATAATATTGTTAGACTTCAAAGTTTATAATAAGAATATTGCAAAACTTATTTAATGACTGAAATAATCCATTTAGCTTGACACACTTAGACATGGTTTAAGATCATTTTTAGTTTAAATTCAGATTAATTAAAAAAATAAAGTTTTTAAAAAGGTTAAAGAATAATATTAGTAGAATAAAATCAAATGAGAGGAAAAAGATTTTTCCTTTTAAGAATTCACAAAAATAATTTTGCAAAGGAAGTTAATTATAAGAAATGGTTTTGTGTCTGTTAGCATGAAATGAAGTTATAGTCATTTTTCCTATTTGGGATTAGGTCAACCAAACTCATTTGCAAAAAGGTCAGCAGACAGGTTGGTATTTAAGTGAAAGTTAGTTGCACAAAAAAAACAAAAAAACCCTGAACCAAAACAGATGTAATATATTTATTTGATTTGATTCTCCTCCTCATTAAGTTTTAAAATAAATTCATATTGATGATACTTTGTTTACCACTTTTCCTACAAACAATTTGGAAACAGTTGAAAACAAGCTAACTGAACAGTTCGGAAATAAATATCTTCACTTTCACTCTACAAAATAATGAATTTGCATTGAACAGTAAACAATGACTTTAAACAAAAGCAGAAGGAGTTGGTTCTTGAGGTTGTTCCCGATCTCCCATCTAGATCAAACCAGAATTTCAAATCTATAACCTCCCCACACACAGAATTTCCTGACACTCCACTTCATTTATTTAGTCTTGGGTCAGACTAAACTTAAATATTTATCAACAATGCAAGCCACAGACACCAAGCAAACCTTATTCTATTTTAGAAAACTAATTTTTTTTTGCCAGTCAAATTTCAAACAAAACCAAATGAAACAATTTCTAATCACATATATCAATGAAGACATGAAAACAAGTTTATAGGCCATATGAAAACAAATATTGCTATAACTCCTAATTGGAAACATTATTAATTCTAATTATTAAACAAATTTAAAACTTGCCTGAATACCATTATACTCAATATCAGTAAATTTCTGAAAAAACAAGTACATCTTCAGAGTTTGTCAAATCTACCAAATACTTTTATGGTTCATTCTTGTTTCCACTTTATTTGATTTTTCAACTTATACCATCAAGAGTGCTAACATCAAGTTTACTATTTGCAATAATTAACTGGAGTGGAATTTATTACTAAGACAAAAATATGCTTAGGAATTAATTTTTATTAAATATGCAAGAAAAAAAAAATGCTCTAAAATTTCAAAATCAATTTGTAAACAAATATTTTCATAAAATTGCAATCTAGCATTCATTTTTGTTTTTGTTCTGTCGCACACAAAAACATACATATAACAAATAGCAGAGTAACTGAAAATAGAATTTTTCTATTTGTGTATTAGAAGTGGACAAGGTAATTTCTAATACCTTTCTTACCAATAAATATAATATATATTTCAGAATGAACAGTATGCTTAAATTAGAAGAGTGTAAGTAAAAATTTACATCAAGGTAAATATTAAACCAATATTCAAATAAATAAAACTAATAAATGGAGTTAGGAATGCTGACCTATAAGTCTTAGTGAAACACTAAAGGAAATGCTAGATTTGTTCAAGAGGAATGTGGCAGAGGCAGAATGTCAGTTCAAGGTGAGGAGACTTGGATAAAAATGTATGTGAGAAATTAGGGGGAAAAAAAATCTAGGTAACAGGTTATATATAAGATGAGGACATTATGTTAACCTGGATACAACTGTTCACCATTGAATCATAATGGAAGGAAAAAAAAAAAGGCAATTGAATTAAAAATGTTTTTCAAAATCAATTAGTTTCTCATTGCTACCTAACTCAAACAAAGACAACATGAAATTGAGGCTTAATAAAATTATAACTCTGGACCATGTTCAAATGTGCAGGAAATGTGCCAATATTTATCTTAGATTATAGACCTGAAATTATCTGGATCAAAAAAAAAAAAAAAAAAAAAAAAAAAAAAAATTTTTTTTCAATTTCTATTCTTGTTGGCAAAAATGGGGAAAAAAAATTCACAAAAAAATAATTAAGATAAATATTTTTAATTTTGCCTTTGCTTTTCTCAGTCAAACTTATGATTGACAATTTAAGTAAAGAAACAGTAACCAAGGGGGTAAGTGAACTTTTTGGTTTGAAATCAAAGATTTTTCTATTTCCAATGTAAACTTCTAAGACACATCAATAACCAAGCACTTGAGACAGGTTCTAAGACTGGTCATTTACAATTGTTTTTTCAACACTTAAGTGACAACTACAAAAAACTGATTATGCTGTAAGTGTAGACTTTTTGGTCTGTTTAGAATCACAATGAAAAAAATAAAAATATAGTAAGGATAAGACTGATGAAAATATTCAAACAATTTGTTGAAGTAGAATTCCCCAACACCATAAATAGAAAATGATTTTCCATAACAGATTTGCAAATATATGTACAAAACACAATAATTATCTACTTCTATTATAAGAATTATTTTAATCTTAAGGTGAATTTATATTTTATATATTTAAAAGAAAATACTCCACAAAATAAAAACAAGGGAAACTTAAATTTTTAATTAACATAACAGGTTATCAAGTAAAATTAAATGATGTTTCCAAGTATGGCATATTTCGATGATTATAAAAACTTCTATATGAAAAGTAAATACACCTTTATCATTTAAGTTATTTTAAACTAAAACCAAAATCATGATTTCTCATGACTGGATATACCAAAGAAAAATAAATAAAAACATTTATATATATATATATATATATATATATATATATATGAACAAAGCATGAATGTTTAATTTCATTGGTGATGATAACTATTATCTCAAGAACAGAAAATGCCATGGTTTTTAATAAAAATTATTCCTGACGATTTCGGTACAATAAATAAATAAAAAAACAACTTGTAATTTTCTACCAAGATAAGGAAAAAAAAAAAAAAAAAAAAAAAAAAATGTAAGAGATTTTGAATTACAAAATTAACTTAATGATCAGCAGTAATAACAGATGTGAACAAATCAAAACATTTTTATTTTAGACACAATGCAATATATTCATTCCTTTCACAAACTAAATTTTTTGTTTAATTTTGAAATGCTTATTAACTATTTGTTTTTGATTATTTTTTAAAATTCTACATAATCTCTTAATTTAAATGTCAATAGTTTTTGGTCAATTATATATTTCTAAGAACATTACATACTTGTTTAATCAAAAGTGTAATATGTTTTCTAATGTCTAACCACAGCTATAACATTGTATAAGTGTTGTTGTAGATCTCAAATAGGACATTTGAATACAAAGGTGAAGGTGACTGATAAATGATCAGAAAGAGAATAAGAAATGCTAATCTTAAGCACTCTAAACCAAGGAGGAGAGAGTATTTGAAATGTTACTGTTCATAGAAAAGAAGTTAAGATATCTATGCGAATTCCATGCTTGAATAGGTCAGTGGAGGATGAGTAATTGTGCTGGACTCACATGTTTTATTCTTATCAAGAATGACAATGGTGTAAGAAGTGCATTTCACTGTGAGACAAGTGGATATGTTACTAGTCAAGTTAGGAGGAAACCATGTAAGTGCATATAAGAAGAAATACTTCTGAGAGGAACTCGGAAATTTATGAGGGCTTCCATTATTCGAGAAGTGTTTCGGGGAGAGGGGGTAGTATTGGTTGCTAGATATCTGGATAAATCTTTTTTGGATAATAGCTACTTTAAAAGTTAAATAGATTTTATTAGTGGGCATCAGGATACAAGTATTTCATGTGGTTGTGACGGAGAAAGTGGTTTTTACAGTGTGCAGTTGGAATACTTGTTACAGATTTATTAAAAAAGAAGTCTATTAAATTAGTAAACACACTTGATGAATTTGCATCATTGATTATCCAGAGACATTTGGAGCCTGACTGAAATCAATGTTCTATTGGAGATGAACTACTTTTACAACGATATTAAGTAAAATTTAAGAAAAAAAAAAAAAAAAAAAAAAGACATTATCTTTAATGAGATATATGAGCAGACAAAAGTATGCAAGTCATGTTATGGATTAACTTTCACAGGAGTTATTAAACCAATATTAAATTTAAGTTAATTTGAGAGATTCTAAAATGAAGAAATCAGTAATTTATACATGAAATTAATAAAAAATCCAATCACCTCAGAAGTTAACATTCTTCAGATTAATGAGCTTCCTCTTTCATACCTCAACTTCACAAATTTAAGCAGAGTACTAGATTGGCAGATAGGTCTCACATTTTACTGTTGAAATTGTTAGATGTAACTGTTAATTCTATTTTAATTAACAGCTTCTTTTCTCAAACTTCTCACCTATGGAACTCACATCTGGTTTTTTGCTTTCATGTCAAATACAATCTCATAAAATCTAAATACAATGTGAATCATCAACTTCTGTCACCTTGAATCCTGCTCTTTTATTGTTTTCTTTCCTTAATAACATTTTCTCAGATTCTTTCACTTTTATAAACTCCTTGCATCTTAGTAGCATTATCATCTTACTTGGGATGAAATAATTTAAAAGGAAAAAAAAAATAAAATCAATTGTGTCTTAATTCTTTAATTTTTAAATAAACATATCAAACAAAATAGGTCCTAAAAAGTTACATGAAATTTTCACTGACTTTTCTTTTAGTATGAGTGGATGCATAAAAAGTTCTGTCTGACCACTTCTCAAAATCAGTATTCTGATGTTTGCTTGTTGAAATAATGATTTTGGAAATTTTGCCAGATTGAGAAATATTTAGCACTCTCCCTCATACATGCTGGGAAGCACAAATAGGGTTTCTCCAGTTTTTCACAAAAACAGTTTTCCTGATTAGAAATCATTGCAGATGCTATGAAAAGAAATCAATTGCTCTAAGAGATTTCACATTCCATTCAAAAAATTAGTATTATAAAAAGTATTCAGTGCAAAATAATTTTATATTTTATAAACCAATAAATACCATAAATTATATTTATGCTTATATTATATTTAAAATATATGCCATAAATATTTAATGAATAAAATATGACCTTCTTTGGCTTCAATATCAATTTTGGAAATTTTCAAAAAACTACAAATTTCTAATTTAGGATGAGATCTAAGAGTTCCTCTATAATTCCAATGGACCTTTTTTTTCTAGTATATATTAGATTATTTGCAAAACAAAATGAAATTTGAACTGGAAAAAACTGGAAATACAATACATTTGTTTTCTTACGTTCTTTCAAAAGGAGTTCATATAAAAACCAGAAATAGGTTTAAAGTATAATTTAAAAAAAAGATTTCAAATGGTTGGATCTTTCAGCAAATTTTCTAGCAAAGGTTTACTTTATGCAAAATTGGTCAAAGTTTATTCTCTAAGATATTTTATTGGGAATATTTTGCCCTTTAAAAATTCCATTCGATAAATAAGAATGAAACAGCAGAAATATGACCAAATTAATCTACCATTTCTTGTGTCTTACCAGATATTAGATACAAATCTTGTAATCACTTCAGCAAAAAGAAAAAAAAAAAAAAAAAAAAGAAAAAGAAAATAAAGAACCCCATTTTCTATTAATTTTTCCCTTCTTTGAGAAATCCTTTGCCAAATGTGTGTTTGCATGCATGTATATGTATCTGATGATCACTTAAAGTGTGAAATGGACAGTTACAATGCAGTGTTGATTTATATGGCCACAATCTTTTTATATCAGACTAAGAATTTGAAAATATTTTTTAATGGTTAGTAAGAAGTGGACAGACAATAACCTGTTTTTGTTTTGTTAATTCTAAAGTTAGATGAAAAAGTGGTTCTATAGTCAGAAAGAACAGTTACTGGCAAAGAATGTTGCTGATTAAAGCAACAAAATATTTACTGTTAAGTCTCCTTGAAGTTCTCAGTTTGTGAAGTATTTGTATTTAATACAGGTCAACTGAAATCAAAGACAGCAAATATGCTTTCAAGATCTATAACTAAATCATTCAAAATATTAATCTGATAAGCAATGAATAGCTATAATTATATCAGCAACCAAGATTATGTTTTTACCCATATAATTGTATATGTGGGGAGATACATATGATAGAATTAAGAAGATTATTTGACAGAAACAATAGTTCACCATATACAAAAAATAGGCCAAACTGCATTTCCAAAATTACATTATATTAATACTATTAAGAAATAAGAAAAATACATTGTTTATTTTTTTATTTTTACATGAAGACAAAAAATATCACATTGTGTCAGCACAATGGACTTAATTAGCATTAAAAACAATGTTACTTTTATTGAAAATTATGAAACAATTTGAGACTATTTAACTGGTTTTCATCTTCCTGACCCCAACAAACAGCCATTCATTAAATGCACCAATAATGTAGCCAGAACATAAGCTTCAAATTAATTACTTTGATTTTACATGTATGAGATTGTCTATTCAATAGAAAAAATTTGAAGACCAAAATAGTTCCATAATCTATATATTCATAGCAGGTTGCATATACAATTGTGGTTCACTTAACAATTATTGTCTGTACAAACAAATATTTTTTTAAAATCATGCCTATTCCTCCCCACTGTTCTGAAAAAGAAAAAAAAAAAAAAAAAAAAAAAAAAAAAGAAAAAAAGTTCATTTTAATATACGTTATTTCAGTCTTAATATATTTATTGTTATATTGGTTTCTGGAAACTAATGGCAATATATAACAATTATATATCCCTACATGACTTGACAAAGTTATTGTGTACAAACTTTTCTTTTTAAAAAAAGAAACAGAATAAAAAGTTTTTCAAAGATCAGACAATGGGATACAGATTGGTTTTGAAAATGTAATAAAAGTTTAGATAGACAGAACTTGTTTAGCACAAATACATTTTTTTTTTTTCATGCAAATAAAAAACCTTCATGAAGATCTTTGAGCATATTAATAATTCTCCCAACAATATTCTGTTCAGAAGTTAATCTGTTTTCTAAACATTTTCCTGTGTCAATGAAAATTTTTTTACTCATATTAACAATACAATTAAACAATTCTAAAAATACAGATACACAGCATAAACTAGTGATTATATATATATATATATATATATATCGACAGAGAGGAAAAATAGAGACTTAGATAGACCTATATAAATTTTAACAAAGTCAATTTTAAACTCTTATGTTTGTCTTGTAGATTTTTTTTTTAAACTTTTTATACACATTTAAGTTATTTGCTATTGATAAAAAAAAAAAAAAAAAGAATTAAGAGTCATCCATTCATATTTAGACAATGAAAAATCCCAAGAATGTTAATAAGTCTGTATCCTATCTTGACAGCATGAATGACAACTGAGTCATGGAGATATTTGTCAGGGAATGAGACCATGAAAAAAGTATAATTAAAAAAAACACAGAGTAAAAACAAAGTGAGATGTGTCACAGTGGAGTAAACAAAGACACAAGATTTAATCTGTTAGTACCACCAATCCATCCCTACCCTGACATACACACAGATGGATCAGGGGCTACTGAGAAATTTTCCTGTTTCTGATAGCTGATGAGATGAAAGGATAAAACACAATGTGAATGATAAAAGTGCATAAAAATGCTTGAATCTAATAAAAAGCATGAATGAAATATTATTTGGCTATTGATTGATCAACAGAACTTCTTGTTTTGATGTCCATCTGCTCTAATGGCTGGTTAAAATTAAATCATTCTGACACAGTTAATATGAAAATGCTGGTAATCAGTGGCATAGCATAATGCATTAACTCCAGTGCTGAAGACATAGAAAAACGCTGGAGCCTCTTGAAGGACAGGACTTCTCAAAGACATATGTGCCAAAATGATAATGGAAGAAGATAGCCATGATTAACAAGAATCATAATAGCAACACCTAGTGTATGTATGACAATATTGAAACAAAATGTTACGGGTATACAGTTTTGAGTATCTTTAAATGTGCAAGTACATGTTGCAGTCTTGTTGCTAATGAGTGTTATTCAATGGCTTTTTCACTTCCTCAATATTTATATAAATCCCAGGTCATATAATAGAGAATAGTAGTAAGGATAATAATAAAAAAACATGGTTAAATGTTTATTATTTGTTTCAAATGTTTATTATTTATTTCAATCATTCAATGTATGGAAATGTACTTAAAGAACAAACTCTTTGCAATCTGGAAATTAATTCAAGATTTGTTTTTAGTATATTAAAAGCCATAGTAATATGCTTAACAAATCAAACTTCTATAGCTTCATGGGAAGAAATGGTACAATCAATGAAAAAGCAAAAATATTTTAAATAAATATCAAATAGTTAAGAAAGGATATTGCAAATTGTAAATCTTATCCAAAAGCAAAAGAAAAAGAGTGACATGTCAGTGAACAACAAAACTGAGTAAAAGTCACTTGATCATAAAGACAGAAGAAATCAATTTCAGAAGAGGCCTTTTTTTTAATACTACTTTGAGAATGGAATTTTCTTTCTTCCAAGAAAAACTAAAAAAAATAATCAGCATTTTTAGACCATATCATCCAGATGAATAAGTTTCAGTGAAATAAACAGCAAATAAACAATTCATAAAAAAAAAAATAATTCCTTTAATTCAAAAAATATCTCCAATATAAAAACAGGTTAGAACAAATAAAAAAAAATGAAATAAAGAATGCAATAAAACGGGTTTAGTCTGATTACATCTTAAAAGGTACATTTATAAAACCAATTTTCTAATAGGCTTGTGAGGGATATCCTAACCACATCAAAAACTAACTTTTTATAAAACAATAAAAATAGATTAAAAAATACAATGATTAAATTGTGATTTAAATACTGAATTAAATAAAAAATAAATTGTATATTTTTATTTTATATTTGCAACCAGTCATATTCATTAAATTTTGTGGATAAATCTGAAACTATTTTTTAGAATTATATAAAAAATATGACCACTAACTAATTCTTACCAAATAAATCGGAGAAAGAAAGATTCAAGTGTCTATATACATAAGCATTTTTTTTTTTAAATTTGAATAAAAATCTTTTGTAGAATGTGAAACTCATCCCTGGTCCTTATTGGATTTATGTGACCACAATATTTGCTGACATTTATGAGTTAATATATTAAGACTTTTGCATGCTGGTGGACATTCATTATAATAAGATCTGTGTGATACAATCACATAATTTATATAATAATATAATAAACAGTATCATAAAAAATGTGTGATTGCCGATATAAATGTCTTGTTTTAGCACCAAAATATAAACAGTATGTTGTCAATATTCACAAGAAAAGAGAATATGTTGATGTTATTCTTATAAGCATTTATTTTAGTAACAAGAAATCTTTTTTAAATCATGTGAACTTTTATTCTATGATTAAAGCTTTTTCAGGAATAAAAACTAGATTATTTCTTAACTATCAATTTCAAAGAACTTTATTGTTACAATTTTTTCAGGAGTTGATACACTCAGATTTGATATATTCACAAACCACTGAATCACTTGGATTATGAAGACAGAAATGTTTCGCAGTTGCAATACAACTATTACAAGCTATGAAATTAGCCATGAAATCTAAATTCAAGGATATGATCTCCCTTGCACAATACTTAGGAATGTGACACATTTTTATTAACACATGACTTGGAATTTAAAGTATTTCAGAATTATTTTTTAATATTTTTTTTCCTACAGTTGAGACTTATTCTCCTTTAATGAGAAAAAAAAATTCAATGTAATTTTCCACCATAAATATATTTCATTTTTTAAAATTTTTTTTTAATGACAAATCAACAAGGGGCAATCATTTAAAAACCTGAACACCATTAAATGCAAGTAAGAGAAAACTTCTTATTGGTGAATATAGGCATCCCCCCTCCGCCTCACCCAGAAACTGCTCTGACTAATCGAGAGAAGAGAATAAAGCTATTATTTCTGAGCAGTGCATTCATGAAAGGGAAGGGGGCTGCAGCTAAAAAGGGATTATCCCCAAGCTATAAAGGGAGAATTCCACACATACCATCCATTGGAAAGATAGAAAAGAATTTTCATGATAAATTCTATCATGAAAATCCCTTTTGTTTTCCTTAATTTAAATATTTAAGAATTCTATCATTTAATTCATTGACACTTTTCTGATTTTTGGAAATTAACGAATTATCAACATATTGAGCAGGATTAAAAAAAATATTAAATGACAAACAAATAAGAGGCTATTTTTTTTTTAAATTAATGGGTCTGACAAATTAACTAATGAGAGATTTCATTGTTATGGTTTGTGTTACTAAAACAAGGGAACATCTAATTAGTAAATAAGGGAGATAAGACTGCTAATAAATTGTAAATTGTTTTTATTTCTTTTCTGCTAAATTTCTTCAAATGTTTTTACTGTTAATGATTTTATATGCAGGATTTTTTTCCATGCAACAGTAGAGTTAATTGAAAAGACAAAATCTCTACATTATTTTTTCAAAAATATAACAATGCAATAAAACCATTTTAATGATAACATTAAATTAACATATCATAAATATAAGTAACATAGCAGTGTTTTTTCACAAAAACTTTTACTTCAGCTAACAATTTATTCTTAAACACATGTTGCAGTCAATGTGCTAATAAGATTTTAGAACATTTCAAATGTCCAAGTAAAAGAATCAAGAAATTAATCCAGGAAAAAGACGAGAAACTGTTTCCAACTTGACATTCAATTTATAATACTATTGAGTTGGTCAAAAAAGTTTGTTCCCTTATTAAGTAGAAAATTTATTTAAACCAAAAAAGTTTTTTGGTTTGTTCAATACCAACATTTTTTATTATTATTTTAGAATAGAGGAAGCACATATAAAACACGAATCAAAACCCTTTAAAAAATAAGACTGCAACAATTTCTGAATCAATTAGCTGAATACTGGGACACACTATTTCCTTTAAAGAAACTAAAAATAAGACTCAAATGAAAATGAAGAAAAAAAGTCAAAACACAATCATTCATAACATTTTATGATTTATGAAGGAACATAAAATTGCAATCAACACAGAAGTAACTATGCCTGCTAAATGAAAATATTGGCCATCATCAACAATTTCTCCATCATTGTGAAGTGATAATTTGAAGCAAACAACAGTGTATGAATTTTAAAATTTTGATTACTTAATAGATGTTGTATCTAATTATTTATATCCTGTCATAATTGATCATTTTTTTATCTAAATATTCCAACTAAAACTCTTTAATAAGCCATTTGGATGCAGTAAGACAAGTGATAAAACAAGTCATATAGAATTTTAATGCACTTTCTTTTCATTATGACAGAATTAAGTATTGCACACTAAAAGAGATATGACAATAAAATGTTTGTGTGGGTTTCTGATACCATGTAGTGGAAAAGGCAAGCCAAACAAGTAGACTGATGAAAAAACAGGTTTGAACAAAAGATACGTAGGTCAACAATGACAGGAAAAGAAAGCCCCTTTCCCTCAGTAATAATTTTGTGGGGAAATAATCACATTTACAAAGTTTAGATTAATGCGTTATTTTATTTATAATAAAATTAAGTGATATTAAGATTCATCTCAGAAGATATTGCTGACTTCACTGACTCTGAAACTATGGAATTTAAGAGTAATACAAATGGATTACCAAATACACTGTGCCTGATTGATGATGTAGAGCATTTGTAATAAAGACTACAAGTAAAAAAAAAACAAAAACAATGCTGAAAAAATTTTCTCAAAACAAAACTTTAATGTTGAGAAAAAAATATATAAATTGAAAAAGACTTTTTACCACTGTCTTTGTATTGAATTCTTACTATATAGGTGAATGTATCTGAGTTTATGAAAGCAATCAACAGTCAGCTAGCCTGTAAACCTGCTTTTAAGGCCAACACACACACACGTTATATATATATATATATATATATATATATATATATATATATATGAGTGAGAGATCTGACCAAAAAGTATCAGGACTGGTGCTATAAAGAGAAAATCAGAATACATATCAATTCAAGATTTAATTTCCTTTGAAGTAGACCCTTCTGAAGCCACACACTTTATCCAGCATCATTTGATGGAAGCATTTCTGGAACCCCATTTTTGGGATAGCAAGCAGTTGCCTTATTGCATTCTCTTGGATTTCCTAGACATGTTCAAATCTTGTTCCATTCAAGTGAGATTTAATTTTTGAAGAGGAAAAAGTCCCAAGGGACAAGATCTGGGAAATATAGTGGTTGTCAAACCTGGTGAATGTTGTCCTTGGCCAAAAACTGCTGCACAAACAATGATCACTGATGGAAACTCTGTGATCTGACATGAAAGTATATATTAACCTTTACAACGCTGGAGGCAAAAATTGTCATCGTAGAATTCTCTCCCTTCACTGCTCTAGGTGCATTATGTCACCTTCAGACAGTTGCTATAAATAAACATTTGTCAACTGTTATTTCTGTTATTTTAAGCAGGAAAACACCTACTACTGCTATGTAACGAAGCTAAACCTCCATTTTCCAACACCATTTTGAATTCTTCTAGATTCTACACAAGGTATAACATCAATTAAAACCGTGCTAATTTTTTCACAATTTGTTTGATATGGACTCCAATGATGATTTTTAAGGCTTTTATCAAGTATATATTGAGGGTGAAGTAGTTGAAGATGATAATCACATTAGAGATGTGGAGGAAAGCAATGATGACCACAAGTGGTTACTATTATCTATGGCTGACTAATTTTATGGAAGCTACTGGTGACCATTGATATACCTGATAAAATAATTCACCTTCAGAAAGGTTGTCTATTTATAAATGATGAAATAACTTTATTTGTCAACGAGACAAATAAATATTCTTGTCAGGTGAAGGAAAGGACAAAAAAATGCTAGTATCTTCTCATAGGTAAACAAAAGGAAGCATATCTTTTTTGACAAAATGAAAGCTTTCTTAGCTATTTTGCTTCTTATTGCACCCCAGAAATCCACAAGAAGCAATAAAAGTTAAACTATGTTGAATCATTAATGTATTTATTTGTTCTTTCGCTTTTATTTTTTTTTCAATGCCAAAGCATAATGCATTACATCAAAATATTACTCACCCATTCTTTTATTAGAATACAAAAATAAAATCTGTACATACAATACAAAGAAAGTTATAAAAAGTTAAAAAAGAATAAAAAATAAAAAAATGAAGTGGCAAGGGGAACAACTCTAGAAAAATATTAGCATGGTAAAGGTTAAGCAGGGGTACATCATTGAATTCCTCCATGCAAAAAAAAAAAAAAAAAAAAAAAAAAAAAAAAAAAAAAAGAAAAAAGTGCACCCATTGGCATGTAGCAATACTTGCTTAATATTTACATATATCAAATAGTAGATATGTGCAGAGTTAGGATTTGGGTAATGCATTTCAGCAGTGACAATAGCACTGCATGTGAAAATTTGGGTTATCTCTGCAGGTTTAGATTTTTATAAGCATGGCATACAAGCACATGTTCATTTTTGGCAAAAATGTCTCGTCAATGACTATATAGAAAATAGAGTTTTGCAGCTGAAAACTTTCCAGTTGTGTTATTTCACTCCCTGTTATTTGATATGCAGTTTCCATAGAGATAACGATGAAGCATTACTATTAAAACACAAACATATATATATATATATATATATATATATAAAATACCTGGCTACTGGTTCCTACACCCATCAGCTAGGGCAGTAAGTTAATGCTTGTTACAGATGCCTGCTCAAGCATATTTGTGTTTGTTCAACACCCTCAAAAACCCACTTATGGTTGATACTGCAACTATACAGTAAACTTTTGCTACACTTTTTGGGAGAGAGTGAATAATCTGGCATGATCAACAGTTTGAATCATGCCAGATTAAGTGGCATGGCATGTCTTAGCTGTGAAGGTTTGAATTGGGAAAACTAAAGAACATAACTCTTCTGAACATTTGCTATGCTTGCAATGTTGTCTGTAAAAAAAAAAAAAAAAAAAAAGGATACAGAATGGAGTTTTTCCTGATAAGATCAAGTAAACAATTTTGAACTCTATCAAAGCTGGAAAGTGAAGATTGGGTAGCTCCAGCCCAGATATGGCAACAACATGCAATTTTTGGTCTAATCTAACACTTATACAGATAAGGCATGACAGGATTCAGATTCTTCTGAATCCTGTCATGCCTTAGAATGAGCTGATCATTTTCCCAGCATCTTTATCAGTAGATTGTATAAATGAATTCCAATTGAGGTCTGGAGTGAATTTGAAATCCAATACACATACAAAATATGGAGCCTCATTGAGACTGGAGTTATTCATCATGATTGGAGAAAACTTAGGCTTTGATTGGTGATGATGAAATGATACTAGCTTATTTTTTTTTTTTTTTTTAAGTACTAAAGTTACAAGTCAATTATCTCTTAATTGAACTGTTAGAGTTCACAGGTGAGAGGAGAGATCAGCTGCAAGGTTCTAATCATCTTGGTTTTGGAAACAATAGTAGTACTATCTCATACATGTATGGTAATAGTATTATTAGCCATTTCCATATAAAGAAACATTCAACATCCATTGACTGAGCAGACAGTGCTACTTCCGGTTGAAATTTATTAAATCTGCCTCTTAAAACAATTTTTCATGAAAAATGGGTTTCTCAAGTACACTCACTACTGTTATTGCTCTTCCCGGTGTTTGAAGTAATGCGGAATGTCAACATCTTGATTATGGCATTTTCTCTTTGAGTTACATGTGAACACGTGATATCTGTTTCAGTTATTGCTGGTTATCCAGGACAGTTCTTTGTAATTGTGTAGTGCCAATTTACAAGGTTTGAAAAAAGATGATCCTGGTTAAGAGCTACAGGTTTCATTCACTCAAAGCCTTTTTTAATCATTGATCTAAGAAAAAGATTATATAATTTGGGGAGAAGGTAAGCTATTCTCCAAAATTCAACCTCAATTTCAATGTATTATCCTTTAGTTTTTTTTATAGCTCAACTTCTTCATTACAAGGTTCATTACTGTTTATATTTGGAGACAGACATTGTAAAGATTGGATGTATGTTTGTATATGTTCTATTTCTACTGAGATCCAGAGATCAGGTTTCTTCTGTGTCATTTTACATTGTATGGTGTTATGATTTTTTTTTTTTGCTTTTCTCCATATTTCAACACATCGTTTATGCTGTTTGGCTTCCAATTTTCCAGAGATATTGGTTTCTCGGAGCATTAACTAATTGTTTAGTATTTGCCCTTCTGTTTTTCTTCATCTTCTTTTTGTTTCTTGTATCAATCTTTTCAACTTGGGTTTGGAGTATCTTTTTCTGTCTAGGTATTCTTGAGATGGTCTCACATGCTTTGGCTAATGTAGATATTATTACATTATTTGATTCATCTTAATTATGCAACAAGTGGCAGTGGTATTATTAGACAGGCAAAAAGAGTTGCTTGTTTTCTATTTTGAAATATGATTAACTTCACTCAATCAGATCCTTAATGAATAGATAGATTTTTACAATTAATCAGTAAGTCAAAGGCCAAACTGAACACATTTGTCCCAACCAAATCTCAAGTAGTCAGAAACAGGTTTTACAGCTTTTATTAACAAAAGGTTAATTAAATAGAGATCTTAGAATGAATAAATCTGATTGGTCAAGAATAATAAACTAACTTTATCCTAAGTCCTAAGTTTAAATTTAGCTTACAATGAATAATCATTTAACTAAATTTGGGGCTTAACCAAAATTTAGAAGACATGATAGTGTTACTATAAAAGCAAACAAATATCAATAAATTTACAGGTAGTACAAAGTAAAAATATATACATTTCTAAGACCCAAATAGATCTAAGCTTAAAAAGGAACATTCTCAGATTAATAGGATTTAAATTTTAAGTGTAAAGATGAAATAGATCCAACAGAATAAGTTAAGCTTCCTGACATTTTTCCAAATTTCCGGCTTGAACACAAGTAAATAACAGATTCTGGAAACAGTTCAAAGATGTGTCCAGATCATCTTTGCATAATTAAAAAAGCTGCAATAGAATAACTTTTCTGATGTCAAAACAAAGTATAAACCATATAAAAGTAATTAAATTCAATAAACCATGCCTAAAATTCTCTATGAAATTAATAAATATTTAAAAATCAAATTAATATATGCAAACAATTTAAATAAAAATATGACACTTATTCATACGATGCCTTCTAAGTTGAGCTCCTCTTTGATGTAATTTTTAAATCACATGTTGGTTAGGTTTTCCTCATTATTTTATTCATTGCCAAACATGAAGGAAATGTCAAGCAAAAACAGAGAATTGAGGTTTCATTTAATCAAAGGCAAAATATGATAAAAAACCCCAAGCTACTAAACTAATTGGTAATGTGCAAATAAATTCAAAAATCTATTTAGTCACTAAAAGTTGTTGAAATAAAGGAAAAACAGTTTAATTACACAAACATCTCCAACAAATCAACTTGTTGACCGGAGGAAAAAAATAATTCAGCTTATCAGTTACATCTTTATTTTCCTTAAAAAAAATAAACAGATGAAAAAAATTCATGAAGGTAAAACAACTACGTTATCAAATAATTTGAATTAAGAAGCAAATATTTATTGACAAGGTTTATCAGTTTCCCCATTGATTTTAAACGCTCTTCTGTACGACTAAATATATTTCCAATGAGTCATAGAGGACAACAAAGATGTTCTACTGAAACTGTAAAGACAGACCTGAAAGAACAAAATTGTTTTTTTTCATTAATTCATACAACTTTCTGATAAGGAATCACTTCTTAAGTAAAATTTCAAAAGGCAATTTAATGATTAATTAAATTTGGCCTCAAATCTTTAATAAAATGTACGACTATTTTATTCTAAATTAAACACTGCTAAATAAAATATCAGTTTATTAAAATTGACATTCTGTTCAACACTACAGCTTTCTCTAAGATAGCATTCAGATCAATATTGGACTTTTTAAAAATTAATGAAGACTGCTTGATGTATATAAACACTTTAGAAACAGTTCTTTCATAATTATTATATGAAAAACAGTAATAATATATTCAAATTTGTTCCTATCTTGTAATTTTATTATCATAGCACTTTAAGCAAACAATCTGTTCAATGAAAGATGACGAAAAATGAACAAATTTTCAAAGCTCTTTAAACAATAAATGCTTCAACATATGGCAGCTATTAATTTTATTCAGAAAAAAAACCATGTGCATGCATATATACCAATCTGTAGAGAAATACAGAAAACAAGAAAAAAAGTTGGGTTTTTTTTTTTTACTTTTTATGAGTGTCTTTAGACATCAGCAGTGATGATGAAAAAGAAATCTTGAAGACAACAATCGACTGAGTTTGAAATGTTTTCATGTACAAAAACATCCTAAAAAAATGAAATAAAAGGAAAACAATACAGAAAGGCAAATTCTGGTAAATATCATTAAGAAGCAATATTTAAAGCTAACAAAGAGCAGAGGCCATAAAGGTGGGGAATTGTTTTCCCCACCTTTATGGCATTTTAAGCTTCATAATCTGACAAGAAAGATAACTTATTGAAAGTAGAGGTAATTATAAAATTTTATTCCATAAGTGAAATACTGTCGGCACAAAATCAAAAGTAAGCCATTCACAAGATATATACTTTCATAATAAATATTATAAACACTACTTCTGAGTACCTACCAGTTAAGCAATATAATGCTATACGAGGTAAGTCTGAAATGTTCTTTGCTCAACTCACTTCCCAAATTCTGACCACATTAGATTTTCTTTTGGAAAATCTGGCTCAAAAACCTTTTAGCACCTGCCTCATACATGGTTCAGTTATTGACAATGAAAACATTCTGAAGGAGGAAATGAATGAATTGATTATATTATAAAAATAAGTGGTCCATTCCTTATGATAAGAAATAGCATGAAATAATCGCTAAATTGGTGGCAAAACTGTGTCCCAAATTGTATGGTAATAGATTGTATATTTTGTTAATTAGATGTGAACTAATGAAGATCTTAGTAAGAAACATCAATTTTTCTATGGAAATTCATTATGATTGGTGGAAAAGCAAAAAATCTTGAAACTCAATATTATTCCATAAACTACAGATAAAACTCATCTTTGTAGATAGCCAATGTTTTCTGATGAAACAGCCAAAATAAGGAAATTAGTTTAAATGATTTGGGAAATATGACGACGCTTTATTTTAGCATTTCAGACTTATTATAGTCACCATTTCTTTCTCTTATTAATGAGGTTAAATTATATATTTTTAAAGGTGAACATCTATCCCACTTTCAGTAGAGAAAAAGAAAAAAAATTCAAATATCATGGTTTTATCTCAAGTTGCTTTTTTTATTTGGTCCTACCAAAAATCTTACAATTTTTAAACATTTAAAATTCATATTTTTAAACAAAAAGTCAGAATTGAGAAATATCACAATTTTTAGTATAATTATTCTAGTCAAAAAGTTTCCACGTTTATAAATTTTATTATCATTTGCAAATCACTGAATGCTAATGCCTGCACAGCGTCATATTTTTTTACCAATATTTTCACAATAAAATTGGTATTACCCAACCAATATTAGAAAACTCAGGTTATATTTCACAAACCATGAGATTTTTTTGCTTTTATTAGAAACATCTATAATAAATTATTAGGCAATGTGATATTTTATTGCACAATTTGAGAGCTATTTATTATATTATAAATAGATGAATAAAGTAAGAGAATTCAATGGAATGGTAAATTAAATAATTTAGAAAACTAATTTGATATGTTTCATTAATGAATTGGCATCATTACAAAAAGAATTCAAAATAAGATTCTTTTCCTGATGATGCTGGTTCTTTGGTGAAACATGTCAAACTGAAGTTTTTCAAATTATCTTATATATTTACCAAAAAGTATATGTATAGTCATTTATATTTTAAACTTGAGATATATAAAGATAAACTCAAACGACAAAGATACTGTAAAGCTATTGAGTGACTGCAAAAATGCTGAACAGAGTTCAGAGAACAGTGACAAAAATTGAAAACATTAAGAAAAAAAAAAAAAAGAAAAAAGAAAAGAAATTTCATTTAAGAATATCCCAAAAAGATTTGAGAAAATTTAAAATAGTAATAAGCAAGAAAAATAAACTGACTTGCAAAAAATATTTGAAGCTGGTGTTGCAAATGTAAACAGAAAAAAAAAATAAAAATATCAAGACATGAAAACAACCAAACACCACGAAGAAAACAGAAATGTGTTAAGTAAGGCAAAGAAGTACAGATGAAACAGATTTCTCAACAGTAATCTTTAGTGATTAATGTAGAGCTTCATTGGATGGATCTGATGACTAGGGCAGAGTTTCATGTAAATAGCCAACCTTCTTTTATGCACCATGTCCGATCAGAACATAGGCGATTATGGCCATCCACCTCCAACTGTCCCAGCTCTTAAGCTTTGTCTTTTTGCTATTTTTTCTGTTTCTATAACCCTGTTCCACCACCCACCTGCTCAAGACCATTAAGTATGTCACACATTGCTTTCATTTCTCCCTTTCCCGCTATCCATCGTGCGAGTATCAGATTTTCCAAGCCCTATTTTCTCATTACACATCCTAGAAATTTCAGCTGCCTCTTTCTGATAGGTATAAATTTCCTCTTTGTTTCTATTCTTTCCAAAACCTTGTGTCTTTAACAAACCCATATTCTTCTTGTCCTACCTCTGGTCGGAATCTACTGCATGCTTTATTCATCAGAATTTGGACGATGAGTTTCGTTATGTGGCTCATTAGGCTGATTGTTTGGTGAAGTTTGCATTCGTTTGTGCTTGGTTTCTTTGGCAGGGCTATGAAAATAGATCTGCTTAGATATTCCAATATATCACCATGGTTGTAGATTTAATTTATTATTTCTGTAATCTTGTTGATGCCAGCATCTCTATTACAATTCTGTCTGGCCTTGCCACCTTGTTTCTGTTAAATTTGGCCAGTGCAGCTTCCACTTCAGCTTTTAGTATATCTGGACCACTGTATTTCTGGGTATTGCCAGTTCTCCAATATATTTGTTCCAGCACTGAAGAATTTTTTCTATTTCTAATATGAGTGTTCCACCCTTGGATTTTATGAAGCCTGTTGATGAGCATTGTCTTCTGTCTTGTTTGTTACCTTATTTTTTTTTTTATGCATGTCTCCTTTATCTGTGATACCCATTCTCTATTTTTGCACATTTTTAGTTAAGCCATTCTTCTTTAGCCGGACTGCATTTGGTTCTTACTTCATTGTATAGTTTTCTGTATTCCATTTCATCTCTTGGCATTGTTTTCTGTCTCCTTTGCATCATGTTGAGAATCTCATCTGTAATCTATTCATTTTTTCTTCTTTGTCCATTCTCCTTTGGGATGATGTTGTTTGCTGATGTCACTAAAGCTTCACTTAGTGTGTCCCATTTAAAGTTTCCATTTTGTCCCTTGTATCTACTTTTCATACTGTCCATATATTTTTCCTTCAGGTTTGGATCGTTCAGGAATCTGTTGTATTGCAATTTGGGTGCCACGTTAGGCTTCTTCAGTTCCCATAGTTTTTTCACTCTTAGTTTACATATAACAAGGAGGTGGTTGCTTCTGTAATCGTCACTTGAATAGGTTTTTCAGTGAACAACTGCATCCCAGAATCTTTTGTTGATAGTTATGTAGTCAATTTAGTTTTTAGTTTCTCCTTCTCAGCTTCTCTATATCCATAATCGTCTTGGATATTCTTGTAACCAGGTGTTGGCTATTACCTGGTCATTGGATGTGCAACATTGGACCCATTTTTCTCAGTGTTCTTTGTGGGTTCCTAGTCCGAATTTGCCAGCTATCTCTTTTACCCTCTCCCTGCCTAATTTGGCATTCAGGTCTCCCATGATAATTATAACTTCTTGTGATTTGCACTGAGCCTTGGCATTGTCTAGCAGGAAGAAGAAAGATTCAATTTCTTCTTCCATAATTTGTGCTGGCATTGCATACACTATCATAATAGATATATTGAAAGGCTTTCCTTTCAGTTTAACTATTAGGTTGGTGCAAAAATAATATCGTTTTTTGACGTTAAAAATACGTCAAAAAACGATATTATTTTTGCACCAACCTAATACAATAATTCTTTCAGATAATTGACAGTATCCCAGGAGATCCCATTTTTTGACGTCTTTATCTAGTATCAATCCAACTCCTTTTTCATCTTTCTCTCCAACTGCATATATAATCCTGTGGTTGTCACTGACAAAATTTCCATTGTTTGACACCTAGTTTAAAATACAGCTAAAATGTTGACATCTAACCTACTCATCTCCTGTTTTACGTTTTTCAACTGGCCACTGTCGTTTAACGTTCTAACATTCCATGTCATGATAGTTATTTTTTGTTTGACATAAGCAGTTGCTGGATGATGGTCTGGTGACACCTGTTGCACATGTCAGTCCTCACCAGGTGAGGAGTTAATTCCTATAGGCTTAACCCCCGTCATGCTGTTACGTTTCATAATTTGTTAACTGCCATGATATATCTTGGGATTAATAATGGAGTGGTTTCTCATCGCCTTCTCCACAGTAGTTTATGGAGACACCACCTCTAGTCAGACAGCTGTTGACTCCTCAAGAGTTTTTCTGGGAAGCGTCTCAAGAGTCCTTGTTGGAGACGAATTATTTTCCACATTCTAACTTCTCTCAGTAAGTGATGAAATAATGACTGACAAGTATTGCAGATTCCTTCAAAATTGATGATGATATCTAATAAGTATGAAGATTTATTGTAAGTTCTTTGACAGGGCACTTTTTGGATGGTACAGATCATAACCAAAACCTTTAAACTAAAGAATATATTCATGCAAGGCAATGTTCATTCACATTTTGCAAAGATATTGCTTACCTTATCAAAAAGGGTTTCAAAGACCTCAAATTAATGAAATGATACTAAGCCTCTCTAAATATGAATTCAATAGAAAGCTATATTCAACTGAGTTTGTTTGCATAATAAAACCTGACACTCAAAACAGGTTATCAATTGTTTTAATAAAGAGATATTATAAGATGAAATATATTACTCAAATAAATATACCCTGAAAATTTTACCAACAAAGATTGGTGAAAAAATTGATTTGCATTATAAAATCTAATAGGGTATTTTAGAGAAAGAGAGCTTGCCTATTAAATATCCATATTATTAGGACATTTAAACAAGAATGTTTTGAATCAAGTCATTGTGAAAGACCATGTTCTTTCTTTAATACTAAGTCATATAACCATATGAATATGAATTCATAACCATATGAATATACAATAATATATCATCTTAGACAAAAATAAGCATTATCCAAATTTCCCATAAGAGTTTTCATTAAGTATTCATTTTTTATATCTTGTAACTTGAAGCTTATATTAAAAAAAAATAAGTTACACAACTTCATATAATTTTTTTGTCAGATATTTTTGAGGACATTTTGTTGAAGTGCTCTTTCTCAATATACTGAATGTAGAGTTGTGATATTATATCACCCTTTTTTTTCCATTTCGTTCTGATTAAAATGTGCAACAGCTATTTCATCACAGCAAGTTGAAGAGAAGATAAATTTTAATTATTCATCAAAATGAGTGATGATGTTTTTCATGAGAAGAGTTGGGTACTTGGGATTGTGTCTGCCTAGCAATCCAAACAATTGATAAAAAGGAAAGTAAATATCTTATGTAAATCAGCTGAAAAAGAAATGCCATCAAGTCTAAGAACATCAGATTGATATCAAAGTAGAATATTTATAGATAATGAATCAACACCAATCATTGACAAGAGACAAAAATGTCTAACAAGCAAAATATTGCCTCCTAGATTAGTAATGCAAATAGATTTCTAAAATATAAAAATTAAAGGAAAAACAAAAAGTTATATTTTCCCATATATTTTAAATTTAACATCTATTTAAAACAATCATTTAAGTATCAATTAACTGTTTTTTTTTTTTAAAAATGTCACAATTTTTTTTAATATAAAAGCTAAAAAATGTAAAATATTCTGAATTTCAGTTTGACAAACATTTTTTTCAGAAATGCTTGAAATAAATAAAATTACTTCTGCTGTGTAATTATAGACAATGCACAAATTAGCTTAAACATTCTCAAAGATAATTATTTAATACAAAAGCTATCCACTAATTTTAAGTTACACTGTAATTATTCAAATATAATTTTTTAGATTTTTAGTTGTTACATTTAAAGATTATTGATTTATGGATGGGAGGTATATAACACAAAGAAAAGGATTCCTTGAAAGGATCCCTATCTCTTGTGGAATCAACTACCATCAGTAAGGAAACAGCAGCAGCCAACAAGCTTACATGGAAGCACAGGATCGAGCAGACAAATTTCTTCACTAAGTCAGAAAAAAAAAAAAAAAAAAAAAACAATGACAGTTCCACAACTCCTGGAGTCTCCTCCAATTCCCATGCCCTCTTCTGCAGCTGGTACAAAAAAAAAAAAAAAAAAAAAAAGAAGCATGCTTCATCCATATCAGCCTCACTAAACACCCACCTGAAAACTTACAACAGATGTGGAAAACCCTAAGAAATTTGAATTTGTTTAATTTAGAACCTAACATATTTAATTACAGAATAATAGTATATCTTGTATAAAATATCAATTTATGGCACTATTTAAACTTAATATCATTTGCAATAAACAGATCAGAATGATAACATTTCTTGAGAAGACTAATTCTGAGTTTGAGTATAACGTGAGAGCATCAATAAGTCAGTAGACCAATCAAGTTAACTGAATTTTGATCTTAAGTTTTCATTATATAATGTTTGACTACTGTAATAGTTTTTCATAATTAGGCTACAAACTTACAGATGTACTATTTTCATCATTTCATCCCAAGCAAGGCATCAAAGCTACTAAGACACAGTGTGAAAGAATATAAAAAGAGGAAAATATTATTAAAGAGCAAGAACAATAAAAGAACAGAAATTAACAAGACAGAAGATAATGAATGACATTGTATTTGAAATTTTGAAAATCAAAGTTGACTGGTAAGTAAGAATACAGAAGAGAGTTCCACGAGTGAGAAGTGCAAGAAACTTTTTGTATAGAACTTACGGTCACAGTTACATCTAGCTTTTTCAACTGTAAAATGATGAAATCTTGCTGCCAATCTAGTACTTTGCTTAAATTCATAAAGTTTAGGTACTAAAGAGGAAAGTAATATTTATTTTAAAACAAAAATAAAACACAAGGTCAAAAGGGAGGATAGGGGGACGGCTGGTCTTCAATCTGTCTTGAATTAAACTTACCTAACCACGATTACTGACCCAAACATATTCCTTATGCTAAAACAACACATTCCTACTACAGCCACCATAATACATCTAAATCTCTATGTAGTCCTATTTCCTCTATCTACAATTTTTATGTGAGGATTGATGGAATGAGATAACATTTAAAAATGAAACCCCAATGAATATAGAGGAAAGTTCATCAGTTTACCATGAAAGTATTTACAGAAAAGGCACAGGGAAGCTACATTACAGTAGTAGGAAAGTGACTGAAACCAAGATGTCACGTCAGGATAAATACAGAATAATACATTGCAGATTCTTTGGAGTTTATCAAGGATCTCTAAATATATAGCAGGAGCACCAGACCCTATATGGCAGCAATATTCTTAGCATGGACAAATGATAGACTTATAAATATGTAAAATAGATTTGAGCAAAAAAAATTGTCTAGCATGACACAGAGAACTATCTTTCCTAGTAGCAGATCTAGCAATTGATTCAATCTTTCCACTTTGTGCTAGCAGAAAATGTTAGCCTGAGAAGGCGCAATAAGTCACTCTCCTGGTTAGCATTAGTCATACTGACAAAAGGCAAAAAGAGTTCTCAGATGATTAATAGAGGAGTTTTGTTTTGAAAGTGTTAAAATTAATAACAGAATTTAAGCCATTTTTGAGATGAGCTACCAATGTGACCTTATCGAATCAATCAGACTTACAATTAAGATGAGTAGATAGTTGTATCATCAGCATAGATACTGAATTGAGAACTGATTGTTGATGAAAATTAGAGAACAACATAGATCCAAGAGCCCTGGGACACATCTACATCAATACAAATAGATCTAGAAGAGTGGCCATTCAAGATAACTTTCATTTCACAATTAGATAAGACTGAATTAGTTAAAAAGTTCATCCAGAAATATCATAACCTTTCAACTTGTGAAGACCAGTATGCCAAATCCTGTGAAATGCCTTCAAGATGTGTCCAAAGCAACAGCCTGAGCTTCACCTTTCTTATCTAAAGTTTGATAGACTCTTTCAGCAATAATCATTAACACATTGGCAGTTGACCTAGAGAAGCAAAAGCCATATTGCTTACCTGAAAGAAGACAATGAGATGCTTAATCAATTCAGAGTTGATTAGTCTCTAGTACTTTGCCAAAAAGAAGTAGAAAGTGAAAAGGCCGATACAAACATCAGACAGTTTGCCTGAATTCTTAAAAACTGGAACTGCAAAAGAGAATTTCCAACAGGCAGGAAAGCAAGAAGCAGCAAAGCATTTATTGTAGAGTTTAGACATAACAGGAGCCAATTCAGGAGCACATTTCTTAAGGACTATTACAGGAATACCATCAAGTCTGCATGCTTTGTAGCAATGCAGTTTAAAGATGATAGCAGAAACCATGAAGTTAGATGCATATCACAGAGTAGGGACTCAGTTCTAAGTGGAAAGTCAAGCAAAGATACTCCAGTTGAGTCAAGAGTAGAATTTGAAGAGAATTTATGAGCCAGACATTCTGCTTTATCAGCAGAAGATGTCAACACTTCAAATTGAGTGAAGAGAGGAGGGATATAAGACTTACTCTGAGTTAAGATGCTATTATGTTGGTGCAAAAATAATGACGCAATAATGTCGTTTTTTGATGTTAAAAAACAACATTATTATGTCATTATTTTTACACCAACCTAATATTACAGAGCCAAGCTTGTCATAGGCTATACAATGCCTCATTCTATCACCAAAAACTTGGTCTCTTTGAGGACATGTATTAATGTCCACTTATATTAGTTGAGAAATTTGCACAGATAAAATGTACTTCTATTGTTTGAATTAAATCCAAAGTTGTTGAAAAAAAAAAATTTAATACTAAAACATTCTCTGAGTAAAACTTTTTGTGCCGTATTCTTTCAACATGTAAGCAATCTTAGCTTTCCATAATTTTCTGTCCATCATAGCTCTTAATAAATTTTGTCTCTTTGTTATTTCTCCTAAAACTTGATCTGCCATCCATTTACTTAAGTTCACTATGGATTTACTTCTAATGCCTTTTGCCTTCAATCTGTCAGATTATGTGCCCTAGAAATTTCAACTTTTTCTTCCTGTTATTAAGTATAAGTTTACTTTTTATTTCCATTTTCTCTAAAACTGTTGTTGCTCACATGTTCAGTCAATGGTATTCTCAGCATCCTTCTGTAGAACCACATTTATGTTGCTTCAAGCCTCTTTTTCATGTTTGAGGAGATTGCCCAGCATTCACTGCCATATAAAAGGATCAAGATCACATAACAGTTCAGTACTCTTTTCTTTGTTTCTAACAAAAATTTTCTATCTTTTAATACTTTGCTCAACTTTTGGAATGCATCTTTGGCTATCTCAATGCATCTTCAGATTTCAGTGTTGCACTTTCTGTCCTCTGTTAAAACACTTTCCAGATAATTAAATCTTTGTACAAGTTTGGTTTTGGTATCTCCATTTTGTAATTTGCATTTTGGGTTCATCCTTTTGCTAACAACCATGCATTGTCTTCTTGCAGTTGATGTTTAATCCTTTCTTCTCACTTTCCTTCACTACTTTCTGTAGGAGTTTTTTGTATTTTTCTTTCCATGTCTGCTATCAACACTGTATCATCTGCATATCTTATGATGTTCAGATTGAGGCTGTCAATAATGAATCCTGGTAGGATTTCTAATTTTCTCGGAATCACCTCACTGTATAGGTTGAATAAGCCTGATGAGAAGACACTACTTTCTATTTTTGTATATCTGCTGAACTTATTTTCTATTTGTATGTAGGCGGTTTGCTACCAGTATAGGTTCTTGATTATTCTAATATCCTTCCCAAGTATATCAAGGTTGCTAAGCAGTTCCAACAATTCTTCGTAACGTATTTTATTGAACGCCTTTGCATAATCTATAAAGCATTAGTACACATCCATCTAAATTTGTATTACTCTTTCTTAAAACAAACCCAAAACATAAACTATCATTCAACTAGTTCATTTTTTTTTTAATTTCTCTTGATATTTTAGTTGTATGGTAGGGAAAATTTTAAATGTTCAATTATAATTAAGAATTTCTCAAATCAAATTTTAAACTTTCACCATACTCAGGAGATTATAAAAGTATTGATTTGAAATCTTCCTTCAAACTAACACTCAATATGAGAAATGATTCATTTGATGAGTGACTGAAAATAGCTTAATTCTCTTGTGCTTTCAATTCAAACTGCTTCAGATACATGCATTCTAGATAGCCTAACAAAGCACTTTTGCACATATGTTATTCACAAAATAACTTTGCAAGATAAATACAGAATAATTTAATAAATGACTTCAACAAAGAAATGAGTTTTGGACAGATTAAGATCAAAATCAAATCAATAATAGGAAAGAAACTGATGAAAGCAAATTTATCTTGAATCATTCAATAGTAACATAGCTATTTGATTGATTACAAAACAAGCTGTTGAAATAACATTATGATATTATCATGACTAATCTTATAGATCTTTAAACACATTAAGATTTGAAATAAAGTGCTTCATAGATAGAAGATACAAATTAAATAAATCATTTTTAACAGTTTGTCTAACTATTGCTTAAGCTTCCAAATGAAACTTTACAGGCCCAAGAAATTATTTTGTTAAATATGTTAATAAAGCATTCAATAAAACATATAAATAATGAAAAAAAACGAACAAATTTTCTCAGCATGAAAATTGATTGACATTTCAATCTATCTCCAGTCAATGATTCCCAGCTCTTAATTCTAGTAGAGCAATCTTTACAGGCATTGTATTTTTAACAGTAATACAAGAATAATATTATAAAGCTATGAAATAATATAAACATTTCATAATTAAATACAAGTCCAACATAATAAAAATTGTGAAATATATAGAATTTTCATGTAATGTTTTTATTATTTGAAATTATTGAGAAAAATAGGTTAATTTCCATTTAGCATGAAAATTACTCCTACCTAATTTTAAAACTCATAAAATATATGTACATTAAAAATAAAATCTAAAAACCTGGGAGAACAAAAATGAATGTCTTTCAAAGGAATTATTACACATGAAGAAAAAATACTTTCAACCAACAAAAGATCTTTCTACAAAAAAATGTAAATAAAATCAGACTTAAAATAGTTGTCCAATCTCACAAAAGACTTAAGACTGAATTTTATTTGCATCATTATGAAGTGAAAAACAAAATTTTGAATTATTGAAAAATCATCAGGCTATGAATGGTACTTGTGGCACTGGACTGAAAACTGCAACGTTTAGTTCAGCCACTCAGTGGTCAGTTAATCATGCCTAAACTCCTACAATGATCTTATAAATTGGCACTAGAAACCTCTTAAAACAGCAATTGGCCTTCAATTAGCAGAAGGTAAACACAAATAATAGATACAAACAAAACAAGAACATTTTTAGTAAAAAACAAAAAAACAAAACCCAAAAGAACTCATTTATGAAGCTGCAAAAATTATATCTGAGTGTAGTAAGTTAAACCAATTACTTCTGGTATCCTATATGCAATGTAATCCTGGCTTGTTACCAATTCTCTTCAAGGAACTACTATTACAGTTCAAAATTATAGATTTTGCAATAGTTCTTTCAAAACTGGAGCAGGAAAACTGAGAATTACTTGTGAGTAACATACGATCAAGAAAAAGGGGAAACACACCGAAAGGTGAATGAAAAAAAAAAAAAAAAAAAAAAAAACCCCCAAAAAACACAAAAAACAACCACTTAAGTTGATGTAGCTCATAATGAAGTAAAATCCATTAACGGTGTAATATTAGATTATTTTGAGAGGTTATTCTGTTTTCTATGATCAGTTTATCAACATGCTGTCAGTGGTTATAAATAAAATTGTCAATTGAGCTTTTCAGATATGTTTACAGATTATAAGTTAATGGTGCTAGTGATGAAATGAAAAGAAAACTTTCAAAGGCTACAAAAATAAAGATGTATTTCTAGCTCTTAACATTGTTGAAACTAGAGATATTGAATTCTCTCAGTGTAGAGTAAACTAATTCACTCTGCTGCTGCTCTTGCTCATGTTGTTATGGCTCAGCTTACTTTGTAATTAAAACACTCAACTGGAAACATTTGAATTTGTTACAAACAAAACTTCCAGTGTTCCAATCTTTTTTTGCTACCAGTTTTTCACTAGTTAAAATAAAAACAAATGAATTTCAGATATTTATTACTCATTTTCAAAACAAGTTATAATTCAAGTCAACAAAAGTTTCATCAATAAGATATACAATCATCTCCAAATGATTTGTTACTCAACTTTGAGAAGCACTTAGTTTATGGCTAAAGACATTTGAAAAATATATTCCTGAAAATAATACAGACTATATGTATTAATAAGACAGCTGAAGTGAATACAAACTCTTCATTACATATAAATGAAAACTTAATTTCTCAATGACTAATTTCTGATCTTTTGTTAACTGCACGCATGAGGATTAGGCATTTGCTGATCCTATTCATTTAATGTTTGTTTTGAAATCATTTTGTTATATCTACAAAGACTTGGTGAAAGCAAAACAAATAGAATCATTTGAATATGTATGCAAGCTTTCTTACAAAAGTTTATACAGAATATAGGAGTCTCCAAATTTGAATAACAGCCTTGAAAGTTACAGATAGTTCACCATGCTGGCAAACCTGAGTGCATTATCATGATCTTTCTTTTAGTTTCTTCAGCTTGAAAGTTATGTTTGGAAACATTATGAGCAATATCTTTACTCAATAAGCTATGTTGTTTCTGTTTAAAAAGAAATAATTGTTATAAACAGTAGAAGAAACAAGAGAGTTGAGGAGCATGATAAATTAGAAAGCTTTAACAAAGGATCAAAAGTTGCATTCGTTGCAATTATTGTCAAAGCACTTAATCTGGCAGAGGTTGAAGTGTGATAACAAATTGTTGTTTGGCCAAGAAGTGGCAATGTTTGATTCATGTCAAAATAGAGTCTAACCAGTACAAGACAGAAATATTGATTTCATTAGCTGTATGAAAAAGCAGGTAGCTAACACAGTGGAGCACACAAAGGGAGATGTTTATGTTGATTAAAGTTTGTAAATATTCCCATAGAAAACATAGTAAATAACTACCAGTAGACGGACATGTCAATTGGCTTGCAGGAAATAATTAGTCTCACAGATTAACGACAATAATGGTCAATGGCCTTCTAGCAGGATACACTGTCAATTACTTTGCAACTTGACAAAGGAAATGTAACAAAGATCAAAAGTTCTCTTTAAGTCAAGGTAATGCCAAACTACAATAATACTAATAAAGCTGTAATAAGAAAGGAAGAGTAGAAGTTAACGTGTCTTTGATATGCTATTTTACACCAGAAAACAATTTTAAGATTTATCTTCAGTGAAGTTTAAAGGAAAAATTTATTTTGAAAGGATAAAAACCTTAATCCACAACAATTCAACTGTAAATTGCAAAATGCAGGTGATGCAAGAAAATTGTTAGCATCAAGGATTTAATTCACAAAAATGTCTGCTTGACCATTAAACAGTAGACAGAGTAAACTATTTAAGGAATTCTATAAACTTCAGTATTTCATAATCAACATTATTTGGGAACATGGCACTGTACAAGCAAAAAGAATTTATTCCAAATTATTTTTATTTTCCATTAATTTAGCCTATCTTCATTGATGCAGATCAGAAATAGTGTGGTAATGTCAGAATTTACATATTGGAGAAAAAAAAAAAAAAAAAAAAAAAAAAAAAAAATCAAGATGAGAAATTGTTGAAGAATTTAGGTACGTCCACTTTTTTTGCTAAGATTTGATACCTGAATTTTTAAAAATGAAAAAATGCATTCTTGAAGGTTTCTTTTTAGCTTTAGTTGAAAGATAAAAGATTATTTCCAGTAGGTAATACTCTCGTGTATTTCAAATAGAAATTATATAGATTGGAATGTCAAATATTTGCTTGATTTTAAAAAAATCTTTACTAGAGGCCATTTCTTACATTTTAACTAGTTTTAAAATAAAATTTAAATTATCGATTTCAAAAACCTTCCAAAAATAAAATATATATTTATGACACATTATTTGAGTAAAAATTAGCAAATTTCAACCTAATCTGATTTGAAACAAATATTACATAGCATAAAAAAATAGTATACAAGCATTTTAACAACGGGCCCTGTTTTTCTCGTGTCTTATTGATGTTATCGATGAGCTACAAGGTGTTGACAGCTAGTATGGACGACCAGAATTGACAAATTCACGAAAAATAAAATTTTCTTAGAAAATTTGATAACTGCTGAAATGAAATACCATGATAGGAGATTCAATAATTTATGGAATGTTATGGTATTTTATTAAATTTAATTTATATTTTTAATATATTTTTTCATTTTATTTGTTAATTGTTATGATGGTTATTTTATTATTAAATTTTTGTAGTACTTTAAATTTTATTATAAATTACATAATTGTCTAAACTTTTATCATTTTTAACCTAATAATACCCAAACAATTCTTAAAAAAGTAAAACTTATTTAAAAATTTTGAAGGGATGATTTGCACAATAAAACTAAAACAGAATTGAATAAAAGTGAAAGAATTGCAGAGTTTTCTTTTAAGGATAATGTCATGTACGGATTACCATAGTTACACAATGGGGACGTTTATACAGTAAAAATAAAAATACTGGGTACAGACGACTTTTCCGCTTTTGATTCGTAAATGTAATTTCCACTTAAACAATATCATCTCTAACCGCCTTGAAGTAATGCAGAATTTTAAACGATTTTTATCATTTAATTAAAATTTAAATAAAATGAAAATAAATTGATTATTCACCGAATTTTTTTTTAAAGACAATACACTTCTTGTCTTAAAATTTTCTTAATAATGATAAATCTTATTTATAAAAGAAAAGTAAATAAAATCTTTCCTAATTAAATAATTTTTTAATTGCATTTTTTAAAATTTTACAATTCAGAGCAGATTTTCGGCGAATGGGTTAAAAAAAAAAAAAAAAAAACTGTTTCCCCAAAAAAAATAAAAAAAAAAAAAATAAAAATAAAATGATTTACAATAAATTCTTTAAGTTCCGCTTTTAACTAATATTACCGCCCTAAAAATTGAAGTTCCCGAAATTTCATGAAATTAAATAGGGGAGGGGTAACCTACGTACTTTGTGTGCAACAATATTTTCTAAAAAAAAAAAAAAAAAAAAAAAAAAAAAAAAGTCATTCATTTGAAGATATGTCCTGAAAGTTTCTTTAAAATCCAACAATTATTTGATTTTTGCAAGAATTTCCAAATCAATGTTTTTCACCGAGAAAAAAAAAAAAAAAAAAATTAATCAATCGTAATTATTACGTTGACCACTGACGTCGGTCGTAAACAAAACAAGATTCTTAACCAAAATTTCTAACATGCTAGAGAAAAGGATTAAAAAATTTCAAAAATACTTTGGTCTTTCCTCTTATAACTAATTTTTGACGATAAATCTTTGTTTTTATTAAGTTTGGGGCCTTGTTTCATCATGCTACGTTGTTTTTCAGCGAAAAAGTTGGGGTATAAAATCTAAAAAAGACTAAAAAAAGAGAAATGTAAAATTTCTTTACGGAAGCGGACAAAAAACACAAAAAACATCCTTTTATTTGGAACTTATCAATTCACAGTGTATCAATGCACAAGTGCACTGGTACATTGTTTCTTCTTGGTCTGTCAGGCTTATTGTTAATGTTAACTTATATAGTTATACGAGTAAAAAAAAAAAAAAAAATGAATTGTGGAAAAGATTAAAAAAAAAACAACAAAAAACAATAAACAGTGTTTTGACAAAAATCCATCAAAATAAGTGCTGATAGATCTGAATATTTTATGAACGTAACAGTACTTTTAAAATTAAATGAATAACAGTCGATTCTTCCGCATCAGAAACAAAAAACTTGTATTTTTGTTAAAGGAAACCAATATAATTCAATTCATCAAGCAAGGCAATATCACAAGGTTAATAAAGTAAAAAAGTGTTTGGCTTTGCGCACTGACTACCAAGGAAGGCTCATAAAGTAGTTTTAAAAACATTCTCGAACCTTGTTTGTGAAGCAAGATAGGTTTAAAAATTCTAAAAGAAACTTTCCTTTAGAAATTAACACAGCAGCTAACGTTAGACAAAAGAAAAATCGAAATAAACGAAAACAATTACTAAAAAAGTAAGATAAAAAAAATGTTTTTTTTTCATTTTATTTAGTCATACGTCTGCTCGTAGTTTTCAATAGATAACTTTACCCATTTCTTAATATACAGTATTTTATTAATACACATTTTTCAATAATGACTATCCAACGTTATTTTTTTAATTCACGAAAGAAAAAAGTATAATCAACGAAGATAACATGGGAAAAGGAAAAGAAAGATTCATCGTGAATATGATCAGATAGACTTAGGCTTTATTTTTTTTAAATAGATGAAAGTGAAACTTGCAGGTTTCAATAATATTAATAATGTAACAAACAAACCAGTAGGGCAATGTATACAAGAATAATATCGAACATTGTGTGAAAAACAAAGTAAGAAAGAAATATCAAGAAAAAGGCATCTGCATTATCCAAAACATCGATTTATTAGTGAGTAGTGACTTATTGCTGCTGCAGCTACTAAAATGACTAACGACGGTTGATAATTTGATTACCTCCCATTATAAAGGTATTTTTAGTCTAATTACCGGCGAATTAATGTCTTTTAGAAACATTCTTGAAAGGCAACATGACACAAAGGCAACTATTATGATGTCACTTAAAATAAGTAAAACTGAATCAAAAAAAAAAAAAAAAAATACAGAGACAAATCAAAATCGATTTTCTGTTAATAAAGACGATAAACATTTTTCAAATATACCACTAAAAAAAAAAAAAAAAAAAAAAAAATACATCTCGTTCTTTTGCTCCAAAATCCAATCAATAATTAAGGAGACGATTATTAAATCAGAGTAAATAGGCAAAATAAAGAATACAGCAAATTCCCCGCAAAACAGTAAAACTTGCTACTATTTTTTAAATTTATCTGATGGATGCGATGGGTAAATTGTCGCCATTTTATATTTTTAATTTTGCGTATTCATATTGTTTTTGTTGACTGCACGGTAGGGTCAGTTGGGAAAAAGAGCATCATGACACAATTCACTCTGCCAGAAAATATGAAACGGCATACTGTACTGCTTGGCATTCATGCTGGAAGCTCCAATATGAACATTTCAGAGTGTTTGGGTGTCAATCCGAGAACAGTGCAGAGGATTCGGAAAGAGTTGGTTGGATGAGTCTATGGTGATTCACTGAATTACAAAGGTGTTTGGAGTGATCACTAGTGATAGCGACATTATACCTCCATTCATCTTCCCACAAACTATACAGTCAACACAGAGGTCTACCTCAACTAAGTGCCTTGAGGAGGTAGTGCCACCCCGGATCAAGCAAGAGGATGGCTGCTAGAAGACCCTATGTCTGGCAACACTAACAGGACTATGCACCATGCCACACAAGCAGGCGAACCCACTGATGGCTGTCAGACAATTTCTGCGACCATATCATCCATGACATCTGTCCACATAACTCCCCAGAATGCAACCTATGTATGGAGCACAGTTGAGCGAGAGACCAACAAAACTCCTTGCAACACCAAAGATGAACTGAAGGCAACAGTTATGGCAGCATTCACCAACTCTAAACAAAGAGACCACCCAGAAGAGTTGCAGGAGATTCCGAAGTCGTCTGGAGGTCGTGGTTGAAGCCAATGACGATTTTATTGAATAAATTTACTCTTTATTTCAAGATATTTTTTTTGTTTAATTTTGGTAAATATACCTGTTAAAATGAGATATCAGTGTAGGCGACAATTTATCCATCACACGTAGAGAGAGAAAAAAAGTTGTTCAGCAAATCAGAGATAAAAAAGAAGAAAAAAATATATATCCGGAATGAGAAAGAAGAGAGTGTTATTATTGGTGATGGTGGTAGGCAGACAAGCATCAGCCACACATGTTCACCTGATCCAAGTTCATTACACACAAAACACCCTTTTTTTTTTCGATCGTTTTTAAAATAATCAAGCAAACAAATGTAATCATTTTTTTCTTTCATCTATGCACAAACACTGCCAGTAACAAGCTGTACCGGTTTTGTAGAAAATACAAATGATACTAAAATAGCAATGATAAAAAGTTTAACAAGGATTATATTTTTTAAGAGTGTTACGAACCCTTTCGATTTCCCAGTGAAATTCTCAAAAACAAAAAATTCCTACAGTAAAAAGCAAGACTAGTTTTGTTTAGTCGTAGTAGTAACTAGAGACGATTTTGAGAGTAGGAGGTAAAATAAATAAAGCTTCATAAAATTTAATAAAGAAAATGTTAAGGAAAGGAAACAATAATTTTAAATAAAAGCTAACTGGCAACGATATGAACATGTGAGTGTTAGAGTGAGTGAATGACCCTTCATGAGGCTGAGAGCAGTTTTGGTAGCCATGGACTCATTCCCCGCCTTCTTTCACCCTAAACCAGGAAATGTGCAGTGTGAACTACTGAAATGTTAGCGTGAAAAAGAAAAAGACCGTTTTTTCAACTAATCTCTTTTTAGGAGTCACTGAGCCAGGAACCCAACCGACCTGCACGTACTGAGTTGCCTCTTGCAAGCACCCTGTTGTCTTCCTTCTTACTCACCCACCACAGAGTTGAGAGAAAACAGGTTCGTAACATACCTACGTGCACAAAAAAAAAAAACGTGTAAAAATAAAATGAATACTGACATAAGAGGAGGTCATTTCGAGGTCCAAATAAAAAGTACCCACTTGACGTCTAATAATAATTGTGTATCTACACACAACTGTTCTTCAGAAGCCACGGAATAACGGGCATTTATTCGAGCCCAAATTAACAATCGTCTTCTTTCCAATACAATAAGGAATGAAAATAAATTTATTTACAAGTCAAATATTTTCAAGTTTTGAAAAGAAGCGATTTATATACAGATAAAAGGTTAATAATACTGCGACTACACTTAAATTTTTACAATTGTTTATCTTCAGAAGAGAGAGAGAGAGAATTAAAAAAAATAAAAAGGTAATAATTCCTTTTTTACGAGGTTTCTTCAGTTACGAACTACCCCCTCGTTTTCAGACCACACACAATTCTTGCTTCTGATCGATTTCATCCATGTTGATAATACTTTTTATAACACTTCTCAGCAGATAAAGATTAACCAGTAGCGCGATTAATTAACAAAAAAAAGCATATGATTTCAGGTCATGTTAAAAAATGTTTTTTACTTTTTTTCCCCCAAAAAAGGCAGCCATTTTGATTGTATGAGGGACGAAAGAGGAAAAACGATAAGACGAAAAAGTGTTGTGGGAGCGATAGATAAAGAGAATTCCTGGGGTTACGGTGCTTTATTCACAACTGTCTTCCTTTATCTTTGCCACACAAATAAAACATGCATAGCTGCATCATTAAAATAACACCGAAAGAAATCAATATCTGATATAAAGAGTTCTGTTAAACTTAAAGCATCTACACAAGTTTTTCAAGAAGAAACACTGGAAGACATAAAAATAAAATTAAGAAGACTGTCGAAAGGGATCACTTTTTCAAAGGGTCCATGTTGTTACGACACTGCCTAACGTTGTTGTTGTTGTTATGATTAGCTGAAGAAGACGACCCTTCCTTCCTTCCTTCCTTCTTTCTCAACAGTAGTTCCTTTTCTTTTCTCAATTCTCACTGAAGCTAAGTCTTCTTAGCTAAAGACTTTCAAATTTTTAAAAAATATCTTTTTAAATTAAGTGCAAAAAAACAAAAACGAACAAACCCAAGACGCGACTTTAAAATACTTTTCCAAAAATTTATTTAAAAATGATAGTTGATTTTTTTTTTTTTTTATGAAAACTGAACATTTTTTTTTCTTTTTTTTAGTTAGTAATATAGTATTTTTATTAAAGGAGGGAGAGGGGAATTAACCCGAGGGAAAAGAACGAATGGTACTGAAAAACAACTACACGCACGAAAAAATTACTTAAAGGAATGATCTGACTTACCACATTCTGGTTTAGGTTAGTTTTTTTTTTTTCGGTCGTTAAGTAGCCGTGTGTAAGTGATATAGAAAAATATTTGAAGATTCAAAATGAACAAGAGAAGTAGGTTTGCTTAGCAGCAAGAAGAGTGTAGAAGACTGAATAATGTGACGAGTAATATGGGCTTATCAATTCTATTACAACAAAGCTACAGTCAGTTACAGTCAGTAGTAGGAGAAATAGACATCATCATCGTCGTCGTCAAGATAAACCTGAAGAAAAGCAGCAGCAGCAATAAGGAAGCCATCACATAGCGATAGTTTTTTTGTTGTTTTTATTTTATTTATTTTTCGTGTACACACTTTAGGTATGTCACAAGTTAAAAACGATAATAGACCTACTGGACGGCAGATATTATTACACAGGGGAAGTAAAGAGAGGTGTATTATTATTAAGTAATGACGAATAAAACTGAAACTTTAAAATAAACTGCTAGATAGCAGTAGTCGTCGTATTGGCTCCTTAAAAAAAAAGGGGGGGGGGCTCCCTTTCCCTGATCACAACATCCAACAGTAGTCCCTTTAACTACGACTACTAAACGTCTAAGTAGAAATAGTGATTGACGTCTTTCGAACTATTTCATACTGAACAATTACTCTTTCTTTGTAAGATATTTTTTATTTTTAAAGAACTGTCCATCTTTTACGTATCCTCATAAAAAAACAACATACAAACTAAAAAAAAAGTAAAAAGCAAACTTGATTCCAAGGAAATTAAACAATTTTTTATGCCATGCCAGTGCTAAAAAGTACTTTTTTTTTTTTTTTTTTGATAGTCACCCTCTGCACTTTTTGGTCTTAAAAATAAAAATATCTTCAAAGTTTCTTTCACCGATTCAAACAAAAATGAACAATAACACTATGGATGTATAACTCAAGCATAAAAAAACAACATTTTCTTCTTATAGTCGTATTATGATTCACTACCATAAAATCAAGAAGAAAAACAAATGGTAAACAATTACCAATGAAAGTGAAAGTAAGGAATAAAACTGAAACAATAACATGACGATTGGAACAACAAGTCGAACAACAGGTAAAAAATAAGTGTGTCCGAAAGAAATCAACACACCTGTGAAGCTGAGCTAGTAGCAGTACGTAAAAATTTAAAATAAATGGATATATAAAAAATAAAGCATTTTTAAATTAACAAAAAAAATCTTTGTTGTACCCGATGCACTTTCACAACTCAAGTTGATCGATTCAACAGTCACATCTTGAAATTATTTTTAAAAACATTCAAAGACACAAAGAAAGAGTGATATGCAAAAAAATATTCTTGAAAAATGATAAATTATACGAGTTAATTAAAAAAAAACTTAAAAAAAAAAACTATTTCAATCCCAAGATCATTTTAAAAAAATTATAAAAAAAAAAAAAAAAAAAGTTTCTGTTAATTTAATTTCAATCAAGAAATGTAAGCATTTAAAAATCAAACAAAACGAAACATCGAAATTGGTAATTTTTTTGTCTTTTGAATCTTAAACAACCATGCATTTTTGCAATCAGTATCATCATCATCATCATCACTTAAAAACCTTCTATAAGACATTGATTGACACTATCTGATCAGGACTCAGGAGTAATAATTCTAGAGGAGAAAAATAAATTTAAGATCGCCATCGTTTGTCTCAATCTGAATAAAAACGACTCCTACTCTTGTCTTTTCTCAAATGGAATCTCCCTGGCTGGCTTAATTTTTACTCTCATTTTTTTAAATTTATTTATTATTACAGTTGTTGAGTTAATAAACAGCTAGGTCCTTCATTTCAAGTCAACAATGTAATGAAAAAAGTAATACTATCGAAAAATCTAATTTAATAAATAAATAAATAAAATAAAATGTGCTAGAATAATTTTCTCACGTTTAAAAAAAATCCCCTTAGGAGTTAAAAAAAATCAACAAAACACCAAATCTTTCATTTGAACTAAAAAACATGAATGAAGAAGAAAGATCCTGTTTTAAACTGAAATCAATTGCCTTAAAAAAAAAAAAAGGCAATTTCATGATTATTTTTCTATCTGATTTTTTAAACCACATAAACTAACACTAACAGTTCCAAAAACTAGAGACAAGAATGGGAAAATTGGATATTAGAAGTTAATTTAAAACTGTTCAAATTACTACACTCCAGCAAATTGAGATTCGTAAATAAAAACGTTGAGGGACGTGTTGAAGACTTGCTGTGTCTGGATTCCGAGTAACTAATGGTCACTAATAAATGTCTAACATGATGATGAGGAAAGCCGGTTTTACGAGGCGAAAAAAAAAAAAAAAAAAAAAAAAATAAATAAATCCAAGTCAACTTGTCGAGAAATTCTTGAATAGTTAATTAAAGGCTTCACAACTTAAGTGACTTAAGGAAACTAGGGATTTTCCTAATGCTTTTTAGTTTTAGTTCACAAAAATGAAATATTCAAATATGCTTTCTCCATTGTTTTTCCACTTAAAAATAACTTTTTTTTTATTCATATACCATATTATAATTGAACTAAATTTTTTTATTCTTGTTCACTGCCGAAATATCTTTTTTTATTATGTCTAACAGCTAACTGAAAACAAGAGAATTCAATGTGGTGACCTATTTTTCAATCGAAGTTAGTTGCAAGTATTCTAAATTCACTCATACAAAATGACTGTGTTCATCTAAAATTCACCAAACAAAAAAGTATCTTGTATTAACATTCACAAATCACATGATTAAAAATTATACGACCATAAGACACATTACAAAGTTTGTTGTACATAGATAAAAAAAAAATAAAAAAACGTAAATACTTTTTCACACAGAAAGAAAATGTGCGCTCTTCGAAGCAGGTGCGGTTCAAGGCAATTTTAGGAAAATTAATAATTCATTTTTTATTAAAAAATTGAAATTAGTTTAATTTATGCATATTTAAGCATAACAACAAAAGAGATTAAAAAATAAACTTTCAGGAATTAAAGCTTTAAAACTAGAAAAAGTTACAGGTATTTAATTTCATTTTACAATCTACTACTACTCTACCAATTACGCAGATTACCTGTGCTGTGAGGGAGACGTGAGAAAGGAAGAAGCACGTAGTGGAAAACTAGTTAAAAATAAAACACAAGAATATAACAAATAAAATTATGTAATATTTGTTACCTAAAAGTTGAGGTAAATCATGTTTTTTAAAAGGTGCGAATTTGAAATGCAGTGAAATGTATTTTGAAAAAATATAAACACTTTGTCCACTTAGTTTTTTTACTAACCTTTGTAAATTGAAATTCTTATCTCGCGGTTTTCAGTCATGAAGGTATATAGACGAATAAAGCAACGATGTTGCATTTAATTAATACTATAGTCTTTCAGCTTTCTTTACTGTTTAGTGTTCGGTCTGTAGTCTTTTCAAAACAACACACACGCACTCCTTTTTAAAATGAAATGACAATAAAAGATTCTCATTTTTATATCCAAGGTAATCTTAAATCATAAACGTGGTTAATTATGATTAATTAATCAAACATACATAATTAAGAATGAAGAAGAGAAAAATATAGGAGACCGATCAGATCAGATATAATTTATAAATTAAATACGACCGAATAAATGACACATGATAATAATTATTATGATTATTACCTAATTTCTGTTGGCTACATTGCAACAAAATCTTTCACTATTCGTTAGAAAAAACTGAAGGTGAATTTTATAAATTAATATATATGATTTTTTTCTTTCGAAATGACCATAAAAATATTTTGGTTATTAAAAAAAACAAAAAAAAAACAAAAACAGGAAATTACGGCAAAAACAAACTCAAGTAAGTGACGTGTAAAAAAAAAAACAAAAAAACTTTCAGTTTTTATTTCAAGCCTGAATTAATAAAAATTTCTACCAATGTTTTTAGAAAATAGATTTTTTCTTTTAATTTTCAAATTTGGTTGACCGAAAATACTTCATTCTTCGATTAGTTCCCGTAATTAAAAAATAAAAAGTTAATTAGTCATTATTATTATTATTATTATTTATTTTCATTTTTTTAAAATAAATTTAATTAATTTACAATTACACAACCAAGAAAAAAAAAACAAAAAACAAACAATAACTTTTTTTAAAAAATAAAAATCATATTTCATTCCAATTCCACCATATATTTTTTTCCGTTAAATTCTTCATTATAGATTTTTTTTAAAGCGATTTTATTTTCATCATATGTGAGAGAGAAACACTAAAATGAATTTTGTGTCTGGAAAGTACATACCTTTTTTTTTTCTTTTTCGGTTCCAATCCAGCGTATTTTGTATGAATATGCGTGTGTTTTAAAGAAAGAAGATCCTCCTGAAGTGGATGGTAAGACTTGAGAAACGGCGACTGGCAAATTCCACGCAAGATCAACAAACATACGTAATGATGATGACTGACAGTAGTGCGTTACTTCAAGTTACCCTGGGCGACGTGACTAGCTAAAAATAAATGCTTCAATAAACTCCTTTCTCCATCTAAACATTTCCTCCTCTGGGTATTAAAAAAAAAAAAAACTAACTCTCTTCTTGTTTTTGTTACTTTTTGTCTCCCTCCGTCTTTTCTTTTTTAGTCAGTCAAACAAAAATGACAGACAGCCTCCGGGCGAGGAGAAAACCTCGAGTTACTCACTCGAGTTTTTCCTTTCTGTGTCGCGTTTCGCAAGGTGCAACCGGAACGAAACCAAGTTAACTTAAGTAACATGCTGAATTCTATCTTGTTCCATTCCTTGATATTTCCAATTTTCATCGCTTATGAGATTACTCATAAATAATCATAAATAATAATTAACTTTCATTCCTTCAGAAGTAAATTGTATTTTTAAAAAAGCAAAACATGCCACCGTGGTTTCGTGTTGTTGTTCATTCCGCGTGGTTATATCAAAAATACAAAATTAACTGCTTTCTGCTAAAATTTCAATATTTTGAACCTGATGGTCGCAAAGATATCAATTTAAATGTTTTTTTTTTCTTTTTTTGTTAGTTTTTGTTTTTTTAAAGAAAAACATATTAAAATTTAAACAATTTAGCTTTCTAAAATTAAAACAGATTTTGATTTTTTTAATTAGTCAAAAAACATTAAAAAAAATTAATTTCAAACTAAAAAGAAAACTAAGTTTTATTTATCTTTTATATACAAAATTCTCTTAAAATTTATAATCATCAAATAATTAGGTGCATATTATTTTCATGGGTTTATTTAAAATGTAAATCTGGTATAAATTGCTAAAGAAGAATATTATTGATTCATTTTCAATGGCTTATCAACCCTCCACAAATAGTAAATATTATTATCAATAATTATGTTGTCATTAATGCCACATCATCACTGCCATTAACATTTTCATTTTTTTTATCAATAAACAATGTTACATATATCCTAAGTGATGTGATGTGATTGAAATAATCATAACCATTGTGGCCAGAACTCTCATATAACACTCAGGAACAAAATACATCATCAGACACCCTCAGTTAAATGATGAAACTAAATTGATTATACTGGTTCCAAACTGGGTACTCGAAACTCGAGATATGCACACACCATATTTATGTTCAAATATTTAGGTAAATATTATATTAAAAGTATATTAATATTGTAAATAGTATATTTAAATTCAAAAAAGATAAACAAATATAAAATAATTTATATCTTCAGAAACATTTCTGTCATTTAGTCTTGTCAGACACATTAAGTTGATCTTTCATGGAAAGTATCAGCAGTTGTCATACAATATTTTGGGTTGAGCTGGCCTTGATACCATGATTCTAACTCAGATATGTCTTGGAGGAAAAGTCTGTTATTAATTTTGAAATTTTCAGAAACATTTGCATCACTTGCACTTGTGGAATAAGTTGATCTGCAGTTTGATGTTTGGGTTTAATCAGCCATGATACTTTGATTCCATCTCAGATATGCCTTTGTGGAACATCTAATATTAATTGAAATCTTCAGAGATATTTGAGTTACTTGTCAGATGAGTTGGTCTACAGTTGGAGGAACTAGCAGTAGTCAACCATCATGTTTTCAATGAACAGGTCTTTATATCTTCCGTTCTCAGTTATGTCTTGGTCGAACAGCTTACAATGATCATTAGTTTATTCAACCCAGATCTATTGGAAGGAAAACTGAGATGAGAATGCAAGAAAAATGTTATGATGGGCCTTGTTTAACTCCTGTCTTTAGTCAGTAAAATATAACATATAGTCATCACAACAAAGTGAGATATATATATATATATATATATATATATATATATATATATATGCATGTTTCATTAAAAACGACAGACAAGGTACTACGGTTAAGCTTTTTATTTAATTTTTCTTGTGTTCTGACAAGAGCTTTCTTTTCTGGCCAAAGGGTGTGTAAGAACTGTCCAAATGTTTTATATTTCCAAGCACTTTCGGCTATACCTTTAGCCATTATCAAGAATGATTCGATTTTCAGCTTAATTGAGTGTGTGCGTTCTGTATATGTATTAGTGTGGTAGGATGTATATGTATTAGTGTGGTAGGATGTTTTTAATTTTATCTATGAGTTCAAATGCCCCTTAAGGAACTGTGTTCCTGATCAAACCGGACTCATAAATAATTACATCGGTTACACAACCACATGCTTATCCAGACGTCTTACGTTACACCTATCTGTTCACAGCTCCATTAGAACCCATTTAAACACACACACAGATTTACCCGATTCCATTAGGAACATACTAGTAGAAAACATAAATATATTAACTGCAACCACCTGCAAAAAAAAGACTACAAATAATGGAAGCCTTAATAATAAAAAAGAAAAAGCCAACTCTTAACAATATTAACTACAAACAAAGCCACAATGTGCTAAGTGTATTCAGAAATTAAAAACATCCCTACCACACACTAATACATATAAAGAATGCACACACTTAATTAAGCTGAAAATCGAATTATCCTTGATAATTGCTAAAGGTATAGCTGAAAGTGCTTGGAAATATAAAATATTTGGACAGTTCTTACACACCCTTTGTCCAGAAAAGAAAGCTCTTGTCAGAACACAAGAAGAATTAAATAAAAAGCTTAACCGTAGCACCTTTTCTGTCGTTTTTAATGAAACATGCATAAAGGAAAGATTGCTGCCTAAATATACAACTATATATCTATATATATATTATGCAGTGTTACATTAGAACATGCAATTACCCACTACAAAACTGTACATCTTGTTTCAATGTTAAAAAAACAAAAACTTTTTTAATGTTTCATCAGGTAGGGAATCACGATTCAATCAGAAGTATTTTGTTGTACAAATTTGGTAGATGTATGAAAGTTCTTGTAATGTTGTTGTTAGTAAATGTTTTTGGTTTGTGTATGTGTTGGTGAATGAATAGATTATTTGGAAGTGATAAGTCTGTAAGTAAAAGGCAATATTAAACATGAGAAAGTGATATTTGGGTAAGTTGAGTTATCTGTTGTCTTTATTTCTGGAGCTGCTCAATTCTACATGTTCTCCTTGCAAGGGACCAGCTGAAAAGAGAACATCTCTAAATTTCCTGCCAATAGGACGGTTTCCTTTTTGTCTTTGAAATAAGAGGAATTAGATCTTTTTTTATTTCTTGTGATCATGAGATCAGTACAAGAACAATATAAGTGACATATAGCAGAAAATTATTTGATTGGCTGTTAGCCACCTGTTTATTAAAACAGTACAGTTTTCAACTTTATGACATCCAAGAAAGTGTTTGAATTCAACTTCTGTATCAACAAGTTCTTCTGAGCGCATCGGTACTCATGCAGTGAACACTTGGCAATAAAAATGTAGGTGACACTTTCACAAAAAGGAAATGAGTGGCACCCAGAACAAGCACTGGCAGGAAACATAATTAACATTAACACCAATTCTCCCCCATCTGCCTGACTGCATGTGTTTTTATTGATGAGTGACATGGAACAAAAGCCCGGATGGAAACAATGCGAAATGGCAAAGCTTGGGCTGTGACTTTAAATATCTTGAAGGCATTTGACAGGCTTTGGCATACTGGCCTTCTCCAAAAGTTCAAGGACTATGCTGTTTCTGGACAAATATTTGGTTTAATCCAATCATTCTTAATACATTATATAATAATGGTTGTGTTCAACAGATACACTTCTAGAAAATATCACATTAATGCGGGGTCCCCCAGAGCTCTATCCTTGAAGCTACATTGTTTCTTATATTCACCATGACCTTCCCGATGACATCTGTCCCCAATGAGGTATTTATGAAGATGACACAATTATTTACTCCTGTCTTAGTAGTAAGTCTGATAGGTTTGACAATGTAAAAATAGCAGTTGCTCTCAAAAATGACCTCCAATCAGTTGGAGCAAGAAACGGCTTGTATATTTTAACGCTCCAAAACAAGACTGCTAACATTTAATCACCACAGTTTTATAAAACAATTTTGTATTTTATAACAGAAAATAAACATTGAACAATTAGCTGTAACATTCAACAGGGCAGTTTGCTTGTTATTCATGCAATAAGATTTTGTAAATGTTGTTTGTATTCATTTGTTTGTGTATATTTTGCAGAATGAAATATTGGAGATAGAGCATTAAAAGATACAAGCAATATACATATAGGAATCAACGTTGCATGGTGACTGCCACTTTCACAGCTTGGTCTGATCTTCAGACTATATTTGAATGACATAAAAATAGAAAGTATTTTTTAGGGAGTGGTCAGGGTTTATCTGGCTTTGCCTGAAGTTCACATTGATGTGTGAAACTGACAGTCACTACGTAGTGTCAATTTTTATGTCCACATGATATATATACATATATATGAAGAAATATAGTTTTAAGGTGTGCTATATTTATGGGATAAAGTGCTCAATATCAGAGATAGATCGTATGTAAATATAAATATAAATGTGAACATTGAAGTCAACACTAAGAGGCAACAGACTGTTTCATGCTAGACGTGATCGTCAGGCCACCAATTGCGTCTAGCATGAAACAGCCTGTTGCCTCTGAGTGTTGATTTCAATGTTCACTTATATATATATATATATATATATATATATATATATATATATGTATGTATATATATATATATATATATATATATATATATATATATATATATATATATAAAATGGATGATGCAGTATATAAATTAATACCTTTATTATTTGGTTATCAAAATATTCTTCCTGCCTTTCTGTTTTTGTAGTACTTATAAATACATATAAATTCATGAATCCATCATAAAAATTAAAGATGTGAAATTAGTACAAAAACATTAACCTGAAAACTCCAGTCATGTTCTAAAATAACCTCATCAGATCAAGACTTTCATATGGATCTCAAGCATGGCACCACCAAACTTGTTCAGAAATGTCTAAACTGTCAGCTGTATACAACCACTTTCTAAGATCAATGGTTAAAAAAGGCTTTGAGCAAGTGAAGCCTGAAGACCTTGGCAAAGACCATCCTTCTTTGAACCTTGTATACTGGCACTCACAAATAAATTGGATCAAATAATAGAAACCATATCACTTAAGGGCTACCAACAGCAGCAACAACTAAAATGGACAGCACATATAACTAGAAGAGAAAATAATGACATAATCAAGGTGTTGACATTCCAAACAATTTCAAATAAAATGTTAGAAAAGGAACCTCCATCAATACTGGAAAGAGTGATAACAGCAACTGGACTTGAGAAACCTATTTTCCTGAAAATTATTTTAATAGAAAGATTTTATAAATTTCAACTGACAGTAGTGCTGTCTGCCCAGTCAATGGATGTCAGATGTTTCCTTGGAGGTAAACAGCTAATATTACCATTAACATTCAGTTGAATTGGGCCATGTAGAAGAATTCCTGTTTTAATACAATGAATTCTTTGAAGAAATTACTGATATCTTCAACATTTTGGGGGTGCTAACAAGACAAGGAATATTGTATGGAGCAAAACAACTGATTGTGTGTGAAGGTGATAATTGTTGGGTGAATATGCCACATATCAAAGAACTTCTCATTCCAAATCCATAATTTGTTGTGTTGCATTTGCAATGGGAATTGTTGAGCAGCAAAATAACCAGTCAACTACCAAGTCAAGAAAAAACTTATTCAAACAAGTGAATTGCTTGTCATTCAAACACATCAATTGTTCATTGTATTGTTGAGCAGTAACAGTTTCTGAAGATCCCATTAATTTATACTAAAGAATTCCCCTTGAATCACAAAAAACACAGATTTTCTTCCAACGTGTTATTTAAATGAGCCAGTTGCTCACTGTATCATTGGTGCACTAAAAGTTTGTCCAGATTTCAGTAATTCATAATAAATAATTCCCTTTGTATCATAACAAATACATTTTCTCAACTAGATTCTGTTTAAGTTGAAACATTGAAAGCTGTCTTCAATCTAGCTACACATTTTTAAAATTCTGAATTCTCAAAATAAATCCACTTTTTATTACAAATGGCTGTCTTTCTCTCTGCATGCCATGTCCCTTTAGGACACAAATGGCCATGGCTCTCCATGGCTTCCTGTCCTTTATTGTTTTAAGTAATTCTTATTACTTTCTGATTTTGTCATAGTTGTTCGATCCAATTACTCAAACTTGTCAAGTTGATTTATATTTACCTCTCTACCTCTTGTCTTCAATATTTCCTGTGAGTGTTAAATTCTTCAAGCTTTCTTTATGTGCTCAAAGATTTCAGCTGGTATCTTGCATTTGTTAGCAGAAGTTTCTTTGTAGTTCCTATTCTTCTTAAAATTTCCTTCTCACATTGTATTTGCACTATTTGCAAGTTGAACCAAATTTTTGTCAATTTTATTTATCCATGATAAAACTTTCCAGAATTTGCTGCCATATAGGAGATTAGATATTACATAGGAGTTTAGCACTCTTTTCTTTGTTTCTAATATTTTCCTGTCTCTTAATACATTGCTTATTTTCTGAGAAGCACGAGGAAATTATCCAGACATCTCATAGCAGTTCAGCATTTTTTCTTTGTTGCTAAGAACATGTTTGATCCCTCCATGCCTTGTAGTATTTCTGAAAAAGCATCCTTCATTGTCCTGTATATTTGGATTTCTGTGACATGCTTTTCATCATTAATATTACTATGCTACTAGTTGCTTTTGAAGTTTTCTTTGAACAGTCAGATATCAATTTACTTGGAAAGAAACAATACAGTTATTAATAAGAAGAGTTAAAATTAATGCATGCATGATTTCACAGCTCTATCATTACTCCTTTGTAGTCAGCCTATGAACTTTTCAGCCCATCCTTGTTACCACTCAGATAATTTACTTGATTTTGATATCTGTGCATAGTGTATGTACCTAAACTTATGTCCATCAATAATAAATCCTAGTAGATCTCTAATTTTCTCAGAATCATCTCATTCTTCAGAATACATTAATCCAGTGAGAAAATACATCCATATTATATTTCTCTTTCTAGATTTGTATATTCTCAGAACAGATTCTTTTCTTCTTCTCTGTGCTCTATTCCTTCAGGACATAGGCTCTCATGGCTCTCCATAACTTCTTTCTCTATTTTTGTATATTCACTTAACTCATTCTTGATCCACATGCAAGTTGTTTGTTCTTAGTACAAGATTTCCTTCTATGTGCTGTGTCCCTTCAGGATGTCAACGATCATAGCTCTCCATAACTTCCTGTCCATTTTAGTTCTTAGTATGGTTTGTTATTTTTGCTATCTCTCCTGATCGCTGTTCTACCAACCATTTTTACAATCTCATTAGGTAGGTTATTTACTACTTTCCTCTGTGTGGAATAAACATTTCTGATATTTGAAGGAATTCTTTGTGCTGTTCTATCTTGAATGCCAATGGATTATAAATGCAGATCTTTCTTCACTTTTGTAGCTAACTCTGATAGAATTCTAATCATAAAAATGACATTTCTTGTTCCAGTGTTGCATTTCTTATTTTAGTGAGCAAAGCCACAATATACTTGAACTATTTCCAATCTATATTTTGCTACAAGATCTAAACATTAGAATCCTAAATATTAGTTTTGTTTTGTAGTTTATGGATTTGATTGTTTAATGGAGTTCACATTTATTCACACCTGTTTTTTTTATTTTTGTAACACTGTGAGGATTGATCTATTAATCTCCTACACTATTTTGCTGCTGTCATATTACTTCAGTATTACAATATCATGCTAGCCTGTCAGTATTTTTATTACGATGTCATATGACATTGTTGCTTTATTGTTCACCATCTTGACCAATGTTGTTCTAATCTTAGATTATGGTATCACAAGTCAATCCATGCTTTTATGTATTATAGTTTTTTTACTCTCTTCTGTTCGTTATTGAAGAGCTCTCCAATGTACTCATTGTAGTAACAGTTCGTTTTTTATTCTGATCATTTTTTATACACGCTGCAAAGAAGAGAAAGTTTTCTGCATTGTTTATTTAATCTTTCTCTGCATATCTGCTGCATCTGTGTTATGCACATTTTTCAATCTCTCTGACTTGTTTCCATGAGTTTAAATGTTGACTTATCTTACTTTCTGTCATGTCAATCTCATTTTACCCACTTTTACATTTATCCAACATATGACAATTGATGCATGTTTAATTTTATGCAATTTCACAAGTTTTTATGCTGCATTTTCTTTCAAAAGCCATCCAATTCATCAGTTTTATGTTCTAAATTTTCACAGAGCCTACTTTATCTTTCAACTCAAAAATCACCTTTTTGAAACAATTTTTTCAAATGCTTGCACCTACTGTATTGTTATCATAATCCTCAATGAGCCATTACCAATTATCTGTAATGCATTTACTGAAATCAATCTGAAAGAATAATCAGTGTCAAATCTGAATTTTATATTCAGGCATGAACTGTAATTATTTGTTTTCTGCAAATAATTTCTGAAAAGAACTGAATAAATTTCAAATACATCAGATATTCTTAACATTCTGTAAAAGATGGTGCTGGGAAATTCTGCCCCAAGAAAATATGAAAAAGAAGCTGTTTACTGTAATTATTTGGAGGCCAAGTTTTTTATAGAACAATAACCATCTGTTAACATGAAATAAAGGATATAAAAATTTAAACAATTTACCTTTATTGTTATACAGTCATCATTTTGTTATTAAATGTTTTTTTTTATAAATGTGTTTATATTATAAAATGACACCCAGAAATGAGATTCTAAGTAGTTAATTTTTAATTCATTTTAAGTGATTAAATGACAAAAAATGGAGGTGGGCTGGACAGATGAAAGGGTAACAGATGGAACAAAAGACTGACTGACTGATGCCCAATGAGTAGAAAACACAGCAGAGAAAAATGAAAAGATAAGACAGAGAGGTTTTGGTAAGATATGGCAAAGAATAACATAGTTAAAGACTGATTTATTGATTTGTATTTTGTGGCTTATCAACCCTTTGTGGGTTATTTAAAGCCAAACATATTTCAGATTGTAGGAAGTTGCTTACAGTACCCAATGTTCCTAAGTGGTCCCTCATAATAATACTGACCAGGCATGACACTGTTTAACTTTGGTGATTGAACATGAGTCTATGTTTTTAGTGTAATTTGACTATAAACTACAGTTAAGGAAAAGCTTTTGTTTTGCAGTGGACTTACAATTGTTGAGGAAGATATTACTTCTCACTTTCTTGATTTTTTTTTTCAGTTTTTCTTCAATCTTCATTTAGAGAATTAAATATATTAGCATGGATTTAGAGCAAAAGATATTAGCATGGATCAGAGAACAGAACAAAAGAAATATTATAGAAGGGATTAAGCATAAAAATGAAGGTATTTGGGAAAGATAACAATAAGAAATGATCACAGGTGGAGTAAAAGGTTGCCTGTTTCATTGAATAATATAGACATATTATGTCTATTTATTTTTATAATAATCCTTTCTTGTTCTTCAATCAGTCTCTTGATGTTAAGATGAAATTTATCAAGGAAGGTGCTATAGTTTTTTTCTTACCCACATACTTTCAATCATCTCCAAGATCATCCTCAGGGGTGAATTACAAAGACAAATTTTTAAATTTTGATTTAACTCTAAACCTAAAATATATTCTAATTTATTTTTACCTCTGTAAGTTAACTGTAATATATGATAATCTTAATTTTATTTTTGTTACTTTTATTATTTATCCATTAATTTGTTTTAGACATTGTTACTTGACTTCTTTAATAATACCTTATAATTAATATAATAATATAGAAATTAAAAAATGCTTAGATGTTCATTCACATTCATAAAAACAATACACATAAAATTAGCAGCTTTTCAACAGAGTGTTGATGGCTTAAGGGTTGGAAACTCTCACTGATGTCAAATCAGTCGGGTTTCGATCCAAACTCATCTATATCTCCTGTTCTTCATTTTTAACTATGTGCAATAACATCAATTCTCATTTCCAACTTAATTTATTGTAATTTTGAGGTTAATATTAAATTTTATTTTATTTTATCTCTATATCTATCGTGATTTCACTCCCTACTTATTTTACAAATTTATTCGTTATATTATTTGAATTATTTTCCTCTTTAATAATGCTTTATGATAAAAAAATAATATGAAAGTTTAAAATGTATGTAGTATTCTAATTCATATTGTAAATTTAGTTTTTGTTAATCATAATTAATATAAGAATACGAAGATTTAAAATTGGTTTAGTATTCTAATTTATATTCTAAAGTCAGTTTCATTAAATACTGTATTACTCTTTTACATTCCATGGATAATTTTCTCTGAACACGGGAAGTTTTTGCCATAGAAACATTAACCTAAACTCACTACATTACTGTTTAAATTTGAATTCTCTGATTTGATGGAATTCCATTGGTTGAATTTGTTGCTTCTTTGTTTATCTCATCTTTTGCCTCTACATTTTTTTTGTTTTAAACTGAAATGCATTGATATATAAACTGTAGACATTTTGTTATCTCTTTCATCCTCAACTTTGTTCTTCTCCTTACAAATAGAAGAATGTGGAATACTTGCCTCAACCTTTATTTCCTTTTATTTCCTTTTCTTGGCCTTTTTCTTCTTATTTTATCTTACCACTTTCGTTGTTATTAATCACTTTGCTTTCTTTCTTTCTCCATACGTAAATCCTTTTTACCTTTTATGTGATATTTTCCAAAGAGGGAAGTGGAAGATGTGCTTTGTTAATTGTATTTTGGAATAAAATATTTTAGTAGCATTGTGATTTCCCACCTGAAGAAACATTACTTTTAATGTTGAAACAAGATGTACAGTTTTGTAGTGGGTATGTACATGTTCTAATGTAACAGTGCATAATATATATATATATATATATATATATATATAAATAGATAGATAGATAGATAGATAGATTAGGGTAATTTTGCCATATTTAAATTCTATAAATTTGGAGTTAACATCTCAATTACATTTACTTTTCACTGTCTCCTTCAAAGTTGTCCCTATTAACCAAATCTTACCTGACCATTACTTACTTGTTACACAACAATAAATATGGTTTGGGCTGGGTTTGAAATAGTTATCTACTTTCAATAGGTACCATAGTCATCAATCAAACTGGTAGAATATACAGTAGAAAAAACATGCTAAAAGATGGAGAAATGAGATAATTTTCTGTTATGACATGGCGCAGTGAAGAGCATAGTTGTCATGGAAGATTTTGTAAAGGCCTTTGTTCAACATTGGATTTGTAATAGTTGTTGGCACTGATATTGATATATCTATATATATTATTATTTCTCATCTTCATGCATCATTTTTAGTAATACACATGAAGCCTTTATTTATAGTTTTTCTGCACATTGTCTTTTTTTCTTTCATAAGCTATATGTTTATCAAAGTTTGGGTCAATTTTGTTGCTATCTTTATAAGCTGATATGCCAATTCAATTAAGGAATAATGGCATCCATTCAATTCCTCCCAGAAAGATATTTGAGTTTTGCATATTTACTATGCTGAGTTTATTACCCTCATAAAAACAATTCACATGCAAGAAAGAAAATGACTCCCTATGAAAAGTGGGGAAATTTGAAAACAAGAATGTCTCAATAAAATTATTCCTATTTTCTGCTTTGTAAGCAAACCAAGATGATTTGTGGATTTTAGCTCTGCTTAGAAAGATATGAAAATTTATATTAAGTAAACTAAACTGTCAAAAAATTAGATACACCAGCAAAACTGGATAGTTTTGACCTCTCCTCTAACTGTAGGACTGGATATATGTGACATAATAGACAATGATTTAGTGAAGCTGTGGTAGCCATAGGATGTGTACAAGATTTAATATTATTTGATAATAAGATAAGCATTCTATCTCCAAGATGAAAATTTCTCCAAATTTTTCTCTTAAGTAGAAAGGGTATACCAAAACAATGTGAATTCCAAACAAATGTTGGTGGTATATGAAAATTGAGGGCACCCACAATTGATGCAGGAACATAGCCACTGGCTACTGCTTCAAATCCCATCTCAATTTAATGCTGGTGCAGCTCAATGCATCAATCAATGCACTCAACAGTTTACACAGTATTACATGAGATTTTGTTGTTGTTACACTTTACCTATAACAGAAAACATAGCCATTGGACCTCGGAAGATTGGTGTCATATCATCTGGTCTTCCAAATTGTTTTTTAGCAGACAATTTAAAGTGAAGGAGACTGCATGTGTTTATAGACCCGGCCTGTTAGCAGGGTGTTGTGCAAGCTTGTGGTGGCTCTGTAATAGGTGTGTTCTGTTGGAGTCCACTAGGACCACTAATGAAACTGGAATCTCTCTTAACAGGTGAGACATATACAGAGCTTGCTGCAAACCATTTGCACCTATTAATGCTTGCAATGTTTCCCAGTAGTAATATAAAACACATCTTCTCATCACACAAAACTGGTTTCAGGAATACTCTGACTTCCAGATACTCCACTGACCCCTGTATTCACCAGATTTAAACCCCATTGAGCATATATGGATCATGTTGGAGACATCACAAGATCCCTGCAGTTATATCTAACAAGTACTACTCAATTACAAATGACCCTGGAACATACCTAGATAGACCCATGCAATGAATTCAGCACCTTGTAGATTCCAACTTACATTACATAGTTGATGTTATTCATGTGAAAGAAAGAAAACCACACTATTAGATAGCTGTTACTAATTTTTGGCACTTCAGTATACACACACATATATACATACATACATACATATATATTTAAGCAGCATATCTTCATTCACACATGTTTCATTGAATAATAAAGACATATTATGTCTATTTATTTTTATGGTAATCCTTTCTAGTTCTTCAATCAGTCTCTTGATGTTAAAATGAAATTCATCAAGGAAGGCACCATATTTTTTTCTTACCCAAGTACTTTCAATCATCTACAGGATCATCATCAAGGGTAAATTACAAAGACAAATTTATTGTAACTGTAATCACTGTGATGGTGATTTTTAAAAACATGCATGAACACGTTCTGTTATAATTATTTATAACTATAATTATAACAGAGCATATTTGTGAAGGAGATTGAAAGTACTTGGGTAAGAAAAACTATGCCTTCTTTCTTAATGAATTTCATCTTAACATCAAGAAACTGATTAGAGAATTAGAAAGGATTATTATAAAAATAAGTAGATATAATATATCTATATTATTCAATGAAACAGGTTTGAATATATATATATATATATATATATATATATATATATATATATATATATATATATATATATATATATATATATGGATATCCAATGCAATGAGAATGAAAGTAGTATATAAATTTTAACGTTCACAGCATTAATCCAAAAGAGGGTTCGATACCACTAGTAGAGAGATAATTATTTATTATATATATATATATATATATATATATATATATATGGATATCCAATGCAATGAGAATGAAAGTAATATATAAATGTTAACGTTCACAGCACTAATCCAAAAGAGGGTTTGATACTGATAGTAGAGTGATAATTATTTACTATAATATTATCATATAGACAAAACTATTTTACTCACTACAAAGATGCAAATTTGTTTCAGTGCATGTTAACTGCACTTCGATGGGTGAGAACCAAAAATAGTCATCTACTTTATAATGCTTATATATATATATATATATATATATATATATATATATATATATATATATATATATATAGATAGATAGATAGATAGATTAGGGTAATTTTGTCATATTCAAATCAATAACTTTGGAGTTAACATCTCAATTACATTTGCATTTACTTTTAACTGTCTCCTTCAAAGTTGTCCCTATTAACCAAATCTTACCTGACCATCACTTACTTGTCACACAGCAATAAATATGGTTTCAGCTGGGTTTGAAATAGTTATCTACTTCCTACAGGTACTATAGTCATCAATCAAACTCAGGTAAAAACCAGAATCTGAATGCTGCTTTCAGGTTAGGAAGTCCCACTCATCACAATGTTTGTTTTTTACTTATCCTTTGCTGGTTCTGTTCTATACTAATCCAAGAGTAGTAAATATCCATAAGTTTGGGAAGATAATGACCATATTTCATAACCTTTTAACTTCAGAGTCTAATTAATTATAATGACCATTGGAAATTGATATAATGGAATATGCGTACACCTGTGTTCCCCCTCACTGGAATATGATTGGCTGGTGTCCGTCATAAATACTGACGGACGTGTAGGTACGACAGAGTAAGAGCCTTAGTCTGAGAGCTAAGTCTATAATGACGCCCACTGGACTACGCCACTGATCTATACTTCTTACCTGCAACTACGACGCGTATCAGTCGATTACTGCTACCGTATTCTACTTGGTTATAGTAGCCAAAACCACTTAGCTACCTTGATTAAATATATCCCTTTCCAGGACATATCAGAAATGTATGGAAATTAAAATAAAGAAACCAATAAAATTAACAGCATTTTGATAACAATAAAATGTTTGATAAACAATTTTTTATTATGTTTATTACTTTGTTGATCTCTAAATACTGTACATGAATTTAACATATAAACTGATCTCATAGTTAACCTGTTTTGACCTATGTCAATTAAAAGTATATAAAAAAAAAAGAATTTATATCCATTAAGCAATGAGGAATTTCTAGAGGGAAAAGATGTGGACAATCTGCTGATGAAGTGATTTGGGTTATCCAGTTAGCCATAAATCAGAGTTTTTTCTGATTTTATTGACAGAAGGTAGATCAAAGGTTATTGATCCTTCTACCGTAGTAATTGATTTATGGCTCAATATGCATTTCACAAATATACATGATAAGGATAAGATTCAATGATATGTCATATATTCCAACGTACACAATCACATATATAGGGATAAAAAGAGAATATGAGAAATTAGACCCGAGGATGCATATAGAATTGTTTTGCACAAAAAATATGAAAACTTTCTTGCTGTTTCTGAAACAATAATATTTTTTTAAGTATTTTGTGAAAAGAGAAACTTGATATACAAATTGAATTGTGCCAATATTCCTTTTGCGAAATAGATTTTAATATTAGAGGGTATTTTCTACTGATGGGAGCTAAATTTCAAATAGCCTTTTTGATTGAAACTCATTTTGCACATGCATGAACAAACACCCATATGCACATATGAATAATTATATACCCAGCCATATATATATATATATGCATATGTGTGTTTGCCATGATATAATACAGCCAAATTCCAGGATACTTCAAGTTATACAGGGAAAATGGGATGTTAGGTTAAAATTTAACAAAATGATATGTAACACCTGTATCTCTCTCTCTCTGTCTGTCTGTATATATATATATATTAAAATAAAAATGAATTAGTAATGCCATGAACTGATATCTGTAAAATTACGTAAGTCAATTTATATTAAGTTGAACAGAATTTCTAGCAGTTGTTAATTATCTACAACAATAATTATTGTATCAGAATTAAAGTTCACAATATTTATCGGAGGTTGACTTAGACTTTCATGATTCCCTTCACTTGTCTGGACCTAAACATGCATGATAATATTAATTATTTGTGGATGCATATTTAAATTAATTCTGATACAATAAAATATATAGGCATGGTAAAGTAATGGATTGCAGCTCAGGCTGAGGAATTGCCCGAGTTCAAATTCTAGTTGAAATCATTACATTCATTGATAGCTAATATCCTTGGGAAAAATTATGAATTGATCTCTTCTCCTTCCAACAATGGGTAAATATCAGGACAGACTAGGGTGGCAACCAGTCTAGGAGAAGGAAATCTCTGAATTTAACCCTGTAGAGGATCATTTGGAACATTGTGGCATACTGTGCACTAGTTCTCTGTATTCAGCTCTTCCAAAATGTGTGGTTAGTTCTGCACAAGCCTTTACTACTATAATCAAATGATATGAGTGGATAGTGTGGCTGTTGGTTGTAAGAACTAAGCTGCTTGACCCTCACACATCGAAAACAACTGGAGAGTGTAGTGCGTGTGTGTATATATATATATATATATATATATACAGAGAGAGAGAGAGAGAGAGAGAGCTCTCTGGGGAGGAAGTGTGAGTTTGTAAACAGTATTACTGCTAATAATGCAAGACTCTTTGGTAAAGGGAATCAAGTTCTCTGAGTCACTGTATGTTTATCCAAAAATAAATACACTTAAATTCACCTTCATCCTGGCCATGCACCATGGACAGGATTCGAACCTGCATCCTATACGGAACCGTCATTTACACTGACGTGCCTAACCGATCGGCCACCAAGGATCGTTCGGTAGACATGGTCGAATTTACTGCTTATAAACTTCAATCTTCCATGAATCTAATACATTCATAACTGCTCATTGGTGTATCGAATGTAAACAAATTGTGTGTATATATATATATATATATATATATATATATATATATATATATTATGAAATGGACAGAGTCTGACAATTTATTTATTAAAGACATTTTTTTATGTTTAACGTTCTTTTTATAGATACAAGTATTTAAGTAAATGCTCTGTTTATAATAAACAGTATTAAATAACATTTACCGGCCTGAATGAGCAGTTATGAATGTACGAGATTCATGGAAGATTGAAGTTTATAAGCAGTAAATTCGACCTTGTCTACCGAACGATCCTTGGTGGCCGATCGGTTAGGCACGTCAACGTAAATGACGGTTCCGTATAGGATGCAGGTTCGAATCCTGTCCAAGGACAAATATTTTCTATGAAAATTTCTTGGACATTCAAGCCGGTAAATGTTATTTAATACTGTTTATTATAAACAGAGCATTTACTTAAATACTTGTATCTATAAAAAGAACGTTAAACATAAAAAAATGTCTTTAATAAATAAATTGTTTGACTCTGTCCATTTCGTAATATATATATATATATATATATATATATATATATACACACACATATATATATATGAGAAATCAATGGATTTTTTATTATTTTCTACTACTCTAAACCTTGTTTTGTGAACACCTATGTTTGAATAGATGGCCTCACATTTTTTTTTAGAGTATATTGATTTCTTAGAAATTACTGTATTTACATTTCAGATATGAAAAAATGAGTAGATACAGGCTTTTGAGAAGATCTAAACAAGAGGTTATGTCTCCTTAAAAAAGGCTGAGCAGTCTAAAGTATGTCAGATCAGATGGTAGTTTCTCTTACACAGCGTACATTTTCTTTATTAAGTTTCTCAAATGCACAGGCTATAATGATGTAATGACGTAATTCACACTGTTAAAAGAAGGCAAAAATCAGAACATCTACTCAAATTTGGGTATCCCCAAAATAACATTCTAAGTAGCAGGAAGTGTATATATATATATATATATATATATATGGGTATATGTATATTTATGTGTGTACATGCCTATATGTATGTACATGTAAATATAAATATGTTGTTGTGTATGTGTGTATACGCATGTGTTTTGGAACATAGAAATATAGGTCCTTGCTAGATTAGATAATCGTTATATTTGTTTTTTTTATATGTTTATATTTGATTTGTAACCTGTAGTCAATATTAATTTTGACAAATTTTCTTGATTACACAGCGGCCCTTTTATAAATGTCCTTCGGTTTTAGTTCCCCCCTCCCCATCTCTCTCCCTCCACCCCTTTTTCTTTTCTTTTCCTCTCCCTCTCTCATCTTCTGATCTTTAAGATTATATCGTCTATTGTGTGTGTATGTCACCACAAAATGTATCCTTTCCGGTTAAATCTTTAATGTATTAGACATCCGACAACATTCATATTTCTCTCACTTAAACCGTCTTTGACTCCCCTCTTTAAAACTTCTCTCTGTTAAATTTTAATCCCCCCCTTCATCTTTAGACCTCCCTGTTCTTCTCCTGTCTGTTACCCCTCCCTATAGCTTTCATTTACTCTAACATTCGTCCCACACTCTCATATATGCACTCTCACTAAATTTTATTTTTTATTCTTGGAGTTGTTTTTTCTGTTTTCTTCTTGAATTTGTAGGTCTGATGAATTGTATCGTATTTATGATTCCAGTGGAATAAATTATGACCATGGAATATTAGTGTTTAAGCCTTTTTATTATATCCTTACTCTGTCCTGGACATTGAGTTCTACCTGGATTCTATCCTCTTGGAATTATTTTTTATACAAATATATATGTATGTGTATGTATGTATTTATATATTTTAGATATATGATTGCATATGTATGTGTATATTTACCACTAATATTATATATATATCTATATCTATTTATCTATCTATCTATCTATCTATCTATCTATCTATCTATCTATCTATACACATTTCTTTAAAAATACTATTCAACATTAACTGCAAGAAAGATTACAAATATTAAAAGTAGTAACTCAAAAAAAAATTTAATCTGCAATAAACTAAATTTTCATTCAAGATAGGAAACAGGGTTTTAAATATTTCTTAATAAAAAAAGAAACACAGAATTAGCACTTTGCGAAATTACTTGAAAATCTGATGAAAAAATTTGAATATATAAGATCACAACTTTTGACATGAAAAAATTAAAATTCAAAGCAACAAAACTATGAAAATAAGATGCTAGAGAAAGCAAATACCTTTCTTTAATGAAAACAAGTTGACTCCCTCAAGATGTTCAAAGTGGCGGAAAACTACTTGGAGAAATAATATTGGGAAATACATCTATCAGCTTAAAGCATCAGTCAAAACACTTGTAAGAAAATAAGAAAAATTAAATAGTCTTCAACCAAATTGGAAAAAAGAGAATTTGCTGATAAAATACACACTGTGTGTGTGTGTGTATGTGTGTGTGTGTGTGGTGGAAACACATTATAAGCTTAATGAAATTGTAAAAGAGATTGTTATTGTTTTGTGTGTCTTCTACTTCCATTTTTTATTTGTTTTATACTATTACATATTACATGAATTTGTTTTCTTTAAATATTACCGGAAAAAAACCCACTTGACTAAGTTAAAAATACCAGACATTTTTGAGTGATATTGTTCAAGGAGTCAATTGAAAAGATTACTTAAGCCCAACTTAATTACATTTTAAGTGGATGAAGTACAGAAAACAAAAATAATAAATACTGAATAGCTTTTGTAATTTTTTTTATTTTTTTTATTACATCTAACCTGTTTAACAAGAATATAATTTGAAAAGAATAGAAATAAAGTAAAAAAAAAAATAATGCCTGCACTTGTTGGGTGAGAGAGGTTAACATATTTAAAAATGTTTCAAATGCAAGATAACCTTTTAAAGGGAAATCTTTTTGTCACAAGGTATTCACAAAAAGCTGAAAATAAGCCATTGGCAATGCTGACTGTGATCTATCTCTTATCAGGGTCCATGGCACACAGCAAATGCTAGCAATATATACTTCATGACACAAGTTTGTTTCAATATAGGCTTTTCAGTTCGCTAATATTCAGACAAAAATAAATTCCAGAATACATTTATGAGATTTTTTAACAATATTTTGGACTTTGAATCACGCACAGTGTTACATACATACAGACATAACTATATATATCTACTTATCTACACACACAATAAAATGTTTATAAAAAATTGACTGAAGTTAAGCAACATCAAGTCTGGGCAGTACCTAGCTGGGTGAGTGCTTGGGAATACCAGGTGCTGTAAGCTTGGATGTGCAGGTGGTGTAATGGATAATGGCATGGAATTGTGAATCAGCTAGCTGAGTTCCAATTTCCATTAGGTTCATTACATTCATTTACATGGACATACTCTTGTGAAAGGTATGAATCCACCTTTTCTCTCTTCAGCTATCAAAAAAAAATTCTTAAGATCTGAAAATATTTTCTGGCTTTAAATAACCTGTAAAGGGTTGATAAGCTGTAGAAATCAACCAAACAACACAATATAAACAAATAATTAATAACTTAAATGAAATGTAATATAATTTCAATTAAATAGTTTATCATTGTTTTTTTCTACAGTGCTCTTTATACTGAGGATAGAGCTACATATAATGTAAGATAATTTATTTAAAAACTTTAAAAATGCAAGAAGCATATGTGTTAATAAAAGTTTTATGGTGAAATCTGGTTTAATCTGTGCTTTGATAAAACTGATAGTCAGTTGCATAAATTTATACATATCTAACAGATATCTAATAAATATAACAAATTTTAAATGTCTCTGCATATCGAGATAGATTATCTCGATATGCAGAGGCATTTAAAATTTGTAATATTTAAAAAAAGAGACTGCTAAATATTGGAAATAGTGCATTTATAGATATAGAGAGTATGGATCATCACTACATGGTGACTATCAGTTTCACTCCTCAATAGTCTAAAGATTTCATTAATCTGTAAAACTGCTAGTTACCATGCAGTGTTGATTCATATTTCCACGCTGTCTATATCTATTATATATATATATATATATATATATATATATATATATATATATATATAGAGAGAGAGAGAGAGAGAGAGAGAGAGAAAAGAGAGTTGTTTGTATTGTGATTATTAATTATTTCTCTTATCTGCTGTATAATCTGATAAACATCTATAATTGACAAGCTATTTACATTCAAAGCATACCAAAAAAAAAACATGTTTTTTTCATGAATATTGTTATTTACTACATTACTAATTTTGGGTAAAACTTTCTTTTAGCATTTTTTGTGGCATTTTATTACAACAGTAAAGTCATTTATACATTATCCTGTTCAAGAAATAAACATTGAAAACAATTTAAACCATCTGTGTATTGCTTCACCTGTATTGAAGGAATTTTACAGCTTGCATTTAAAGAAAAGTCCACACTTCATTGCAAAGCCAAGGTTAAGTACAATTGAATAAAAGCTATTATGGTTTTTATTATCATTGTTCATGTTGTGTGTATGTGTGTACATTTACATATCTTCATCATGTCAGATATTATTATGCAAGTCATTATTTTCATAATAAAATTGGTACTAACCAATTGATGTTGGCAAAACTTTCAGGATATATTTGTGGTATATGTGTTCACATTTGAACAATATCAGTGTGGATCAGTGGTATGATAATTATTTTATCAGAAATATAAGCCATAAAACGAAACGGACTCAAGGGTTTCAAATAGATAAAATATTTTTATTTATTTTTGGGGGGGGTGAGTCCTTTGGTATTTGGCATAGCAAAAAGTTTGGTAATAAGGTGGATATTGATGGAAGTCTGGAAAAATATCCGTTTCGGTAGGTGGAAGTCAGACCATGATAGGGGTAGTAGTAATGTGAGAATTTGGGTCAGTGTCAATCTACTGTTATCTTTTCAGCCCAGAAACAGGGTGGAAATGTCAGTATTCTCTTAGTTGCTTCTTCACATGTCATGTATGGCTGCATTCTTTTGTTTCTTCTGATGTCATTCTGTTCCCATTGTGGTCATTGATCTAGAGGTGTCAGGTTTTTATCCTTTTTCACCAGGCTTGAGAATTTGGCATAAGCATCAAAAAGTCTCTTTGTGTCAGTTATTTTGATTGGCCAAATTATTTTATTTTCCAGCATTCCTTTCTTTTTCATTTCTTTTATATCAGAAGTTATACATGGAGCCTCCTTGATTTTAAGTATTTTTCAGTCACAAATAAATAAGCTTTGCTCCTGTAAACTTCCAGTGTTTTTTGGCTGGGTTCAGTCTTTTCTTCTTCTTCCTCTTTTTATTTGAGGGTTGCCTTCTTGTAGGTTGAGAGAAGTATAGAAAGAAAATTTTAGAGAGAGAGAGTGAGAGAGAGAGAGAGAGATAAGGGTGTTAAAGGAAAGTGCAAATGCTTTATTTTAATTTGAATTCTTTTTATTTTTGTTTATATATTTTATTTTTATTGGGACTCACTACATATTTATTTAATAATATGTTTTTATTAGAAATACTTACAGCAATTCATTTCATGGTGTGAGATTTTATTATGCAACTTGAAAGCTGTTCATCATGTTATAAATAAACATCATAGTATTTATTGATATTTATGTTTTAATTTCCAATATATAATGACTGCTGTGATTGATCAGAAAGATATAACCTCAAAATCAAAATCAGATATTTTAAAATTACTGAGTGATGTGAACACAACATTGGATACTGCGAAAATATTGAACAGAAATCACAATCAAAAAAGACACTTAAAACATTAGCAAGATATGAAAAAGAAATAAAGTTGACTTTAGGAATATTACAAAAAGAGATATGATTAAAATTTAAAGGATAATAAGCAATAACATTGACTGACCAGCAAGAAAATATTTAAAGAAATTGGTGTTGCAGATATAAATGGGGATAAAAGAGACAGAATATTACAAACATTTGCTAAAGAGATAAAAGCAACCAAACTATCACCTTTAAGTAAACATGACAAAGAGAAATATCTAAGTTGGATTGAAGTAGTATATGAAAACTGATTTTTCAGTAGTAATTTTTAATGATGAATGTAGAGCTAAATTGGATGGACGTGATGTCTGGGCTAGAATTTGGGTCCTTCATGAAAACAGGCAACTATCATGACATTGAAGAAATCAGTAGGGAGGTGGTATTATGTTTTGGCTTAATATTGTCAAAAATAAAAAGTTGATGATAGTTCAAACTAAATGCTGATAATTATTGCAAGTTATTGAAGACTCTGTCATATTAATTATCAGTCCTGATCTTGCATCTTAGATTTCCCACTACTGTAACATAGTTTCTCTATGCCTTTTCTATAAATATTTTCATGATAATTATTCTTTGTTACCTCAATTTCACAGATTTAAGTGCATTGAATCCCATATTTTTGAAAATCTTTATGATTGTTTTTCTAGTTTTGTCTGTGTTTTGTTTGTTACAGTTTCTTAAGATTATGAGACTATCATCCATGTAGAGTCCTGTAACATTTCTATTTATTATTTTACCTAGTTCATGTAGCAAATATATACCTATGAGTTCACAGGTTTTGAACCATCAAAGCATCCCATTATAGTGTCAAAGGTCCCTTCCTTCTTTATCCATGCATCTTCATTGTTAAATAATAGTGATTTTCAGGAGTGTTTAATGATTTTTATTTTGTTTGTATTTATTTTTACTTGTTCTTGTGCTAAGGAGATTGCCTTATCTAGTATGGGTTTTGTTATAGAGGGGCAGAAATCTTTTATGTCTAGTTGTATAAACTGGCAATTATGTTAGTCTTTTAGGTTGCAGAACCAGTCTATAGTTATTTTTGTGTTTTCCCACTGATTTACTCCTAATTCTTCCTTAGCTCTGAATTAATTCTTTCAAGTATCATTTTACTTATTTTATCTAGTTCACTTTTGCTAGGGTTTCTGAGTCTGCATGTTGAGGTTGTTCTGAAATTATCCTTGTGGACTTTTAGTGTGATAAATACATGTACCTTAACAATGCAATTTATTCAGTCAGCTAGTTCTAATTTTTGGGAAATTGTTTTACCTTCTTTATTGATATTGTGTTCTGTTGTTTTGGGGTTTTTTCTATGTTTTGGTTATGTTGTCCTTGAGCAATTTGTTGTGTCTGGAGTAGTAGTTCATACAAATCTAATTTTGTCCACTGCAATTATAAATACATTAGTTGAATTGTTTATTTTAGTAATATCTTCTTTCAGTTTTTTTGGAAGACATCTTGTTATTTATGGAATTTTATGTTTGTTACTAAGTTAGTCAAGTCTTTCTTGAAGTCATCTAGTTCTTTGTGTTGCAGGGGGTATTTTTTTATTTTAAAGTCATATTTTTCCTTGAGTGTGTCATTTGTGTTAAATTCTTGGTTTAAAAAGAAATATGCTTTCCATCTCATCCTTTTTATGAAGCTTTTTATTTGTTCTATTAATTTATAATCGAATCGACTTCTCTCAGTCACTGTGTGTTTATCTAAAAATAAATATGCTTAAATTCACCTTCATCTCTGCTGTGCACCAATGACTTAGTGGTAGAATCCTTGACTGATGCCAATTCAGTCAGGTTTCGATCCCAGCTAGAGGCAACTGGACGTCTAGCCACACTGATGAGTTGTGATACAGCAAAACAGTCTGTCTATAGATGGCAATGTATATATATATATATATATATATATATATATATATATATATATATATATATTCTTTTCTACTATGCCTGAAAAACATTCTTTGACTTCAGTGAAAGAGTGAATGTTGAATTCAGAACATGTGGAGGTCTATACAATCAGCAACATTTTAAAGCACAGTCGAAACTTGGTCTGCAGCTGGTACATGATCTTCTCTTTGCATATGATGCCGTTCTATTAGCACACAGTCTAGAAGACATTCAAACTATCCTTGATATATTCTCTGAAACAGCAAAAGCATTTGAGCTCACTATCAACATAAAGAAGACTGAGCTAATATACCAGCCAGTACCAGGAAATCTGTCTATCACAATTCCTTCTGTATTCATTGATGGTACAGCATTAAAAACCGTTGAGACGTTCATATATCTTGGATCAATTTGTATTCTTAAGGAATCGAATCTGTATCTTATATGTCAGGCTATATGACAGTTTCGTATTGGATACATGTTCGATTCCTGTTGGGGGATGAATATTTTCTATGAAAATTTCTTGGTCATTCAGGCTGGTAAATGTTATTAATACTATTTATTATAAAACAGAGCATTTACTTAAATATTTGTATCTATAAAAAGAATGTATAAACATAAAAATGTCTTAAAATAATTGTTGGACTTTGTCCATTTCATAATGTGTGACATCATTTGTTTACATTTGGATACACTTTGAGCAGATATGAATGTCCGTGAGAGATTTATGGAAGATTGAAGTTTAAAAGCAGTAAAATCATCCTTGTTAATCGAACGATCATCCGTGGATCGATTGGTTAAGGCACGTCAGGCTATATGACAATTCCATATAGGAGACAGGTTTGATTTCTGTTGGAGGACGTATATTTTCTATGAAAATTTCTTAGACATTCAGGCTGGTAAATGTTATTAATACTGTTTATTATAAAACAGGGCATTTACTTAAATATTTGTATCTATAAAAAGAATGTATAAACATAAAAATGTCTTAAAATATATATATATATATATATATATATATATATATAAATCTAAAATTATTTGTGTGCAAATGGGTCATAAAACCTGTAAGAAATGCTAAAATTGAGCAATGATTTTCATGAGTTCTTTTGGGAACAGTTCATTATAAATTTCTTAAGAAAGAGATACAGAGAATTTGACTCATTTGTGACGCATGGCAAAGACTAATATCATCTTAAATAATTCTGAACCAGAGCAAAATCATTGTAAAGAATAGTCTCCCTGACAAACTGCCATTGGAATGAATAATCTAGATTCTTGACATAAGAGTGGACTCTTTATTGGTTTGTTTCTGTAAAGTGCCAACAGTGTGAGAGCAATAAAAGAAATCCTTATGAAAGCTGGAACTTGTTGATAAGAGATGAAAAACATTTTTTTATGTTTCTCAAAAATTCTAGTTCTGACATGCATACAGAAAATTGTCATAATTCATATGTTGGCTGCTATTTCTTTCTTGATAACGGATGTTTGGAAAAAATAAAAAAAAAACTGAAATTGTGGTTTTTCGCCTTATTAAGCAATAACATCAATTTACAAACATATTCATATATCTACTCAATCACAGTCATACATACACATTTGCTATTTATTCACACATATTAGGACTAAAATAATTCTGCTACAAGGCCAGATTTTTAGAGCTCTTAATAAAGTGTGATACAACTTTTACAATGAAAACTATATATTTTGTATCTTTTTTATTAATTATAAAAAGTGTTAAGAACCCAACATCTGATGTTGAATATAAGGGCTCCAATATTACCAAAGTATGTCCTTCATTCTGATGATGGTATATAGGTGTTGGTTAAGTCAACATGTTACTGTCATCTCGTGGTTGTGAGTTCAATCTCTGGATCAGGCAGTGAAATAAGGTTTAGCAGAAACAGACAACAACTAGCATCACAGAGACAAAATAACATAACAATCAACAGATATTCCAAATCAACCAAACAAAACATCACAAGCCTCTCACTACATTATTGCTATTTCCATATAAAACGTTCAGACATCTACATTCCTTAGTTCCACCAGTTTTGACCTTCACATCTAAGACCCACCATGCCATGTACATGCAGATGAATCATTCCTAGTCCATTCATATTCCATTAGTAAGGAAGAAGTTCCACTATGACAGCGGCTTTGTTGAATAGAATTTCAACATGATTTTTTCCCAATCACTACAATCTTAACCTCTTCAAGTCTGCAGTTAACCACTATCTTTCCTACATATCCTCATAAAATGCACTTCTTACCTCCTCTTCTTATGCTAATACAACCTCATTCAGTCACTCTCTACCTTGACTGGTTCTTAACCTCTTCAAGTTGGCAGTTAACCACTCTCTTTCCTACATATCCTCATAAACTGCACTACAACCATAACCTTTTCAAGTCAAAGGTCTATTGTTACTTATTTTCCATATCTGCATACTCCTCAATTTCTACTCTTATATTCATATTACATACCTCCTTCACTAATGCTCTATCCTGAGTGGCTCTGGAGACTTGTGTTGAGTGAACTCTAATAAAAACAAAAAATAGTCAAATTATATTTTTCATTCAAATTTGCATTGTTTCACTATAATTATTAAAAAATAATGTGTTGTGAAAATTTTTTTAAACAGTGTTTCAACTAATGATTTATGAAAAAGCATTTTATTTAATGCTGATATGATCAACTGATAGTTCCATTTATTTAACAAAGTTATCTGTTGAAATGTCAGGTAGCACAACGCAGCAGATCAAATCTATTGGGTCGGTCAAAAAGTTTGTCTGCTTATTAAATATAAAATTTACTTAATAAACCAAACAAACGTTTTCACCAACCCGATGCTTGTACTGATTAACCTTTGTGCTAGTGAAAATATTAAAGTTGCAACAAGTTGCTGGGAAAGAAAGCATTTCTTTTTGCTTTTGTCGAACTGAAATAATTGTTAATAAAATTTTAAAATACCATAAACAAAGAAGTGGCAATACCATGTGGAAGTAAAACTATGTCTTGTTCTCTTTTTATCACTACTCACCAAATACAAGTTTCCACCATTTCTACAAATGTAGAGCACTCCTATAAACTTAAATGGCATAAAATGAACGAAAATTTTTTTCTGCATTCCCAGACCTCACTGCTCAATTACTTGTGGGAGATTTTTGCTATTCCTGATTGTTACAATAATTACAGAAAAGAATGACGTTAATTTTGAAATAGCATATAGGTTTAGGTCAGGTTAGCAGGCTGTTTTGAGCATTGACAAAGAATAGTAAAATATATGAAGGGAAATAGTCAATTATTTTGCCATATTTTAAGCATTCAACACCAGTCACAGCAGATGACAAACTTTAACTTTCAATATTAATGCAGGAAGACATAGAAGATGTTTTTTGGTGGGTGTGGGAATGCTCAAGAATTTTTCTTATATAAATTAATCATAACTGCTTCTTTGTCTTATGTCATTTCAAATGGTTGGGAATACCTTTATTTGAAACTTTTGTAAAATTGGTTTAAAGTGAAATTTCTAAACGCAAAGGATAATACTATTTTTCTTACTAATTACACTACTAAATATATTAGTGTCTGACTGTTAGTCTTCAATGTATGTTTTTTTTTTTTGTAGAAGTTTTTCAATGTTTTGATTTTTTCATTTTATTTTTTCATTTTTGTTTCTTTTTAGATCAAATGTGAGTTTATTTAATAAATGAATTAGTTTCTTTGAATTGGTCAACTTAAAAACAACTGCAAAAAATGGCAGCTTAAGACAAACTTAAAACTTTGATCTGGGATTAAATTCTAAAGACACAAAAAAGATTCTCCAAAATCCTTAGTTTAAAATTCTATTATTTTATTTTTTTTCTTTGAAAAACAAGATGATTATAATTTTTCTCTTGGTAAATAGTCTGGCCATTATGGTATTCTCTGGCATTTGTAGAGTATTAGATTGATACACTGAAAGTCCAAGGTCAAATTAAGCTTTAAAATAATACTCTCTCTGAATAATGAGTTCATCTAAGAAATCGATAACAGTATCTTTGAATCTATCACTCTCTCTCCTTTTCTTGTAAGTTTCTTTTACTTTCTCTCTTTCTTTTCTCTCACCAGTCTCTTTCTCTCTCTCTCTCTCTCTCTCTCTGTCTTTACATCTCCTCTTCACTCTCTTTTGGTCTGCTATTTTCTTATCATAACACATAAAAAACAAAAACAAAAGTAAAGGATGGGTCTTGTGTTTGGTCACCAAGATGAACATTATTTTTCTTTGTGTTTTGGTTTTGGTTTCAGATTTAGAAGTCCAGAAGTAATAAAAAATTTGACTCAAAAGAAAATTAAAAGACAAACAAGTTTTTCAAAAATGAACAATAAAATCTCACAAAAGAATATCTACACGTTTTCATCAGACATGATGAACACCAAAGATAATGCAGGATTAAGCATGAAATAAATGACGCTTTATAAAATACGAATCACAGGTAGATTGGTATATGCTACAACTTTTTTTCATAACAATCAGGATATCTGTCAGTATCTCTGAGATGAGGTATTACGATTATTTATATAATTTATATTATTCGGACTGTTATCCTTATTGCTATATTCACAACATTTCAGCCATTGTACACTCCGGCCTTCTTCAAACCAAACCCTTTATTTCATTCACTGTGATAGATTGTTCTAATTCCATGTGCAATGCCTCTTCTGGATGATTCAGCTATTTCCTTTAATTCAACTCTCCAAGTTTTTTGGTTCACCACTGTTGTAGCCATAGAGTTCAACACCAGGCTACAGCAGTGGTGAACAAAAAACTTGGAGAGTTGAGTTAAAGGGAAATAACTGAGACATCCAGAAGAGGCATGGCATGTGGAAATAGAACAATCTACCCCAGTTGAGAAAATAAAGGGTTCAGTTCAAAATTCCAATCACCTGAAGAAGGCTGGAGCATATAATGGACAAAATGGTATGAATATGGCAATGAAGATGAGGATATCAGTCTGAATAATGTAAATAATAAGTCTGCAATATAATCATAAAAAAAACATTTATTTGACATCATACTTATTATAAAACCCAGGTCGTGTGTGTGTGTGTGTACGTTTATATATTGGATCAGATTTCCTACATTTTTTAATGGATTTCAACAAAACTTCACAGGACTATATAAAATTACCTTGCGTTGGTTCTGACAGCACCAAAAATTGGAAAAACACAAATAGTTTTTGCATGAAATCAATTTGAAAACACGATTAAGAGGCATCGCGAGAATGAAAGGGGGACAACTCATATCAAGTTATACTTATTATAAAACCCAGGTTGTTTGTGTGTGTGTGTGTTCGTTTGTATATGGGATCGGATTTCCTACATTTTTCAACTGATTTCAACAAATCTTCACTCTTTTTTTGGCAGGTAGTGTTTCTTATTGTCTTGCACACTTTTTTCTTTATTTTTATATTCAGAATGCTTTAAAAATTCCATTTACAAGACAATTGTTTATAATAAAATTCTATTCAATCAGTAGACTCATAATGATTGAAAACAATGTTTTTGTTTGAGTTTAGGTTTGACCAATTTGTAAAAAAAAAAAAAAAAAAAAATAATTAAGACATGCATACCTATCAACCTTAAACAATAATCTTTGTCAATTTTATTTTTCAGTCTTTCTGATGGTCAATACTTGATCTAACGCCGGGCTCTACTGCTAGTAATAAATAAATTTTCAACAAAATCTCATCCCTTGTCAATGCAATTAATTTTGTGGTGAATATTAATATAAACTGGACATTATAAAGTGAAAATTTCAAATCAAAATTCAGCTAATAATGACATGACCCAAAACACTCCATAAAATCAGACTGTTATTTTATCACTGTAGCTAAAAAGTAGGTTATTTTATATAGTAAACTGCCAATTTACAAGTTTGTTTCATTTATTTTTTTAATTTCATGGCTCCTGGTCATTCCCTTCTTGATCAAGCCTAGGATTTTTCAGCACTCCCTTGTTTTAATCCATTATTGCATCTATCATAGTTATATAGCAAAATCTGGTAAAAGGATAAAAAGAAGCATGTTCTAGTTGTCTGCTTTATGACTTTAAGGTGGGCTTGTCTGCAGCCATAACAAGTCACCAAATATATCAAGCTTTTGGGAATAATGCTGTGATAACACACCATCAGGCATTGATTCCAGAAGTTTGAGAGATCTTCCCCTTTGTAATAAACTCCACAGTGGCTATCCGCAGGTCCTGGACGATGAGGCCTTGAAGGCAGTTATAGAGGAGGAAAACAGCCAAACCTGTGGTGTGCTTGCCAAATGCTTCCAGGTTTCTGATGAAATAGTCAGGCTTCACCTGTACTGCATAGGGAAGGCTTACAAGTTGAGCAAGTGGATACCCCACACACTGTCAGAAGCCAACAAGCATCAATGAGTAACAGCCTGCTTTTCATTGCTTTTTCTGCACTGAAACATGCCCATATTTGATCGAGTGCTCACCAGTAATGAAAAGTGGGTCCTGTATGATATTCTCAAGCACACCAGACATTGGTTGTCACCACAGGAAACTGTGCCACACACTATAGGACCACCTCTACATGCTCTGTATCTGGTAGACTAGTCAACAAGTTGTATACTATGAGTTGCTACCAACAAGCCAAACTATTATCATGGACCTGTATTTACAGCAGTTGGAATGTATGCAACAAGCACTGAAGCAGAAGGAGCCAGTATTGGTTAATCACAAAGGCATGCTGTTCCTCCATGACAACACTAAGCCTCATGTTGCGCAGATGGCCAGTTATACCATACAACAACTTGGCTAGTAGACACTGTGTCATCCACCTTACTCTCTGGACCTTGCACCAACAGTTTACCACCTCTTCTATTTCCTGGACAACCACCTTCATGGAAAATTCTTTGCAAATGAGGCAGATTTGTAGCAAGCACTCACAGACTTCTTGCCATCCAAGACACCTGATTTTTACTTCCAGGGTATTGTGCAACTGGAGGCACTTTGGCAAAAGGTTCTGGATGCCAATGGGGATTACTTAGAGGACTAATGGTATGTCAAATTTGCTATACACCTTTTTTCTAATAAATCAAAATGGTAAGGACTTTTTTAGTTACCTTGTATGTTTTAGTAACAACTGCATTTAAACTTGATAATATGCTATAGATATCTACAATTGTATACATGATGAATGGATACAGTATTTTTTTTAATCATTTCACTTCAAGCAAGTCATTAAAGCCACTAAGACCCAATGAGTTATTGAATGTGAAAGAATAAAACAAAAGAAAAACACTATTAAGGAGTGAGAACAATAAAAGAAGAGAAATCAAGAAGACAGTGGATAACAACTGACATTGCATTTAAATTTTTGAAGGTCAAAGTTGACTGGAAACTAAGAAACCAGAAAAGAGTTTCACAAGCGAGAAAAAAAATCTGTTAGCATAGAACTTGCAATTACATCTTGCTAATGATGAGACCTTGTGACTTGGCAAAGAGGAACAGAGAATTCATTGGTAGTGATAGAAGAATTTAAATTAGTTTTGTAAAAAAAAAAGATATCTAGAGACCATTTCAAGAGAAAAGATTCTATTAGGTTGGTGCAAAAGTAATGACGGTTGTTGACGTCAAAAACCGTCATTATTTTTGCACCAACCTAATACAATGCAGAAACTGGAATGGATGCCATGAATATTGGAGAACAAAAGGTTGAGGGTAGGTAGGTGAATTAAAAATAAAAAAAAAAACACTACATAAACAAGAAATCAGCTTTCTTTAGTGCTGCCAACTGACATTACTGATACTCCCACACTTCCACTCTGATATTTAGTATTTTGCTTCCCGAACAAACTAAATATTTTTGATAGTAGGGAAAAAAAAATTATGATTGAAAACTCAATTTTTCAATTTCTTACCTAAAATTTGACAAATGTACAACATTAAAAATGAGAAAATAAGGTATTGTCAATGGTCAGGTATTAAATACATTATCAATAATTTTACTACTTTAAATATATTGAAAATCTGCAAAGGATCAGCTCAGCATAGTTGCAGGATAAAATACAAGTGGGTTCTGTGGGTGATGAACAAACAAAAATGTGCCTGAGCAGACATTGCAACAGGGATTGTCTAGATGCCTTAGATGGGTATGCTCAGAAACTAGGAACTGGTCATTATGCATAATGTCAATTCATTACTAATAATTTTATTATAGAAATACAACATTTTGTATATTGAAAATTGAAAGGGAATGACAATGACCAGGAATTAAATACATTACTAATAATTTTATTATAGAAATATATTGAAAATCATAAAGGGGTTGTCAGTGCTCAGAAATTATTGTAGGAATTATTGTAGAAGTTATTGTAGGAATTATTGTAGAAGTTATTGTAGGAATTACAAAGAGAATAGAACTATTATATGCATAATATAAATGTATTGCTATTGATTTTATTGTAGAAATCCATTGAAAATCATAAAGAAATGCATTTTTAGGGGGCAGGAATTATTAAAGGCATTACTGAAAGAATATATATCATTGAATATATCAGGTATAAGCAACTGTGTGTTTATGTTTATTCTTTTGGAAATCCTGTAATAGATGTCACCAAAAATTTGTCTCAACATTTTCGTTGTTCATATTTCTTGATGTCTCTGGACAAAGTTTTGATTTTGAATAAAGAATCCTTGAAAAATATCTGACTGATGAATAAAAATATAATTTTTATTTTAAAAGAAAAGTAAAATAAATAAAAACTTACCTTTTTCGATAAATCACCGAGACAAACCAATCCTGAAAAACAAATTTGACACAACTTCCAAAACTGATATTTGCTTTTGTAGGCTTGGCTTTTTGGCAAAAGAAGCACAAAATATTAAAAACTATTTTATTAAATTGTTTATTTGCAAGGAAATATTTTATATTTACAAGTTTATAAAAATATGTGAACCAACTAAAAATTATTATTTACCATATTATAAAGGAATAACTATGAAAACAAATTTTTTATGCAGAAATTTATTAGATGTGAAAAGGAGATCAAGAAAATTAAAATAAACACGTAACGATGAGTAACTGTAATTATAAGTTTTGGAAAAATATATTTTCCAATCATTTCTTTCATTTTCTCTCAACACATAAATTTGCTAAATTAGGATGCAAGCATCTGGATTTTTTTTCTCAAGAATTTACAAAAAAAATGTTAAACATTATATATTTGTCTGTTTATTTACAAGAAAAGTGTTTAATACTTTTATTTTGAATTGTAAAGAAAAAAAGAATGTATACATCCAGTTTCATATATTTGGGCTTTATTAAAATCCTCAATATAACTTTTTAAAAACAATAAAAACTGCCAACAGAGTATACAGAAATACTGGTGTCAAGAAGAGAAAAACTGTCCTTTTCACATACTGCTTTATTGGTGTGTGTGTGTAGGGGGGTACATATGTTAAACTTTATCCAGATAGCATTCTGGCAAAATATTACCTAGTATGGGGTTACTTAGCAAGCACAGGTGTATCACTGATTTCCTCCATGGGGGAAAAAAATTGCACACACTGACATTCATTGACACTTTATAAATGTTTACAGAGACCAAACAGTGGATGTGAGCACAGTTTAGGCAGTGGGTATTATGTGACAAAAGTGATATGTATAACAAGTCATGTTTCAGAAGACTTTGCACAGTTGTTATGACATGAAGAGCACATTGAAAATACATATCCAGTGGTGTTGACTATGCAGAAAAATAATGTTTTATAGTTGAAAATTTTTGCTGTCCATTATTATTATTCTCCCAGAATAGTATGGAGTGTGTTTCAAATAATGTTATAAGCTGGATAAATCTATGTAAATATTGTACAGAACAAAATCATCATTTGATAAAGAGAAAGATAGCAGAAATAAAAACAGAGTAGAAGAGCTGACTTCAGTATCTTTTTATATGTTTTTTTTGTTTTTTTTTTTTAAGCATTGCGCCCCGAGCAAGGCATGAAGCCACTAGGATGCAGGGGGTTGCAGAAGATTTGGAGCAAGAGCAGATAGGAGTGATAGAAGAAAGGATGAAGGGAAGGATAGTGTGTAGATCAAGGTAACTGGAGATGTCGATTGACATTACATTTGAATAGTTGGAGATCATAGCTATCAGGGAAACTATACTTGGGAAGGGTGTTCCACAGGCGAGAGGTGCGAGGTATGAAGCTATTGGAGTAGAAGAGATGGCTACATTTTAAAGTTTCTACAGTGTAAGGGTGAGAGCAGGATGCCAGCCTCGTAGGGCGCTTGAATTCATGGAGACTGGGAACCAGTGAAAGCAGCTCATCGGAGTAATTACCATGAAAGTATTTGTAGAAGAGACAGAGAGGCGACGGCGCATCTGTGGGAGAGTTGCTGCAGGCGAGACGCCAGATCAGGGCCAATCACATTACATATCCGTCTCTGGATCTTGTCAACAACTCCGAGGTAAACAGAAGGTGCCCCAGACCATATGGCAGCAATACTCCATGCAAGGGCGAATGGTCGTTTTGTATATTTGAAGTATTGATTCAGGGGAGAAAAATTTCCTGGCGCGGCACAGAGAGCCAACTTTCCTCGCGGTGGACGATGCAATTGACTCAATGTATTTGTTCCATCTCAGGTCAGTAGTCAACGTGAGACAGAGCAGACGCAGGGAGTTGCTCTCAAGAAGTTGACTATCAGACATTCTAATGGGGGGCAGGTAAGGATCTCTATGGTGGTTAATGGAGAGTAGTTTAGTTTTTGAGGCGTTAAATTTGACCATCCAATTGTTGCCCCAGTTAACAACTGATTGGAGGTCCATTTCAAGACGCATGGCCAGGTTAGTTTTGACAGTGACACTAGATTTGTTTTTGAGGCAGGAGTAAATTGTAGTGTCGTCCGCGTAGATGCCAACTTGGGAACCTATGGCGTCAGGAAGGTCGTTGATGAAAATAAGGAAAAGTGTGGGGCCAAGGATGGAGCCTTGGGGAACACCTGCGTTCGTGGGATAGGAACTGGAAGAGAAACCGCTGAGAACAACCTTCAATTCTCCGTTTGACAGGAATGATTGTATTAGATCAAAGTCAACCAGTAATACCGTAACCCTGGAGCTTACGAAGAAGGCCGGCATGCCAAACCCTATCAAACACTTTGGAGATGACTAGGGCCATGGCACGAGCCTCACTGTTATTTTGAAGTGCTTGGTAAACGGTTTCAGTGATGGCCGTAAGCACGTCAGCTGTAGAACGAGCGTAGCGGAAACCATATTGCTTGTCTGAGAGAAGGTCGTGTGTGGTAAGGTGGTTAACCACTTCTGCGTTGATTAGGCCTTCAAAGACTTTGCCAAAGAGGGGTAGGAGACTAATAGGATGGTAATTAGAGGGGTCAGAGGGGTCTCCAGAGTTCTTAAAGACAGGAACAATGGATGAGGACTTCCAGCAGTCAGGAAAGCAGGATTCCTTGAGGCAGTAAATATACAGTTTAGAGAGGGCGGGTGCTAGCACAGGCACGCGTTTCTTCAAGACAATGGCTGGTATGCCATCTCCACCACTAGCCTTGTGGGGGTCTAATTTGGAGATAATACCCAGTACTGATGACAGGGTTATGCGTAAGCCGCTCAATAGGGCCTCAGTTCTTAGAGAGAAGTCAGGTATGGGCACACCGATTGAGTCAAACGTCGAGTTATATGAGAACTTCCGAGCAAGGCATTCAGCCTTGTCAGTTGTGGAGGTCAAGACCTCGAACTGGTTGAATAAAGGAGGTATGGAGGGTTTTCTATTGTTCAGGACACTCTTGCAGAGTCGCCAATAATCTTTGGAGCCAAATTTGCGAGATGCAATATGCTCCCTCATCCGAGCAGCAAATATTGTCTTAGCTTCATTGAGGACACGCTTACACTCACTACGGGTGGAGGCAAAGAGACGTCTATTGCAGTCCGACATGTCGCTATGAAATATGTGAAAGAAGTGGTTCCTATTGGCAATGGCGGCTGAGCAAGCAGCGGAGAACCAAGGGGAGGAGTGCGACTTGACCTTAAATTTCCTTGAGGGGATGAAAGCGTCGATTCCAGCTTTAACCTAGGATGAGACCTCAGAAGCACAATCATGGACAGGGAGTGTAAAGACAACATCCCAGGGGACATCGCAGAGGAAGTCACGGAACGAGTCCCAATCCGATCGTTGGTAGTAGAACGAGGTTCTAGTAATGGGAGGTTCTTTGCGGGGTGTGGAGTTGAAGGAAATGTTAACAGATACCACGGCATGATCGGAGTTACCAAGAGGGCAGAGCTGTGTGGCGCTACAGGATTCGGGGATGGAGGTAAAACACAGATCAAGAAGGGAGACCTTATCTGCCAGGTTGGGGGCAAAATGCGTGGGGAAGTTGACTATCTGCGTGAGGGATTGAGAAATTGAGAAGTTAAGTGTTTGAATGCCAGCCCGGTCAGTAGTAGCATTCTCGAGCCACTTGGTATGATGGGCATTAAAGTCACCAAACACGAATATGTGAGCAAACAGGTTGAGAGAGAGGGCCTTGTCTATGCTGTCAGATATGCTATCGAGTATCCCGCAGTCTTGAGAGGATGGAGAGCGATAGAGGAAGAAGAGATAGCTTACGGCATTGAGGAGAGATAGTCGAAGACACATGTATGAATGGTCTGGCGATTCGAGAGACAACTCTCTGGCCAGGGGGAAATGATCCTTGACATAGACACCAAGGCCATGCATGTGGGTTAGAGAGTCTTTCCTGAGGATAGGAAGGTATCCGGGGATCGAGAGATCAGAGGAGGGAATAGACGGGACAAGGTTTGTCTCACACAGGGCCATTATATCCGGGCTGTTTGCAGTGAGGAAAGATTCCATATTGCAGAAATTTGTTCTAATGCCACGGATGTTGCTGAACGAAATGTTGAGGGGTTTAGGTGATTTTTGAGGGGCTGGTTTAGGTTTACTTTTTTGGTTCATTTGAGTCTTCATGTGGAGTAAATGTTGGAGGATGAGAAGGCCTGAAGTAAGAGAAGCAGATGGTTATCAACCGCAACATGAGCAAAGAGGAGTTGGCACAGCCTGCATCATAATGTGGCCTCAGGGTTGCCCACTGGAGGTGACAGCAGGGACACCATTCCATGCACGTCATGGCACTACAAGCACCCCGGTATTATACAACTGTTGATCAAAGTGGCCGCTCAAGTTGCTACGCAAGTGTGCATTGTTTGTAAATTATAATTTTTTAATTTGATTATCTATTTTTTGATATTTCATCTTACTTTCTTAATATTCTAATATGGTCAGTTTTATGAATTAACTTTATTTCAAAAAATACCAACATGTTTTTTTAAACATTTTTCTCTTATTATTTGTAAAGCATCTGTATGTCCCAGTGTAGAGATCTAGAAAATTTTGAAACGGTTTTAAAAACTGAAATCAGAACACCTATAGGAATCTATTCAGATGTTTACAGATATATTCAAATGTTTTTATATATATAAAAATGTTTACAGATATATTCAACTGTTTTTAGAAATATTCACATGTTTACATATACAAATGTTTATAGATACAGTGGAACCTTGGTTCACAAATTTTATTTGTTCCTGAAGGCTATTAGTAACCCGAAATGTTTGTAAACCGAAATTTTTTTTCAATATGAATCAATGTAGAGAAAAAAGTCACAGTACAATAAAATTAAAAAAAAAGCACAACACAACACATGAATTTATACAACACAGTGGTCAACTCAGAAATTATTCTGTTTGGGTTAACTAGGTTTGGCAATGTTTGAGAACTGAAATTTTGTTTGATAATTGAAGCATTTTCATCACAAATTTTCTGTTTGAAAACCAATTTGTTCAACATGTGAGACATTCGAGAACTGAGGTTACACTGTATATTCAAATGTTTATAAATATATACAAATGCTTACCAGTATATTCAAATGCCTATAGATATATTCAAATGTTTTATATATATATAAATGTTTACAGATATATTCAAATGTTTTTTGATGTATCAAACGTTTATAAATATATTCAAATGTTTACAGATATATTCAAATGTTTACAGATATATTCAAATGTTTATAGATATATTCCTTTTCACAACCAAACAGTCTCACCCACAAAAATATTCAGTAATGTAAAAAGTTTTTTCAGTTTATTAAGTTAAAAATTAGAGAAAATTTTTTTTTTAGCAATAACATATTTACCATTTTGTTTTATAATCTTGATCAATCTTTCAGGTAACTTCATAATTCCATTGTTTAAGAACATTTCATGATTCTCAACAAAGAACTTCTTGAATTGCTTTTTACAGTCTTTTAGAAAAGTGAATTTTTTTTTCATTAAAACAATTGTCATTATCTTTTAGTAAATTTCACCCTCAGTATCTGTCTATATTTCTGAGATGAGGTATTATGTACACTATTTACATTATTTGGACTATTGTCCTCATCTTTGTCGCCATATTTACCACAATGTTTTGGCCATTGTACACTCCAGCCTTCTTCAGAAGCCTTTATTTCACTCACTGGGGTAGACTGTTCTAGTTCCACGTGCCATGTCTAATGGATGTCAGTTATCAGTTATTTCCTGTTAATTCCCCTCTCAAAGTTCTCCACCGCCTTAACCAGGTATTGAACTCACACTCTTTGGGTTCTGTCACTGGATCTAACTAATACCTTTATCTACCATTCCATGTGTCCTTGAGGAGTGTACAATGGCTGAAATGTTGTGATAAACATGGCGACAAAGATGAGGACAATAATCTGAATAATGTAAAAAGTGTAAATTTCACCATATACAAAACTCAAAGGCTACTCATGGTGGAGGATCACTGAAAGCAGTTGTTGTGTGACTGGTACAAGTAAAGGGACATAGTTTATGCAGATATGCAGGAAAGATAACAGTTAACCTGAGACTTGAAGAGGTTAAAATTGTAGAGGTCAGGAAAGCATCCTCTTGGGATTTTGTTCCACAAAGCCACAGTTCTTGGGAGGAAGCTATCTGAGGTCTTAGCTGTGAGGGTCAGAGTTGGGGGAACTAAGGAATGTATTTTTGATGGAAATAGTGATAGAGTAGGGAGAGGCTTGCAATGTTTCTTCTGTGGGAAAGGGGTTGTAAGGTAGTAAACAATTCATCACCCACAAGGCTGAAGGAAAAATATTTGGTGAATATGACCAATGAGTGAAAACTTCCAAGTCAAAATGAAACATTTTTTGACCACCAAAGAATACACAGTCTCACATTATCTTGATGCAATATTATCACTTTTTTTTTTGTCTATTCCAGAATATTTTGTTGATTGCTGCATTTACTGGGTTTAAGTAGGAGCAATATTTGTTGAAATCTATCCTTTAGTTTTTCAGAAGAAGCTCATAGTTGAGGATTCCTTTCCAATCCCACCATATAAACAGTGTCATATTCTTAACATCGAACTTGGCCCACACACAGCCTGAAAAACTACCCAGTATGGCCCACTAATGGTTTGAAAAATAGTTAATATTTGTTCATCAGAATAAATTCATCAATAATCCAAACCTAACTTTTCAACCAATATTTCACTTCTTAATTAATCCCTTTAACTCCCTGTAGTAAAAGAAAAAAAATTTCTAGCCATCCCTCTTTGTATATCTAAAGATTTGCTCTTGCAGCATGGGGTTAATTTTTATATATTTTCAATTGTGCAGGCCTGCTTTAAATGAGGCCCGTCATTTTGTCTGATTAGCGGTGGATCATTTTGCTCAATCATGATCTTTTGCCTTACATGAAATAATGCATACACTTTTCATCATTTGTTATAAATATAAGAAATAAAATGTATTTACACAATCATACAAAGAGTAATACTGTTAGTAAGTCCAGGAATGTGGTTAGTAGCAAATACAGATAGATATATACAGTCTCGAAGTAGGACTTCCTTAGTCTATGTGCTTGTAACTGACTTCTACAAGAGGTCATCTGACTCTATCCGACTACCGACTACTACTACCGACTACCGACTACCGACTACCCTCTTCACTGACTGTAACTCTGGGTATTTAATGGCAACAGTCCAGGTACACTTGGTAGAGTCCACTTATATGAAAAAGGGGTGGACCCCATAACATTTTCTTACATGTATTTCTGTTGCTTTTATCACAAAATTTCATGCTTATCTCTTTGCTGTCTGTTAAACTCAGCTGCTGAGCATCAGAATAAAAAGTAGTTTTAAATGCTTGTCTGTCATGGATGATGCTTTAACTCATAAGGCTACAAAAGCAGATTGGTTATTTGCTACCTTCTGGTGCCATTTAAAAAATAACCTTTTTTTCATAAAATATACAATTATCTTAGAATAGTGAAAACAAATAGGTTTACTAGTAAGCATTGTTCACCTCACTGGAGGATTTTTTTAAACTCTGATTTCTTCTGTTTATTTAACAGTCATAGAGAATTGTAATAAAAAGCAACAGAAATAAGATGAAAGAAAAACAAGTAAAAAAAATAAGGACAATCCTTCATGTAAGAAATTCAAAGACTACTATAAATGTATGCAAGCAAACAAGATGAAAATGTAGTAACAATCAGAAAAATAAAGGACATCATTATTGAATCTATGCAATGTCTGCCAGTAGAATCTCCATAGGCAAATTGATAATGACAGTCATAGAAACAATTTGAGAGTTGCAATAAATAGCAACAGAAATAAGATGAAAGAAAAGTGAGTCCAACAATAATAATGAGGCTTCATTTAAATAATTCACTTTACTTTCTAACGACTCTTTCACTGGTGAAACTGTTTTAAGACTTAAGTTCTGCAAATTTTTGGATAGCACATTATCTATGTCAAAGATATTCTGCAATGAATAGTAAATGTATAAATGTGGTTCGCAATGAAGATAAGTTGTTTCCCAGACATTCATAAGCATCTTTTGCAAGGCAGTAAACCAAGTGGAAGATTCCAGTCTCATTCATTCATAAATTTACAGGTGTTATCTGCAATTCTTATCGACGAAGAGCTTATTCTTATTTTTGCCAGAAAAAAACTAAAATATCACCATTTGCATCATAAAGTAGAAAACTGGAATTACTTCTTTATTTAGAGTTTTTCTTCCAACCAAAATTACTTGATAACAAAATTTACAGGTACTGGATGGCTAGCATAACTCCCGAAGTGAGGTAACACATTAACTAAAAGAATTATAATAAAAACAAGAATATCTATAAGAATGTAAATAAGTATAACAGAATAATGATAATAATAACAGGTTAACATAATGCATAACAGAATAATAAAGAATAATTGCAAAAATAACAGAATAGCTCCCTATAATCATAATAAGAACACACTAGCAAGAATAACTATAATAATAAGAATAGAATAACTTACAGAATGATACCAAGAATAGCAATAAGCATAACAGAATAATGATGATAAGAATAACATTAAGTAGAACAGAATTAAACATAATAACAGAATATGAAAGAATAACAAGAAAAATGATGGAATAATAAAGAATAACAATAAAAATAACAGAACTAGTCTCCTCTTAATATGATTCTAAAAATCATAATAAAAACACACTAGAATAACTATAAGAATAATAGAATAGCTGTCAGAATAATTAAGAATAGTAGAATAAATCTAATGACAATTGTGGTACAAAAAATTTTGATCTCTCTAGTTCTTCTCTTAGATATTCTTCTTCCTCCTTTCTTGCAACCTGAACAAGAAAAAAAAAACACCGACTCCTATTTTCACAGGAGCTTTATAGCTTTTCTTCCTTCTCATAATTCTCTCCTCCGGCAATATCTTTCTATAAAAAAAATCACAGCCTAATGCCGGTTCTTTCTTTCCCCCACCATGAGTTAAGCGACATTCCATTTTTTTTTTCTTCCGTCATCCAAACTACAATGATCATAATAATAGAATAGTTTTCAGAATGGTACTAAAAATAGCCATACACATAACAGAATAACTATAGAATAGCAGAACCATTAAGAATAATTAAAATAATGAGAAGAACAGAATAATTACAAGAATATAAAATAACAATAGAATAGCAGAATAAGAATAAGAATAATAAATACAAAAGATAGTGACACTTATGGTAATCTTTTTTTTCTCTCTCCTTAAAACATATCTCGTGGAAATCACAACAAAAAGAAATAAAACTAAACCAGCAGACAAAAAAACACTTACACCTCTCAATCTTTCTTTCTCAAATATTCTTAGTATCCATTCCAACTTCTACAATGTAGAATCTTTTCTCTTGGAAAAGTCACCAGATATGTTTGCCCTTTTTGAAATCAACTTGAATTAATCCATTGCTACCAATGAATTCTTGGTTCCAGGGTATCTTCTCCTTTGCTGAAAAGATTCCAGTATTCAGATGCATGACCTTGGTATTTACATCTGGGATAATCTTTTGATGACCAGGGAATTGTCTCTCAGGGCTGCTGACAAATATTTCATGTGCTTCTGTCTTTCACTACTAAACTATGTCAGCTACCTCGTTTTCCTTCATTACTCCTCCTCTTCCCAAGACTGCAGTATATTTGACACATTAGTTGATAGTAAAGGCACTTTTTCTCCATCCATCCGTGAACATCTTTGTTTCTGGTGACTTTAATGTTCACCATGGCACATGGCTGAAACATTTTAATGGTACTAATGTTGCCGGTATACAAACATTAAATTTTTCCATTGACCAATCCCTCACTCAAATCACTTCTCTAATCATTTCCCTAGTTTAAGTGAGCAATATGCTTGTCTACTGGATCTATTTCTTAACTCCTCTCCCTGAGATTCACAATACTACCCTCTTGGTAACTGAGATCACTTTGTGGTAGCTATTGATATCACCATCCAAGCATCCATTAAACAGGAACCCTCTATCCATAAGACTTATTTCCATTGTCAGTTTGAGGTGCTATCATCATCTATTGATAAAGCTAAATGCTTTGCCCATAAATTCTCAAACTCTACTCTTGACTCATCTGGAGTATCACTGACTAACTTTCCACTTAGAACTGATTCTCTGTTGAGTGATATGCATATAACCATTTCCATGGTTTCCCCTATCATCTCTAACCTTGATCTCCACAAAGCATGTGGACCTAATGGCATCCCTGTAATAGTCATTAAGAAGTGTGCTCCTGCACTGGCTCCTGTTCTCTCTAAACTGTATAATAAATGCCTCATTGCCTCCTGCTTTCCTGCTTGCTGGAAGTCATGGTCTGTTGTCTCAGTTTTTAAAAATACTGGTGAGCCATCTGACCCATCCAGCTATTGGCCTATTTGCTTTCTGCCTCTTTCTGGGAAACTCCTAATGGTCCTAATCAATGCTGAATTGGTTCATTATCTCTCATCACAGGACCTTTTCTTAGAAAAACAATACAGCTTCATTTATCCAGATCAACTGCTGATGTGCTAACAATAATTGTGGAAAAAGTCTATCATGCTCTAGATAAAAACAGTGAGCTGTAGCATCGGACATCTTGAAAGCCTTTGACAAGGTCTGCCATGCAAAACTTCTCAACAAGCTGTAAAGTTACGATATCTCTGGACATGTTTTTGAGTTGACCCAATCATTCCTATCAAATCATAAAATGAAAGATGTCCTGAATGACCACACGTCTACATCATCTTGTACTAATGTAGGTGTCCCTTAGGGCTCCATCCCTGATCCTATGCTGTTTTTAATCGTCATTAATGACCTTCCTGATGACAGCAGCTCTCAACTTGACATCTACACTGACAGCACTACCATTTACACCTACCTCGATAGTAAGGTCAGATAAGGTCAAAATGGCAGATGATGTACAAAATGACCTCAAGACCATTATTAGCTGGGGCAAAGAATGGCTTGTTAATTTTAATGCCTTCAAAATATAACTACTTTCTTTTAATCATCTGAGATACCCCTCTCTGTCTCACGCATACAACTATCCAGCTATTAGCCTTCTGCCTCTTTTTAGGAAACTCCTAGTGGCTCTAATCAATGCTGAATTGGTTCATCATCTCTCATCATAGGACTTTTTCTCAGACAAGCAATATGGTTTTTGCTTCACCAGATCAACTGCTAATGTATTAACAATAATTGCAAAAAGAGTCTATCTTGCTCTAGATAAAAATGGTGAAGCCCAGGCTGTGGCATTGAACATCTCAAAAGCCTTTGACAGGGTTTGACATTCAGGTCTTCTCCACAAACTGAAAAGCTAAAATATCTCCAGACACATTGTGAGCTGATCCAGTCTTTCTTATCAAATCGTGAAATGGATGTTATCTTGAATGGCCACACATTTACATAATTTCGTATTAATGGGGGTGTTCGCCAAGGCTCCATCCTTAGTCTTATGCTGTTTTTAATCTTCATTAATGACCTTCCCAATGATATCAGCTCTGAACTTGGTTGTTATGCTGACAACACTACCATTTACTACGATCTTGATAGTAAGGCTGGTCAGTCAGACAAGGTCAAAATGGCAGATGATATACAAAACAACCTGAAGATCATTAACTGGGGTAAAAGATGGCTTGTCAATCTTAACGCCTCCAAAACTAAATTTCTCTCCATTAATCATCTGAGAGATCCTTCTCTGCCTTCCCTCATCATGGCTGATGCTATTCTCCAGGAAAATGACTTGTTGTGCCTACTTGGGCTTTCTCAGCTTACGTGAGATGGAAAGACTACATTGTATCCATTGGTAGATCAATGCTAAGAAAATCAGATCACTGTGTTGGGCAAGACAATTTTTTTCTCTGGAATCTATCTTGCATATCTATAAGTCTACCATTCGTCCATGCTTAGAATATTGCTGCCATATATATTCAGGTGCCACTGCTATTTGCCTGGAGTTCCTTGATAAGATCCAAAGAAGAATCAGCAATATTATTGGTCCTAATCTGGCAGCTTGTCTTCAGTCATTTGCTCACCACTGTAAGGTTGCCTCTCTGTACGTTTTTTTTATAAATACAGGGTGTCCCCCAAAAATTGACATAATTTTAAAAGCAATTATCTTGAAACTACTAAGTCTAGCTCAATGAAATTGAACAGTTTAGGTGTTGAACATCATAAGTTTATTATGGGACCAATTTTATAAGTTCAATATGTGCATCACCTGTGACATGGCACATGTCAAGTTGGTACTTAAGCTTTTACCAAACATGCTGTAACATGTCTCTAGTAACATTATCCAGTATGGAAGTGATTCTCTGCTTGAGTTCATCAATGTTAGCAGAAAGAGGGTGGGGACATAGACCAGTCCCTTCACATATCCCCATAAAAAGAAATCAAACGAGGACAGGTCTGTTCACCATGGCAGCCATTTCATCAGAAAACTGTCTTCATCTCCACCACACCTGATCCATCTGTATGACAAAATTCTTATTGAGATAACAAAAATAAAACATTAAATATAAAATCTTGATCTGTTTCTATACATTATGCAAAAATTTGAGGTCATTTCAACAAGAATTGTCAAAATTATTGGCCTGCAAAATGATATAAAATTTTTTGGGACAACCTGTACTTTCATGGTAATTGTTCAGAGGAGCTCTTCACTATGGTACCTAGACTATGATTTTAAACATAATACTAGACAGTGAGATCTCAACAATTTACAGTTGAGCTAGCTAGATGTAGCTGTAACTTCTATGCTAACAGTTTCTTATCTCAAACTTCTTGCTTGTGGAACTCCCTTCCGGCTCCATGCGTTCCAGCCAACTTAAAAATTTAAATGCAATGTCAATTACTATCTACTGCTATTTTCTCATTATCCTCATTACTAATATTTCTGTTCCTAATTCCTCCACACCCTGTAACCCCTTCCATGATAGTGGCTGTACTACCTTACTTGGGGTGACATTGATTAAAAATAAAAGTTGAATACAAGGAAGAATAACAGAATAATTATAATAATGAGGAAAAGAGAATAACTAAAAGAATAACCATAAAAATAACAGAATAATTATCAGTGCTAAGAACATAATCAAGAATCAGACTGCTATATTTTTTCAGGATATTCCCCTTAAATATGAGATGTGGCTATTAAAAAACAAGACTGGGCTTTTATAAATCAAACTGTAGTGTACATATAAAAACTATATACATTGATTTATGGATAAATATAAACAATACTTTAAAGGCTTTCATCAGTTCACTGTTACACATTGTTTAAAGTCAACATGTTTTCTGATGTGCTGTCAAAATCCTCAAAGCAAGAAACAGATCAATTTGAAATTTTTGACAAAACTGAAGTAAACAGCTACAAAATCTTTTCATATGCTAACTTAAGTTTATGAGGATGAATGAATGTCACATGCAAGTGTGTTTGACGTTTTGTGACAGTTGAAAGAATTTGAAGATGACGAATGTTGGGATGTTCAAGTACATCAAGAATTAGCAAGAATGATTGTTAGTCCCAATCCATAGCAGAATTACTGCAAAAACATCTCCACTTCCTTTATTTATAGACAAATCATACAGATGCATGCTGGGATTTCTTCCAAGACAATAAGATAGGCCACATCTCAATTTCATCTGCCATATTTTTGTTCTTTCTTTTCTTGAAGTCAAAATGCTGCAATCACTTGTCTGTATCTCTTTTGTGTGTTAACACCATCTTTACTTTGTGAACTTTTTGCTTCATTGCTGCTGCTTTGTGTAGTTTTGTCATGAATATACTGTTTGCTTGTTTAAAATTGTTTCCGTCCTTTTCTTTATTTTCTTTTGTTATTGTTTATTACAAACTTTGTGAAATTCTGTTTTTGGGGGCATTTCTGCCAATTACATTTAACCATAGCCAATTACTCTACAGATTATGAGCTCAGGACTAGACTCCCAAAAACAAGAGAAAGAAAACATTATATTTACATGTTTACAAATAGCTAAAAAATAAGAAAAACGTTTATGGGATTAGTGCTAGTGTGATAGTTTAAATAAAGAAGTTGGCCTGCTTCAAGAATATCTCCCTGGAAGTTATTGCTACATCCTGGAGCAAAGAAGTGAAAGAGAGAGTGAGTACTTTACTTTTCTTCCACTGATTGCCAAACTACCTAGCAGGTGTTGAGCAAAGTTCATTGGCAGTCAAGGTAGAAGTAATCTCAAGCTCAGAAACTTCATTTTTCAAAATTTATAATTAGAATTACTCGTTAGGGGTTTATTTAAATGTTCTTGCTTACTGACATTTTTTATAAATTTATGAATAAAAAAATTTCTTTTCATATTTATTTCTTTACAAAATAGTAAATGATAAACATTGGAATGTAGTTGGTTCACATATTTTAATAATGTTGTAAATATAAAATTATTCTTGTAAATAACCAATCTAATAAATAATTAGTATTTAAAATCTTTGTTGTTACTTCTCAAGAATAAAGAAAATATATAAATCTACTTTCATAGGTTTGGGTTTTATTAAAGAATATAACTTTTTAAAACCATAAACATTGCTGAGGGAGTCAAAGGAGTATACAGTAATAGCGGTGTCAAGAGTAAATACATCTTTTTGACATACCATTTTTTGGGGGTATGCCAATCAGTGCAAGCCATGTGGGTCATGTATGCATATTCGGGTTTATGCATGAATACTGCAGTTTGACTTACATAAGTTCAGTTTTGATATTTAATAACCACATATACTAAAAAATAATTTTAAAAAAATGTAATTTTATGCAGAAAGAAATTCTAAGATGAAATATCAATAAATTTTAAAGTCACTAAAGAATAAAGAGAGATTTTATTATACAAAGTTATCTATTTTGTTACTAAATAGAATGGTAGGAAATATCTTAGTCATCAAACAAGTTTGTCCAAAAACTTTGCCAATTGCTATTAAAAATTTTCAACTTTGATTTCACAGAAATGTTTAAAAGAAAAAAAAAATCCTTGTGCAAAAAAATTCATCAAAAGGTACTTGTGTCATGCAGGATAGAAGTATTTTTATTTTTTTTTAAACGAATTTACTCCAAGCAAGGCAGTAAAGCCACTAAGATACAAGGGGGTTACTGTGTGTGAAAGAATAAGAAAACAGAAACATTACTGAAGAGTGATAACAATAGAAGAGTAATCAGGAAGACAGTAGAGAACAATTTACAGCAGTGGGAAAGTGACTGAAGCTGAGATACCAGGTCAGGAACAATAACATTGCTGATTCTTTTTTGGATTTTATCAAGAATCTTCAAATATATTGCAGGAGCAGCAATATTCTAAATATGGGCTAATGGTAGACTTATAGATATCTGATATGTCCCGGAAAGGGATATATTTGAACAAAGTAACTAAGTGGTTTTGTCTACTATAACCAAATAGAATATGGTAGCAGTAATTGACTGGTATGCGTCATAGTCGCAGGTAAGAAGTGTAGATCAATGGCATAGTCCAGTGGGCGTCATTATAAACAGCTCTCAGACTAAGGCTCTTTGACTCTGTCATACCTACATGTCTGTCGGTATTTATGACGGACACCAGCCAATAATATTCCAGTGAGGGGGAACACAGGTGTACGCATATTCCATTATATCAATATCTAAGATAGATTCTGGAGAGAAAAATTCTCAATCAAATTTCTTAGCAGCTGACCTAGCAATGGATTCAATATAATCTTTCCATTTCATGTCAGCTAAGAATTTTAACCCAAGGTGTAACAAGTCACTCTCCTGGAGGTTATTACCAGCCATGCTGATGGAAGGTCTCTCAGATGTAGATTACTGGTTGTATATCAGAAGGTGGGAGTAACATGCCTATATATGTTTTTTAATACTATATCTCTATCTATTGTTTCTTTGATGGAGACATTGGTAAAAAACTTTCCATGTCCAGGTTTCTTTTATTGGATTTATTTGAGTACAGTATTTTGAGAAACCTGTTTGTAGAATTAAAATGTTATACTTATTTGGTAAGTATGGTAGTATCAGTCAATTTAAAGTTTTGGATAAGTGATATACAGAGTAGTGATTTATAAAATTATTGGAGAGTGAGTTGAACTAGGCTTGAGTGTTTTTACATTGTCATTTAGGATGTCAGACACAATTTTGAAGTGTTTGATAGATACAACTTCAACATTATTGGATCTAATAAGTTTATTTATTTGTGTCTTGAGAAGGCTAGTGATTTTTTATTTAAATTTGTTGTCAAAATTAGGTTGACTTTTGTATTGGAATCAGATGTGTTATAATTAAAATTTTATCACTCATGCAAATTACAATGATTTTGTTATTTCTAACTTTCATGAAATATTGCCATAGTTCTTTGAGCATGTCTACTTTAAATAAGGATTTTAATCCAGGTAAATTGTGATAAGATTTTCGTCTTGTACAGTGTGTGATGGGTAAATTCTCGCCATTTTATATTTTTAATTTCACACATGCGAAGTGTTTGTTTTTGATTTTGTCAACTGCATAGTATAATAGGGTTAGTTTGACACCATCTGTGAGAAAAAGAGCACCATGATGCAATTCACTCTGCTAGAAATTTGGAAACAGCATGCTGTACTGCTTGGCATTTGTGCTGGAAGCTCCAATACAAACATTTCAGAGTGCTTGGGTGTCAATTTGAGGACAGTGCAGTGGATTCAGAAAGTGTTGGATGAGCCTAATGGTGGTTATTAAGGTACAGCATTTTGGAAAATTCACTGTGATCATCTTGATAAGAAAAGAACTCCTGAATTTGTTGGTGAGGGCCTCAGACTCAACATAGAGGAAACATCAAGTGTCTTGAGGAGGTAGTGCTGCTCTGGGTCAAGAGGGTGGCTGCTGGAAGACCCTTATGACTGGCAACAGGAATCTGCACCATGCAATGCAAACAAGAAGACCCAGTTGTAGCTGTCAGGCAATTTCTGAAGCCACATCACCCCTTACATCTGGCCACCTAACTCCCCAGACTGCAACCTCCTTGATTATTATTTGTGGAGCACAGTTGAGCAAGAGACTAACAAAACTCCTTGTAATACCAAAGATGAACTGAAGGCAAGGATTATGGTAGCATTCACCAACTTAAACAAGGAGACCATCCAAAAGAGTTGAAGAAGATTCCAAAGTCCCCTGGAAGCCATGGATGAAGCTAATGGTAATTTTATTGAATAAATTTACTCTTTAGCATTTCAAGATATTTTTGTGTAATTTTGGTAAATATATCTGTTAAAATGAAATGTCAGTGTTTTTTTTCGTTTTTGCATAATTTAGATGACAATTTATCCCTTGCATCCTGTCCTTGGATGACTTTTTTGATAAAAATATCAATTTCTGCTTGGTTTTGTTCTTTGGTTAAAAGTTAGGTTCATTTTCTCTGGTTATGTTGACTTTTTATTCCTTCAGTTTTAAATCAAGGATGGATTGTGATGGGATTGTTGTTGGATGATATTTTTGATAATCTATCTTACATATTTATAAGTCTACCATTAATCCATATTTGAAATGTTGCTGCCACATATGCTCCTTCTATTTATTTAGAGATTCTCAATAAAATCCAAAGAATCAGCAATCTTATTGGCTTTGACCTGGCATCTTGGCTTCAGTCACTTTCCCACCACAATAATGTTGCTTTCATTAGCCTTTTCTATAAATAATTTCATGGTAATTGTTTGGATGAGCTCTTTGCTATGGTAACTAGACATTATGAATCTAAGTGCAGTATTAGATTGGCGGCAAGGTCTCATCAATTCACAGTTGAATTGCCTAGATGTAACCATAAGTTCTATGCTAATAGTTTCTTTTTGCATAATTCTCACTTGTTAACTCTCTTCTGGCACCACTTTTGCAGATAAAAGTTGGCTGGAATGCCAATTTTAATCTGCAAAAGTTTAAATGTAATGTCAATTGTTATCTGTTTTCTTGATTACTCTGCTATTGATTCTTGCTCCTTAATAATGTTTTTCTTTTTACTTATTCTTTCACACTCAGTTACCCCTGTGGTCTTAGTGGCTTTAATGCCTTGCATGGGGTGAAATGATAAAAAAAAATAACAATTTCAGCTTGGCTTTGTTCTTTGGTTAAGAATTGGGTTTTCTCTGGTTATGTCTACTTTTTATGATTTTATTTTGGAAGATTGTTTTTTTATGAGTTGAGTTTTTGTTGTATAATTTATGATTAATGTGCAAAAATTATAAATAAAAAATGATATAAATGATAAAAGAACAATAAAAATTTAAAAAGACATGGTTTTGTCAGTTGAAATTTATACAACTATATATATTTATATATGAGTATATGATATATAAAATTTTTACTCAAATATTATTTTCCATTATAACTGTAATGGATAATGGCTCAGAATTGTTAATCAGAGAGCCAAGTTCCAATACCTGTTGGGTTTGTTATATTCATTTACATGCAAATATATTTGGGAAAGGTATAAACTCCCCTCTTCTCCCCTCAGCTATGGGTTAATTAGTAAAACTTGTATCATTAAATCCTTATCTCAACATAAACAAATTCTTTCAATCTAAAAATATTTTCTGGCTTTAAATAAGCTACAAAGGATTGATAAGCCATAGAAAACAAATCAATCAACCAATAAAAGCAATTTTTTTCTTAATTCTATTGAAAAAGAAGGATAAATTTGTATTTGTACTTTTTACTGATTTTTCTAACAAAACAAGAAATATCAAACTTTATGCTGTTTCATTCATACAGAGGAAATGCTTTTTTTCAAATAACAAAACACATAGTCAACAAATTTATGTTGAATAGCAATTTGGAGTGACTTTTTTGTTCTGTAGAGCAAAACTTGTGACAACTAGAATCAAATTTTATAAGTTTTTTCTTTTTATACAAAGACAAATCAAGTTATTGTATTAAATTTTATAAAATATTTAAAGATTTTTAATATAAATTACAGAATGCTGAGGCTTCACCAATAAAAGTCTAATTACTTCTTGTCTAAGTTCTTGTTATTTTTCTACTCTATTCATTCTTCTATTATAAATTTGAATGTCTGCTTAGTGTCTGTTAATTTCTTCCAGATATATTGATATACAAAAGTGAAATAAAAATTAATTTGCTTTTTCATTGTTTTATGATATTTTTGTATTAAAGTCTTTTAGTCACATGTATTAGGCTAAGTCATAAATAATTTTTGTTTTGGAGAACCAATTGTAATGATGACTGTATCATCCTAACTGTACCTTAAGTATATCATAACAGGTGATGAAAAGTGGACTGACAAGGATAAATTTCCACAACTCATCCCCAAAACTGAGTTCCATGGAACAAAGATAAGGATGTGATTGTGGTGGGAATGTTGGGGTATTATTCATTTAGAATTCTTAAAACACAGTGAAATAGTAAATGCACATTTATACGTCCAGTAGCTGTGACATGTCCATAAAAGTTTGGTTAAAAGTTTCCTATGCTCATTAATTGGAAAAATACTGTTCTCGTCCATGACAATGCAACATGACATTCTTTAAGTAAAGGACACCATACAAAAGAAGACTTCATGCAGCAAGGGTAACACAGGAAAACATTTTAGAAATTGTTTGGCCTGTTTTACACTACCTGTATATTTACCTGACCTGGCAAATAACCAACTATTAGCTTTTCTTTTGATTACTGCAATGTGCTTTGCTAAGGAAAACATTCTCTAATGAAGCCCAGATTGAAGTGTTCACCAAAAATGAAGACATCAAAACCTGTGGTATTTTACACAAAAGATACTGAAAGGATGTTTGCTAAGTAGCAATAAGTGATTGAAAATAATGGTGAGTATATAATTGAATAAAATACAATTGTACTGCATAACTTGAAGGATAAAGTTGATAAATAAAAAAATATATTATAACTTAATCTAATAATTATAGAGAGTATATTAACAAGGATTCAAAATCAATTGTGTTTCTTTCAAATATTACAAGACCAACAACTGAATTTTTATTTTTAAGCATTTTCTGTCTACTTTCAAATGAAACTAGTGCATATCTTAACAAAGAAATGATGAATAAAAAACTCTTCAAGTGAAGATTATTTGTGATTGAACTAACTATATTTTATGATATGAAAATATTTGAATATAAGATTTCTTATTGAACACTTATTGGTTTAGACAAGTGTCATCATTTTAGATGTTGTCAACACAGTGTTTCAGCCATTGTACCCTCCAGCCTTCTTCAGGTGGCTATCATCATTGGTAACCATCCAGAAACTGAATGAAGGATTCATTTTGAAATTTCCAAAATGTTATCAACTACAACAGGCACCTGAAGAAGGCCAGAGAGTACAATAGCTGAAATGTGATAATGATAATGATCAAAATGAGAACACTAGTCCAAACCAATCAATGGATAATAATAATTTCTCATCTAAAAAAATGTAAACAAAATATAAATGTCTTTACTGTTCATTATAATTTTATTTCATCACTCTGGAGATTTCAGATAATTTAAATAAATCTTTTTTCAATGACAAAAAACAGAATAAAAAAGTTTGGAATCACCCACTGGGTTTTAAAGAATTGCCAAAAAATTGAAAATTGCATGCATTTTTCAAAATTAACTTAGTACTTCAGTTGACTTTTTCTTCCTGATGTGTTTTATTATATATTCAATAATAATAATAATAATAACAAAATTAAACCATTTCTGCATAAAGTTTCCATAAAATTTTACTTAATTTTGCTTAATCTGCCTTGTTGTCTAATGGTAATCTAAGAAAGGTCAGATTTAAAATTTTAGGTAATCCCTCTCTAAAAAAATTGGATGCCATGGATTAATGGCTTAAATAGTTTCAGTATCCTAGCTTAGAAGGAATTAATTAACATGAAGAATGAAACTTACTAATTATTAAATCCAGAGAGTAGCCCCAAATTTTTACCCTATAGTGTATATAGTCACTTAGGTTCACCTATCACCCAGTTCACACACCTTCCTGGTCTTTTGAACTGGAGTAGTGGTTTATCCCTTGTTTCTTGTTTAGGATTGGGTTTTCAGTTCCTTCTAAATTCTACTTCAACTCTATACTTCTAACATCTCTCTCTGAACACTGAAATTTTATTTACAATTTTTTTTTCTTCTTAACAAGAGTAGATAGGTTAGCCTATTGTCCAGTTCACACTCCTCCTCAGACTTTTGAACAAGAGTATAGGTTTATTCCTTGTTTCCTGTTTAGGATCAGATTTCTGGTTTCTTCTAAAATCTTCACATTCACTTTGAGTAGCCACTTTGTTACATTGTTGCTTCGCTTCGTGTGAACTGATTTTTAAAAAAATGAGAGAATGTTGCAACATTTTAGAAAGCAATCAAAAAAAAATACACTGCTGAAATAGTTGAATGTGCACATAAACTTTTGACTATACAGTAATTGTAACTAAAAAAATTCTGACTAATTGTAACTATAAAAATGAAAGAATTGTTCTAAATTCCTCCAGAATCACAGCCCAATAATAAAATTGACAAGAAAGATGTCAGAATATAGCAAACAGTTAATGTCATCTGAAGTTGTAGCAATGTTTTTTTTTTTTAAATGTCCATAGATGTGGGCAAGATGGTAAGTAAAAGCAATAGGATTGAGCATCATTCATTGGAAAAGGTGACCAGAAGGCTAATATAAGAAGAACACATTGGCCATTGATTATTCCCCAATGGTCTTAACATCTGGGACAGTTCAGATCAGATGAACTTGTTGAAAGATTAGCTTTTACATGAGAATAAGAATGCTTTTTGTTTTATTTTTATACATAGAGAAATGATGAAAGTAACTTTGAAAATATATTTGTAATTAATCAATATTTGATTAACAAAGAAAAAAAAATAAATGTGGTTGGCTTCAAAGTTTATTAAGAATAATGTTAAAACATGGCTGAAGATAATGTGAAGGAATATTAACAAAACCAACTTCACTTTTTTGTTTTTCAATCTGATTAAGAATATTTTCAATTAAGTTTCATCTGCATTTTATACCAAGAATCTCTGCTTCAGTTGTGATTAATATTGAAAGATAGTTGATAGATTTTCAAATTCAGAATTCAGCTTTAAATGTAATTTTCATTCTATCCTTTTTTGAATTCAGTATCTTGACATCTTGGAGTCTGTTATTATTAATATACAGCATCCTCTGCCCTGTTTAGGGAATGAGAATTAAAACACAAGTTGGCCTTTTTCAGGGAGCTGGTTGTCAATTCAACACCTAACTAGGAAAATATTCATTTTTTTGTTCTCTTGATTCTAGTTGTGGTATATTTTAACACCAGCTGTTGAAAATAATCTTTCTTTTCAACCACTTAGTTTTATTTGCTGACAATATTATTATTCTGAAGATGTGTCAGCCAAAAGGTACCTAAAACTTTAATCGGCGTGATACTTTTGTAGCATTTCTCATGAATAAAACCTGATCCACTTTCTTAAGATCATTTTATCCTGGTGTGGAAATCATAATCTGTTTAAGTATTTTTGGGATCAGTATGGTCACAATTTCATTAAGACCCTCAATAATTCTATCCAGTTGAGAGGCAAGTTATGGTTCCTTTCTTATAAGATTAAGTTTCTGAATTTTTGTTCCTAAAATTATGTTATCCCCAGGAACATTGCCCAGTGTATGTTGCAATACTAATAGAGTTGAGTGAGCTTCCCTTTGAGATGAAATCCTGTACTTCTCTGATGTACTCAACTCTGTGAGAGCCCAATATGGGGCACTGTCTGGCACACTTTATCTCTTCCTGATAAGATTTGGTTTTCTAAATATCTGTCTATAGGTGAAATTTTTATTAGTAATAGAACCAAAGCGAGAAAGCATATTTGAATTTCTTGATTAAAAAGAAATTTGGTCCTTACATCACTATGGACAGGCATATTATTAATCTATCAAATTATTGCTTGTCCAATTCTGATAAGTTGGTCCTGTCATGGGGTTTGGATTTTTGTATTCCCCCTAGGAAATTTGAGAAAATCAAAGTATTTAGTGATTTTGAAATGCTCTTTTCCCAGTTAGTTAAACATATGCCCAATACTGAGAAACATTTGCTTCATCTTAAAGCTCGCCTGAAAGACTTAGCTTATGATTTCATTAACTTGTCTACTGATTTTCTTGGGTTCTCTTGGCAGAAGAACCATTTTCAAATGGCCAAATTGTTAAAAACTAAGATAGATATATATATTACCAGACATGACAAGGGTGCAGGTGTGGCTATATTAAATTATTCCGATTATGTCAATAAAATGTTGTGTATTTTCAATGACAGTAGTAAATTTTAGAAATTGGGTGACATCACTTGTGATAATAAATTGAAAATGGAAGTCCGATTACAGAAAAGATTGTTAGAACTTCATGAGAAAAAAATTTTGTCCAAGGAAATTTACAATATTCATCCTGTTGGTTCCCAATGTCCTTGGATATATGGGTTACCAAAAATTCACAAAGTGAGTGTTCCACTTAGGCCTACTTTGTCTATGGTTGGTTCTGCCCAACATAGTTTGGCTAAGTGGCTTATTGAGGTTCTTGATCCGGTTTTAATATTCTGTTTAGAGTATTGTGTGCCTGACTTACTTCAATTTGCTGCTCATATGTGCAAATTGCAGCCTAATCTCGAAACAGTGTATTTTGTGTTGTTCGATATATCTAGTTTGTTCACAAATGTTCTGCTTGAGGGACTTTATCAAGGCAACCATTTACCTTAATAAATTCCCTCAGAGTACAAACTGTCAGCTAAGAATAGTTTCCTCATCTTTTTATTCATTTTGTTCCTTCACAGATACACTCTATCTGAAAATTATATATATATATATATATATATATATATATATATATATATATAGAGAGAGAGAGAGAGAGAGCGAGAGAGAGAGGGAGGGAGAGAGAGAGAAATATTACAGCTGTAATATTAGTATTGTAGCAATACTAATAATAATGATGGTAGCTATGAATCCAATATGCTGAGTCATATCTTGTCCATTGTCAAAGACATATCACTATTTTGAATCAGATAATGCCAACCTCTCATTACCTGTTTTTTTTTTGTTCTGTTCATGAAATCTCTGTGCCCCATTGTCAAGATGAATCGAAGGAAATACAAGGTATCTTTCTTTGTCCAGACTGTCAGCAAACAACAGACAACAGGTTTGTAGGAATGCTTTGTTAACCAAATTCAGTTTTTTTCTATCATTCATGAAAAGAAAAAAAATGAGGACTGAAAAAAAAAAATGAAAACTGATATCAGAATGGAATAGAGAACCTCGAAGTAGACTCTCAGAAGTATCTATCAAATTGGAACAGTTAAAAATACATATATGTATGGACTACAGGTAGCAATGTCTTTTCTCTCATTTTTATAGCTGAAACAACTTTTAACTTTACTGAGGATTGACATACTTTTGCAAAAGTTTTTATGCACCAGTAACAATGTTCTTTTAATTTCCATTCTATAGCATCTTTTTGAATGGTAGTCTTATGTTTTGCATGTAGAAATCTCATATAGTGTCTTTTATTTGTCAGGCAGCTTCAAGTCTTTGCAAATAATCATTTAGAAAAGAGTTTTTTTGTCACAAGGGAGTGAAATTAACTTTTTCTATTTCTCTTAATTTATAACTATTTTTCTATCTCCTGCTCTATTCATTTATTCAAACTAAATAAATAAAATGAAAATATGTAAGTACATCAAGAAATCTATAGCCTAATAATGAAAAAAAGCATTTATTTTATTTAATTAACATGATTTTCTTTGTGAATGCACTTAATTCAGTTCTGAATATTAATAAAAAATATTGAATATTTTAAAGTAAAACTTTCAGATTCATAATTACTAATGTGAGTCTACAGATTTAAACTTTTAAAATATTTGCCTAAATTTAAAGTGTGATAATTTATTCTCTCCTAAAGCTGAAATGTACAAGAACAGAAAAACACTTATGTCCCAGCATAAGTCTCTTGACAGACTCTTCTGCATTGTACATGAAAATAAAAAAAAATTATCAGCTGATATTTGAACATTTTTTATTTAAAACAAGTCTCACCTTATTCTGACTGAATTACTTGTTTTATTTAAGCTCAGACATTTCTGTTTTTATTTTGATTTGGTCGGAGAAAATTATATATTTTCAAACTACTTTTTCATGAGAATTAACTGATGAAAAATGATTGATTGTTTTGATAAAATCATATTTGAAATTAATGTCAGTGTCTGGTGAACCTGTCAGAATGAACTCTGCATTTAAAGATAAACAAGTAAGTGAAACACCTTCAAACCAGCATTTCTATGGCCTACAGCTATCTCAAGGAAAGGTCAAAATTATTTTTATAGTATCAAAGAAGAATATCAACAGATCTCAAAAAATTTGTTAAAATCATCTCTGATTTCCCAACTTGAACTTAGAAGTAGAAAAGAGAATACATTTTATCAGACATCAGAGACATTTAAAAAAAGAAATGAACTTCAATTTTTATTCCACCCCAGAAAAAAAAAATTCTATTTTGGACTCTGGTGAATAAGTGATTTTTTATAAAAGATATGGTATTTAACAGGATTTGATAATGTAGCAAAACAAATGGTCATAGATGCTGAAGTGCAGCAAGACAGATGGTCACAGATGAGGAGGTGCAGGAACACAAACAGTTACAGGTGATGAGGTGCAGCAAGACAAACAGTTACAGGGGCTGAGATGCAGCAAGATGGACAGTCACAGGTGCTAACACACAGAAAGACAAACAGTTGTAGATCTGATGTGTAACAAGATGAGCACAATGCACATAAACTACAGAGTATGTCCCTTGGCATTTAAATGTAGCCATTTATAAAAACATGTAGCCATTTATAAAAACATGTAGCCATTTATAAAATATTTATAAACATGTAATCATTTATAAAACACATCCAAGATTCTGACTACTTTTATTGCTACAGATATATTAAATTTATATTTATTTATATTAAATTTGGTGATATAATATTGTTATTATTCAGTAAAATATTTAAGCTAATATCCTCATCTTTGCCATGTTTATTGCAGTGTCTCATCCATTATCAATAAAAACAATAAAGGTACTTATTAAAATAGTTTGTGTAAGAAGGTAATGAGTTTATTATTGTTATCTCTTTAATGAATTAATTCATAAGTATTTAAAAGAAAACCTCCTTTTTAAATCCTAATATGCAAAACATTGACAAATATTGTTCAAGCATACAAAAGTTTCTTGAATATTCTTAATAATTTTTATAAGCTGAGACCAAAAAGTTTCAGAGATGTTTTTCTAAATTGCTTTCATTATACATTTTTTTTGCCTTCAATCAGCATGGCTGATGCTTACATTGAGGCAAATGATTCATTGCACATTCTCAGGCTAAGATTTTCTGTTGGCATAAAGTGGAAAGATTATATTGAATCAACTGCTAGGTCTGCTGCCAGAAGTTGTTTCACTGTGTTGTGATAGATTCTGGTAAGAATAATTGTCTATCTTGCATATTTACAAGTCTACCATTCTTATTGAATATTGCTGCTACATATGTTCAGGTGCTTCTGCTATGTACTTAGAAATTATTGATAAAATACAGTGATGAATCTGCAATGTTATCTGTTCTAACCTGGCATATCAGCTTCAATCACTCTCCCACCATAGTAACATAGCTTCCCTGTGTCTTTTCTATAAATATTTTCATGGTAATAGTTCTGATGATCTATCCTCTTTAGTACCTCAACATTACGAACTTAAGCGATTGGCAGCTAGGTCTCATCATTTTACAGTTGAAATGGCTGCTAGATGTAACCATAAATTCTATGTTAACAGTTTCTTCTCTCATACTTCTTGCCTGTGGAACTTTGTTCTTGTTTCCCAGTCAACATTGATCTTCTTATTCATGAAATATAGTACAACAGGAGTAAAAGGGATACAATTGTGGTTGGTCACCAATTTGTGGCAGAGGTGGGTGCCACGTTGTAAGGGATGTCATCTTTTAAGAACTGTGACTAAGAGATTGAGAAGTTCAAAAAGAAATAAATTCATCATTTTCAAAATAAAGGAATTTTAACACAGAGGAATTTTGCATATACATTTTTCCATGAAGAATATCAAAATTCAAGAAGAGAGAAAATATATTTGCATGTACAGAACTGAAAAGGGGAGAAAAACATTTATAGGTAGATAATTTGTGTATATGTGTGTGTGTGTGTGTGCGCGTGCGTGCATGCGTGTGTGTGTGCGCGTGCGTGCATGCGTGTGTGTGTGTGTGTGTGTGTGTGTGAGAGAGATGTATCACATGACTCGATTTGATGTTTAGTTGTCTGCTGTCCTGAAATAAATTTTGGGAGGTGACAAGACACACCCTGCACCTACCACATTCTAGACTGAAAAGGGAAAGAGTTTTTCATTTTATAGTCCTGACATCTTAGCAGACAAGGTTTGGGGAATCACAGAAAACTGTTTGGAACCTCAAGAAAAAAGGAAACATAGTTGTATAGAGAAATTTTGTTGGTCAGTATCTTTGTGGTAAAAAAATTGGGAACAAGAAGTTTAAAAAAATATATTTTCAGTCTGTATTTTTCTTGACTGTCATATTTTAGAATAACGCAACTGAATAAAAAAAGACTCTTTTTGAGTTGATTACATTTGAGTGAAGAGAACAAAGAGAATGAAAAATTGATGGTAAAGAGTGATCTTGAATGGACAAGCAATAGTCAAAAATTAATTGGTTTCAATTCTGCTGATTAATTCATGGGATGTAGTAGTGGGCAAGAATAACAATAATTGTGGTACACGACACAGAAGGCATGGGTGGAGAATTATAAAACGTTTATTATAAAAAGACCTGTTACAGGTTATCCTGGGAATACACAATGTTAGTGCATTGTATGCTGAAAATATGAAATTTTAGGCCAATAAGAAGATTGATGAAATAAGGAAAAAAACAATTACATTCATGCACATTATAAAAAATCAAAACGTTTCCTTTCCATTACAAATAACACAACATAAATCAAATTAACCTTGAGGGACAGAGACACTTTCAAAGACGAACAATATTACCATGTGATTGTAAAAATAAATGGGTAAGTTCCCAGACACATGTAAACAAATGCATTAATATCCAATATTGTTACTTTATATAAAATGGGTAAATATCTGAAAAGCTCCAATGATAAAAAACAGGATAAGAGAAACAATACTTCACTTTGAAAGGAGCCATGATATATTGCTGTTGTATTTGGATGAAAGATTTATTGGGCTTGGAAGTTTAGTAGCTGGATGTGGCTATGAATTTTTTGTCTCTGGAATTACTGGTAGTAAGTTGGGTTTGAATCCAGAGTTGTTAACTCTTCTCAAAGAACTAAGAATTTAGGCTGGGACTGACAATATGTCATGAAGGAAGTAATATTCAACCTCTCTTGTGAATTTTTTGAACTCTTTAAATAGACGTCACAGTGTCCTCATGATGACAAATTTAAAGATAGTGATTGGCTTGTGGTAATTTCATCTGTAACCTTGGTATTTCCAGAAGATGTCATTAACCTTCAGGCTGCCAGGACAAATCATGTAGGTATGCTGCCAAAAATGTTGAAGAGTCAAGGTGACTGCTTGTTGCTAAGTTGATAAAACTGTGACATCAGCAAAATTCCTTCAATAGAAGCTGAGTCATGTTTTCTGAACCCAGAAATTCCATAAGAGTAATATGGATTTGATGTCAATAGAAATATTTTTATACAAGTTTTAAAGAGAGAATTTGTGTATGATACAGTTTATGACCTTTTCTTTAGTCCATTGACCATGAAAAGAAAGAAAAAAATACAAACAATAATTTAATTAATGGTTCCTGTACACATCAGGTGAATTAGGTTGGCAAAATGAATATTGAAATTGCTGAATTGGTTTTCAAAGAAAAATGCAATTGACAAAAAGCTTCTTTGTATATTTGTTACAAGCTGCTAGCATCATTCATTTCATGCAAGACCCCTGAGGAAACATGACCCAACCTTTTCTGTACATCTAATACTGTCAATCAATTTCTTTTGTCTCTCATATTGATATATCTAATGCCATATCTTTTCAGAACTGAGGTGACTGTGACTTTCTACAAGTTCTTTGTTTTTAATATCAGGGAATTGTCATGACTGTTCCAATGAAAAAAATGGTTTCACATTGCCTTCACCATTTTTTAATTCAAAGCTGCCCTTCTCCTAAATTGGTTTTCCTGTGTCCATGAATCTTCATCACTATAATCCAACTGTACAGTTTGTCTCCACAATTTATCATCTGAAAGATTGTACTATTTTTATTTTTTAAATAAAAATTGGCCTTAAAAACATATAACAACAGACTTGTATTTAAAAAATGGAAATTTCTACTAAAGTGACACTGGAAATCTGAAAGCAAGGCAGAAACTAAGAGAGTTACTAATATAAAATTTAGTTTAGCCTTGATACAACTTCTTTTATGTGCCATGTCCCTTTAGAACATAGGTGATCATGGCTCTCCACTTCTCTCTATCCCTTGTAGCTCTCAATAAGTTTTGTCCCTTTACTACTTCTCCCAGACCCTGTTCTGTCATCTACTTGCTTAAGCCTGTTAGGTATGTCACACATTACTTTCCCTTGTCTCTCTTTCCCTCTATTCACCCTGTGAGTATCAGATTCTCTGAGCACTCCTTTCTCATTACATGACTCAGAAATTTTAGCTGCCTCTTCCTGATGTTAAGTATAAGTTTCCTCCTTGTTTGCATCCTCTCCAAAACCTCATTGTTGCACACATGCTCAGTCCCTGGTATCCTTATCATCCTTCTGTAGAACCATACCTCCATTGCCTTGAGTCTCATCTTCATCTTTGAGAAGATCATCTAACATTCACTGCCATAGAGGAGGACAGATATTGCATAGCAGTTCAGTACTATTTTCTTTGTTATCAACAAAATCCTTCTGTCTTGTAATACTCTTTGGAAGGAGGATTGCGATCAATGAACCAATATCCCAAGTGTAGAGAGAGCTTGTATGTTTTGAAAAAAAAAAAAAAAAACTTTCAGAATCAAGTCTTTTAACTGGGTTTGAATCCTGCCTGCTGGTACTGATTGGAAATATACAACTGTCTCAGCCCCAGAATAAGCTCTACCCTAAACAATGAACAGTGTAGAGACTTTGTGAGGATTGCAGCCTTCACCCACCTCCTAAGATATTACACCCGGTTTCAGTTGTTAATAATTGATTTATTGATTAAATTTAGTAGAAAGTTCTACTTATGAAAAGAAGTACTTCCTGGGGTTGGTTTGTTAGTCCAAATGTTCAGAAGTACGTCATTAGGGAATTATAATGTTACAGCATTTTATTTTTTTAAACTGCCTTGCTTGCTGGTTTTGATGTTGCTTCAGGAACATTTAAACAAAAAAATTATTTATTTACACAACTCTTCCAGTTGATGCCAAGATGGATTAGGTTGATTTGTTTTTTATAGCTTATCAACCTTTTGCAGATTGTTTAAATCTAGAAAATATTTTTAGATTGGAAGAATTTTGGGGAGATAAGAGTGATTTTTATTGATACAAGTTCTATTAATTAACCCATAACTGGGTTAGGAGAAGAGCTGGATTCATATATCTTTACCAACGGTATTTGCATGTAAGTGAATATAATGAATCTGACTGGAATTGGAACTCTGCTCCCTGATTTTCAATTCTGAGCTATTATCCATTATACCACTCACAGATTGAAGCTTACATCATCTGGTATTTCTAATCGGTCACTCATCTAGGTAATGATCAGGCTTTATGTTGCTTAACTGGTGATCATACGGAAAATGGTGTTTCATTGTGATATGATGGTAAGCCTGTTGATGCCAAGAATTTTCTGTTATAAAAATATTTGTATGCATCTTCTTTAGTAGGCATGGTCGAGTAATGGATAGTGGCTCAAAGGAATCAAAGAGCCAAGTTCAAATTCCAGTTGAGTTCATTACATTCATGTACTTGAGGTACTTATTGATCCAAGTAAACACCAAAGAGTTTCAAAGTGAATCCATTATTTAATCTATGGGTGCTGATTGTTTGTGTTTGACTCTCCATATCTGATGATATCTCATCTAATTCTTATTTTCAGTTATTACTTGCACTATTTTCATAAGTCTTAGTCTGCACTACCTGGCCCAGACCGGGGTTGATAAGACAGATGACCCATATCATTGTCTGCCGAAATAGGCTATTCCCCATATGAGGTAATTTTGGATTTATTTTTTTATTAATTATATTGCTCTGTATTAATAAATACATCAAGCTCTTTTTTTGTGGATCAGTTTTAATATTTTATATTACTAGGATCCACTTGGATTATATACCAACAGATTCTTTAATTTTACTATATATATATATATATATATATATATATATATAGTGAATAAAGGAATAATTTAAGAGCAGCTCATATAATGTTATACAGAATTTGGCTGGTTTTATTAGATAACCTACACACATGTTAAAGGGATTTGTTTTTCTCAGAATCATACACATTATTATAGAAAGTTCACATCAATATTTCCAGTTTACAATTTGTGTATAGATACATAATATTTAATCATATTTAATTCCATCCTCTTCCATAACATCCTCTTCCATAACATCTTTGGGAGTAGATGCTTCCAAAATATTTAAAAGAAAATGTTGACCCATTCAGAAAACTTGGGATAATTACATTGTTTAGATATGAAACATGTAATGATTATTGACTGATTCCTTATTGTAACATTTACTTTTTGTTCTCCACCTACCGACTTTTCATTACTGCACCCCACTGACCTACTTACAAATATTAGACTATCAGAGATACAAAAAAAATTGTCTGCAAATTCAAATTTTGAATATTGAGATGAACTCCTGATAGTCTTAGAGATAGGTGTGATTTATGTTTCGAAGAAAAAATTAAAATAATAAAATACAGTAATCAAAGCCAACTATTGAATCAGAGGAATGAATTAGTGTTAAAATGTCGACATAAAAACAAATTCAAATGTTAACAGAAAAATCAAAAACTAATTGTAATTTCCATATTGAAATCCCAACCTCTAAAACCTTTTTATACTATATTAATTATAATTTATACACTTTCAACTACTTGAATATCTCCCTAACTCTCTTTCCGTTAATCCCTTACATCCTTTTATCTATATATTTTAAATTTATTTTTGGCTTCATTTTTTTAAAATTTTTTTATTTCTCTTTTAATTTTAAATTAAAAATTCATTTTTTCATATAACCCTAAATTGGTATCATAAGGTTAATATTCGGGTTTAAGACCTTTAAGACCTTCCACCCTCCCCTGACATCTGTCACATGCCTTTCGTCTGACTGAAACATTGAAATGTATAAATTCTGTTTTTGGCAAGTTGGATTTGAGTTGATTTGTTAACTTATACAGTTAAATTTTACTTCTTGCCTCATCTAACTTTATAGACATGAACTCATTCCACACTAGGGTTGATAAGACAGATCACTGACATCATTGTCTGCTAAAATAGGCTATTCCCCATATTAGGTCATTTTTAATTTATTTGTTTATTAATTCAGTCAGGTTTCGATCCTAGCTAGAGGCAACCAGACATTTAGCCACACTGATGAGCTGTGATACAGCGAAACAGTCTGTCTGTGGATGACAATATATATATATATATATATATATATATATATATATATATTATTATTATTATTATTATTAATAATAAATATACATTTTTCCTAACTGTTTGTTACAACACAGTTTCAATTGAACACTCTCTGAATGTCCTAGCTCTCAGTCTGTTCATTATCTACGTATCTCAGTCTGTTCAATATCTTTCATTATCTATCTATCTCAGTCTGTTCATTATCTTTCTATCTCAATCTGTTCATTATCTACCTATCTGCTTGAACAGTCAAAAGAAAATATATCAAATAAAAGAGTTATATCTTGGCTTATTGTAAAGAAAGGTGACTGCTAACTTTCTGCTTCTGTCTGGCCTTATCCCTGACAGGTTAAAGGACGTGTGAGGCAACCATTTGCCTGACATCTTTTCTTGCTTGCATGATTGTTTGGAGATGTGCCAAACATTACTGACACTCTGTTCTTTTATCTTGTCATTATTTCTATTCTGTAAGAGACCATCAACCAAGAATTGTTGGCTTAAATCAGGATTATTTTGACTGAATAGCTTATTTGGCAAAGCTTTCTTCAATGTTATCTGCTTGCCTGTCCATCCATTTTTCTAATGGATGAATGAAAGTGAGGATGATGATGATAATACTAGTAATGGTATTGATCTGTGAATGGATATTTGTTAATATGGATGCCAACATGTAAATGTTTTTATAATCTATCTTTTATGAGAAACACTTTCTGGAAACTTTTCATGATTGTACTAGTTTCCCTAAAGTTCTACAGAACAAATTATAAACAAATAAATGATCTTTAATGGAAAACTAGATCTATTTTGGAAGGATGTGACAATAATCCAGAATTTATAATGGAATCAAACCACCTGAATATGGATAAGAAAATGAATTGAGTATGTACACAATAATAGAAAGGGGCATAAGACAAGGAGGATGTGTTCAACCTGTACAGCAAGGCTATCCTAAAGGAATGAGAAACTCTTCCAGGATTTAACATCAGTGAGTGTAATCTTAACAATATATGCAAATGATACTGTGTTGATGGCAGGCACAGAGAGAAAACTACAGAGCCTGCTAGATAGGGTAATGAAGGAAAGCAAGAAGAAGGGACTAACCATCAATTGTAAGAAAACAGAAAGTATGGTTATTGACAAAAGAAAAATCCAAGATACAAACACTGAATTGCAGGTGTCAGCATCAAACAAATACATAAGTTTAAATATCTGGGAAATATTTTAACAGTGGATGAAAATGCAATGTGGAAATACAAATACACATTGGACTAGCAAGAGATGCATTCCGAAAGTTAAACAGAGTACAAAGAAACAGGAAAGTTTGGTTAAAAACAAAGAATGAAATGTTATGAAGTATCAATCCTCTTGTATGGCAGTGAATGCTGCATTATCATGTGACAGATAAAGAGATAACTGGAGGCAACAGAAATGTGGTTCTACTGAAGGATGCTGAGAATTCTATGGACAGAGTACATAAGTAATGAAGTTTTAAGGAAAACTGAAACAAAAAGTCACTAATACATCAAATCAGAAAGTGATAGCTGAAATTTCTTGGACATATATTGAGAAAGGAGGGCTTGGAGAATTTGACACTTACAGTGCATATTGTGGACAAGAAAGACAAAGGAAAACAGCAGACCACATGCCTGACAAGCTTATGTGAATGGATGGCAGAATGAGGAGAGGGAACAGGAAATTTGGCAAGGACAAACATTGCTGAAGATTACAATTGATAGGTAAGCCATGATTTCCCACTTCCTGAAATGTAGAAGAAGCTGTTCTTTAAAATTTATTTAAGTCCATGTATATTGCTGAGATGAGGTATTGTCCTCATCTTTATTGTCATATTCATGACATTTTGGCAGTTGTACACTCTGGTCTTCTTCAGGTGATATATGTTGGAATTTCAAACCGAACCCTTTTATTTCATCCACTGGGATAGATTATTATAGTTTCACATGACACGCCTTTTCTGGGTATATCAGTTTCAGTCATTTCCCTTTTGTAACTCAACTCTCCAAGATTCTGTTCACCTCTGCTTTGACTAGGTATTGAACTCACAACTCTTACTTCAACCAATACTTTTATCTACTGGGCTTAGTGGATAAAGCATTAATTGATGTAATTCCAATGTATATCACCTGAAAAAGGCCGGAGTGTATGACAGCTGAAATATCGTAAATATCACAATAAAGATGAGGACAATAGTCTGAACATTGTATATAGTGTAAATATTTAAGTCCAGTGGTTTGTATATAAGAAGGAACATTATTATTTTTATCAGTTTCTTTTGCGACTTTTATCAATGAGAAATCAACAATTACTTTTTACTACTGGTACCATGTAACTCAGTAAAACCTGCCATATTTTGCTTAGAGAGGAGATAAGCACTTTCAAGAAACCCCTATTGCTCTGAGAAATGTCATAGATCACCCAACATCATATTCTGACAGTTAACTCAGGATGGGATAATTTATTTACTAGGTTTAGCTTAGTCAGGTACAAGGTCATGATAATAAGGTATTGAATGAAGTCAGGCACAAGGTCATGACAATAAAGTATTCACCTTTCATTAACAGCAAAGTTTGAATGTGTATTTTTTGAAACAAGAAAAGTACTACTTAAAGGTAGAGAAGAAGTTGAAAAAATTAAGTAAAATTAATAAATAAAATAATAATCAAGAAAAAAAATGAAATTAATTTTCCCATGATGCAAGTTATAAAGGAATCAGAAAGGCTTCTCTGATGCCTCAAGTAGCAGGTTTTTGCTATTTTCTTTAATTCTTCTTTGGCAGACCACACACAAAACAGGGACTCTTTTTCAAGTTAGGTGATTTTCTCTTTCACTAAAGCAGTACAGCTACTAGTACACAAGGGATTACAGGGTGTGGAGGAATTAGGAGCAGAAACATTAGAAATGAGGAGAAAGAGAAATAAGCAATCAGGAGGACAGTAGATAGCAAGTGACACTGCATTTAAATTTTTGCAGATTAAAGTTAGCTAGAAAGCATGGAGCTAGGAGGGAGTTTCACAAGCAAGAAGTGTGTGATAAGAAACTGTTAGCATAGAAGTTCTGGTTACATCTAGCTAGCTCAACTGTAAATTGATGTGATCTCCCTGCCAGTCTAGTATTGTGCTTAAATTCATACAGTTTAAGTACCATAGTGAAGAGCTCATCCGAACAATTACCTTGAAAGTATTTATAAAAAAAAAGCACAGAGAGTGCACTTCTTAATGACTATTACAGTGAAGCCATCAGGTCCACATGTTGGGATCAAGGTTAGAGATGATAGCAGAAATCATGGACATGCATATCTCCTAACAGAGAATCAATTCTAAATGGGATTTAGGCAGGGATACTCCAGATGTGTTTGAGGAGAATTTATGGGCAAAGCATTCAGTTCTATCAGCAAAGGATGATAACACCTCAAATTGATTGAAGAGGTGGGGAATAGAGACCGTGTACTTAATACCCTATTACAGAGATACCATTAGTCATGAGAGTCAAAGTTTTTAGAGACTTTGCAGTGCCTCATTCTCTCAGCAACAAGTGACTTAGCATCTTCAAGGACTCACATTTATTATGAGCAGTAGCAAATAGGCACCTTTTATGAGAGCTGTCATGCTGGTACAGATGGAAAAAGTTGTTCCTGTGTGCTATGGCAGCTGAGCATGCTGGAGTGAACCATGGAAAGGATTGCAGTTTCACCTGGTATTTCTGAGAAGGGATCAAAGCATCCATGCCAGATTTGACTCAAGAAGAAACCACAGTTGTTCAGTTTTCAATTGGGAGGTTGAAGATATTAGTCCTAGGGGTGTCACAAAGAAAATTCCTTAATGAGTCCCAATCAGCATGCTGGTAATGGAAAGAGATCTTATGGATAGGGGATTCCTGTTTAATGCATGCTTGGAAGGAGGTGGTCCGAGTTAACAAGAGGACAGTATTGGGAAGCTTGGCAAGAGAGGGGAAAGGAGGTAAGTAGTAGATCCAATAGAGAAGCATGTTGCTTGATTTGGCAAGGGAAACAAATAGGGAAGTCTTTGATTTGAGTAAGGGATTGGGCAATGGAAAAATTTAATGTCTGTATACCAGCAACATCAATACCTTTAGGATGTTTCAGCCACATGTCATGGTGAGCATTAAATTCCCCGAAGACAAAGATGTTTGCAGATGGATGGTGTGGTTCAGTTCAACATTCCAACCACCTGAAGAAGGCCGGAGCATACAACGGCCGAAACGTTGTGATAAATATGGCAACAAAAATGAGGATGATAGTCCAAACAAAGTTTTCATTTTGTAACGTAAATGTTTTTGTTATCATGAGGTTGAAGATTTATTAATTTCCCTGCATATACTTTAACACTTTTCATTGAGAGAGAAAAGAAGAGAAAATGCATTTAGGTCTATGAATCCCATTTTTTTTACTCTGCATTTTCATTTGTTTAAATCATCTTTCATGTCAGATCAGCTTGTGCAAGCAGTTAGTCTCATGACCTCTCACGGAGCAGTCTCACCAGACAATTGGCCTTGTCACTTAGTTTTTGTTATTGCACTTATGGAAATTATTTCTTCTGGATATTTCAATTTTAAAAACTATCATCAATTTTTCATTATAACTGCACCTTTTTATTATAATATAATCTGACACTGGAGATTAAAGAGATTAAAGATTATTTAACTAATTAACATGGAAGAATTGTAACAGATGACAGAAAATGTGACACCCAAAGCCAAAGGCACATTGGAATAATGAAAGATGCCTTCCAAAAAGCTAAACAAAGTATTAAGAAATAGAAAAATTTCATTGCAAAGAAAAGCTGAAATGCTATATAATACCAATCCTTCTATATGGTAATGAATGCTGGACAATTTCCTCACAGATGAAGAGAAGACTTGAAATAACAAATATGAAGTTCTGACACATGCTGAGAATACCATACATCGAACATGTGAACAATGAGGAAGTTTTAAGGAAAATGGGAACAAAAATGCCATCAGAAAGAGAGATTTGAAATTTCTGAGACACATAAGGAGGAAAGATGGCTGGGAGAATTTGACACCCACAGGACATACCAAATGGAAGAGGAGCAAAATAGGAGTAAAACAGTGAGTAATTTACCCAATGAGCTTGTGTAAATAGAGAGCAGAACAGGGACTGGAATAGATAGTAAAGGAATTGTTAAAAGCTAGGAAGTAATGGAGAGCCATGATCAGTCACCTATTGAAGGGATAGAGCACATAAAAGAAGAAGAATTAAATATTTTTTATAAAGAAAAAGTAATAAATCCAAAGATTAACTATTCAAGTCTAGTATTGTTGATTTAGGATTAATTTTTGAGTAAATTGTGTATTCTGGTCCTTAAGTTATGGAAAAACTTTTATCTTTTTGAAACCTAAAAAGCATGGATCTCTCCTGAAAACTGCACTCCTTCACTGCACTCAGAGAAATAGAATCAGGAGTGCAACCTGATGTCTGTATGAAGTGCTGAAGAAATCGGATAATTTACAGATGGCCCATCACAAAATGTGACAGTGGGTTGTGTGGTAGATTTGGCAGACATATATGGCTTCCCAAAAAAAAACTGACCATGTGTCATAATCTACCATTGAATGATAGAAAATAAAACTCAGTCTTTGAGGAGCATTTGTTCAGTGAATCTAATCACTCTCCTTTTAATTGACTCAAGCATAGTTTGGTAACAGGGGCCAAAAGTGAGGAAATTATACAAATACAACATAGTTCATGCCTTTTATACTCAAATAAAGAATACAAGTAGAACAACAGAGGAATCAACAGGCAAACAATTAGATATCGATTTATATTGTAAATAAGATGTGAATTGAGAAACTGTATTTCTGCTTATAACTAATTCATTTATCTATTACAACCCTTATCATACCTTCATTAGAATACCTAGGAAGAAAAAGATACTCCTCTGGGACAACAATCCTGAGTTGAAGTTGATGGAAGAAAAATACTAAACAATTAACAAAGAAAATGTAGTGATATGTAAATGACTGCCTAATTAACATAATGAAGGCATAGACTATATAAATGCCCAAGCAGTAATGGTAGAGCAGCTCTGAGTATGTGAGATAAATGATTATTTCTGTCCTGATAAAATCCGAAGGAAATCCCCTTTCAGATTGTTGCTGATAGAAAAAACGTTATCCCTTGAAAACCATGATTTTGTGGAGGTCTGGCTTAGAGGTTTTGTGACAAGAGCAAGAATAAAGAAACTAAGAGAAAAAAAAGAAAGGTGGGAAGAAAACAAAGTTATGGATATCTTTTTGGCTACAGCTGGATGTGAAGTTCCAATGAAAGTTTCAGCAATTTAACTTATGAAAAAATAAGTCAGATAATTGAGAAAATATGCAACTTAAAAAGAGATTAGTAATTGTGGAGAGAGCAAAATTTATGGCTACCAAACCAGAAACTGGCAAACCTGTTACAAAGTTTCTGTATCGTTTAAAAAATGCATCTCAATATTGCAAGTTTGAAAAACTTGAAAGAGAAAGTCAGACAATTGAAGAATTCATTCATTCAAATGAGACTAATTGGAGGAATGTACAATGCAACACACTTCTACAAAATGCTGAAATAGTTACAAATAGGAAATATGTCCTTGAATGCCTACATTGACTTTGTTCAACAACAAGAATTAATAGAAAAATTCAACAAGAATGAAAACAGACAAGATAATTTAGAAGTCACTGACAGCTACTCACTGAAGACAACAATAACAAAATGTTGGTTCTGTGGATATAAACATGAAACAAAGAAAGAAAAATGCTCAGTGTTTGGAAAAACTTGTAATAATTGTATAAAAAAAGAACCATTTTCAAGCAGTGTGCAGAGTTAAAAAGAAAAATGTGGAAAGAGTTGAACAAAAAACAAAACAAAACTATTATTGGAGTTTTCTTGTTCAAGAACAGAGAAAAAATATTATACTAAAAGTTCAAATAAATGTAGATTTGGATATGCAAAGAAACATAGGCAGAAAAGTAATGTTAATACCAAGAAATATTTGGGAGTATATAGAAAAACCCAAACTATAAGAAAGCCATCTGCAGTTATGCCAGTTTGATAGGTCAGTCATAAAAACCTTGGAATATTTGAAGGGTCCCTAGAACTTGAAAACAAATTTGAGCTAATACCCATCACTGTTGCAAATTGCCAAAAAAAAAAAAAAAATAGAAACTTGTTGGAAATGATGTACTTAACGTTAACTCTACAAAATTAATTAATGCAGTTAAGATAGCAGAAACAGTCATTTAAAAAAAAAAAAACAACTATGAAGTAAGTCTTAAATTAAAAGAAAATGATACCTCCTCTTATTATGAGGCATGAAAATTACCATTGTATTTTCTACCGTTAGCAGTAGTAAAATTGCAAAAACTAGTAGAGCAAGACCTTCTAGAGATTGTTCTTTCAGTGGGTATTAAATGGCCTACCCAGTTGTCATTATGAGAAAAGGGGATGGAGATATATGCATATGTGGTTATTATAAACTTGAAATAAATAAAGTTTGCTCAGACTTGTATCTAATACCAAATGTGAAAGCGGCCTTACATTCCTTAGCAGTAATGAATGTTTTTACCAAAATAGACCTCACAACTGCATAGCATCAGATATCAATAGATGAAAAGTTTAAAGAAGTAACAACAATAAACTCTTTGATAGGTCTCTTGAGGTGGAAAACAATGCCCTTTGGAATAAAGACACCAAGTGCTATATTTCAAAAGACCATTGAACAAGTCTTGGGAAATGGCATAAAAAATATGGTATATTGTCAAGATGATAAAAGGAGTTAAAAGAACAAACTGATGTTGTTTACAGGAGATTAAAAAAAATGCAAGAATGGCAGTAAACAAGGAACAAATCAATACACAATAGTGACAAAATATTGTTTCTGGGAGATTCAAGTGTGTTACTGGATCAAGTACTAATAGAAAAATACTAAAAATATTGGTACTCATAAATAAAAAAGAACTTGAGTCCTTTTTAGGAATAGTAAATTTTTATTGACAGTATGTACAGATACTATACAGATCTAACCATTTGCAAAACTGAGAAAAAAGAATGGTTAATTCATGTAGACTGGAGTACAACAAAAAGCTTTTGATAAGTTAACTCTTGCAAAGAAACCAGTGGTGAAAATTTTTAACTCCAGAAATGAAATTACATATATATATATATTGACTACAAATGCCAGTGAACATATGATATCTGGAATATTATCACAACAGGACACCCAATAATGTAGTTACCAAGAAAGTTGACAAATGTTGAATTTAATTATTCAAACATTGGAAAGTAGGCTATAGCTATCATATAGATGACTACTAGAGCTCAATAATATTTGAGTGGAAAAACATTTATATTAAGGTCTAACCGGAGACAATTAGAATTTATATTTAATCTGAGAAAAGCATTACCCAAAGTCACAGCATCAAGAATATTGAGGTGGGCAATAAGATTAATGTCATTTGACTTTGATATAGAATATATGAAAGGAAATTCAATTCCACATTTGGACACATTATAGACATTGCAGTTTTACAAAGATCCAAAAGAAAATATAAAAGAAACTTTTGAAGATAACTTTTTATATTGGGTAGACTGATGTTTTGTCTTTGGATAGAATGGCCGATGAAACTATACTGGACACAGAACAAAAAAGCATAACATCAAGAATAAAAAAGAAATGCAGGGCTGGTGTATGGGTACCGTGCCCTCCCAAATCTATGGTATCCCCCCACTTTAATCAATGATATGGGGCCCTCACTCTACTACAATTTTAATAAAGCAGTATTTATATAAAATAGAAATTTTATTGTAACCTAATTATGAACAATAATGGGTCATATGCAATATAGGTAAACAGTTCAACTAGAAAAATTGAAAATAAATACAATATATCTAAATACAAATCAGAGACATGTCATAATAGATCATTCCATCTTAAATAAATCAACAAAGTTTTGCAGGATCAACTTGAAATTTTTCTTGTTAAAAGTTGAATAATTTTAACATACTTGATATTATGGATACAAAATATGAAAAGTAAACTACACACATGTGACTCAAACTGTTGAAGTATGGGATCGTGTTCACATTTGAGTATTTTAATGGAGTGGTACTCTTATTAATATTAGTAGACTCTTTTTCAGGTTGCCCTGGGATAATTCATGTACCTGACAAAAGAAATGCTACTTCAAAACAAATTTTGAGAGTTATATTCTCTAGAAATGGAGTACCAAAAACCCTGGTATCTGATAATGCTCTGTAATTTTACAATGAAGAACTTGTGACTAAGAAAAATAGGATGTACACCTTACAAAACACCTCCATATCACCCCTAATAAAATGGGATAGTGGAAATAATGGTGCAAACTATAAAAGTGGGTCCAACGGTATATTTGCAACAAAAAGAAAAGATATAAATCTTTCTACCAAGACTGCTTTTAAGTTACTGCACTATTCCACATGCTGGAAGGTTAAAGAGCTTATTTAGCTATGTCATATCTTATGAAGAAAGAGTGTGGTATAAAAAAATAAAGAATCAGTTCCCAAAAATTTTTTTTTACAAAAAGGAAACAACACTGCTGTAATAAGAAAAATGGCATATTTACCCATGCAGATCAAATAAGGATCAAATTGAAGGAGAAAAATAATGAAGAAATGCTCATTAATATTTCAAATAATGATTTTATAAAATAAAAAACAAAGCCCACCTATACAGGATGAAAGGTCTGAAGATGAACGTACAGATTATAAAGTTAGCCAGAATGAATACTCTGAAACTGCAGAAGAGTCAATGAATGAAGAAGACAGTTCTGAATATGAGACAAGTCAAGATCTCCTTTATTATCTCAGGAGATAGAGAGTGGATATCAAAGAAATCCCAAAAAGGAATTAAATATAGGATGCAGTAACCAAAGTACACAGGACATAGATCCCTGCATTTTAAGGAGATGTAGTGATATGCAATTAGGCATAGACTATATAAGTTCCTTAGCAGTAAGTGTAGAGCAACTCTTGGTATGCAAGATAAACGACTGTCGCTGGACTGATAACATACAAAGGAGATCCCACTTCATAAGAGAAAATAAAAGTCTAGTTAAGCAAAAGGAAAACCGTCATTTTAAACTTCCGCTGCTTTGTGTACCATATCCAAACATGGAAAAGGCTATAGAAATAAATCCAGACAGAAAATCCAGGAAGGAGCCCTGAAGATAGTTGGCTCTTAAGACTGACAAACATTCTGGCAACTGCTGCAGCCAAGCTGGCCACAAATGTAACGCCCTGCACTTTTTAATATCTTATTTGTATGGCTGAGATGGGGTGGGGGACCATGTAATCCAAGAAGTACATAACCACCATATATCATTGCTCAGGGCTGCACCCTGGAGGGGTCACTCCAGTCTCACCATCAAAGAACTGAATTTTGACCAAACAGAGTGCTACCATTATCTTACAAGATAAACTAATGCCTACTAATTATAACCATTAAAGATAATAGGTTTATTTATATATAGATTAGCATGTCCATGATTTGTGTAGTATCTGTGTGTTCTGTTTAAAATCCTATTTTCTTTCATCTTAAATGTTAGAATTGTAGGGATTACCCCACCTTATCTGCAAGGATACACACTAAGCATAATTTTATTCAGAACTTAAAGGAAATGACATCAACATTTTCTTCCTCATTTTGCTTTGGGATTTAGCAGTGATAACAACAGGACTTTCAAGGCGATATACCCTGGGAGCAGACTTCTTAATTTCACACCACCATGTGGCAGCACTCATATACACTCACACACACATGTACACACTCCTTTCCTTCCTTTCTTTCTATCACTTCTTTTGTGAGCTATGTTGTACTTTATATAAATATAAAATCCTCTACATGTTGAATTTATTTCTTTAAAAATGTTGAATTCATTTATTTTGAGAGTTTTCACCTTCATCAGCCATAACAAGTAGTATCTCTTGTCACTACAAATTGGTGACTAACAAAAACTTTGTCCATTACAATCATGTAGCCTGATTCTGCTACAGAATCATTAAACAAAAATAATTAAAAAGATATATTCTGATATGAGAGCTGTCACAATTCAGATAAAAGTAATGTTTTTTTTTTTAATATAGTTGAGACTAAACACTCCTAATGCCATTTAATGACAAAGAATGAATAAACTTTTTAGCCAACCTAATGTAACAAGATATCAAGAAATTCATGGATTTACTGAACCTATACAATATTCTGAAATCAAATGAATTTAAAAATCTGATCATCTTATTCTGTATGGCTGTAAAACATTTAGTTCTATTTTCAATCAGAGTTTCATAAACCTGAAGCAAATTTTGTCAAACAGGAAAATAATCAGAAAGAAGGAAAACTTCCAAAATATCAAATTTATCATTTTCAATTCATCTAAATTATGGGTGATAAGCAAAAGATGTTAGAATAATAAGAAGATGAGTTTTTAAATCATCAGTAAATGTACAGATTGTATTCATTTCAATGCCAATGATCAACATTGTTTTTTAAATAAAGAGTTACCATTGTAATTTAAAAAAAAATGTCTCTTCAGTATTTTTAAGCATTTAAAAATTATTTAAAGAACAGAACAATATAAAGATGGCTGACAACACCATTTATATAATAATGTTCTGACATGTTTGTTGGTGTTCTTTTCATAACACAACAAAAATGGCACACAATCTTCTATTAAAATGCTCTAAGCAAAGTAATTTCCAGTCTAATTTGCAACTTAATAATAATAGTCTGGGGGTGGGGTCTGCAATTATGCTGACTTAATAATACAGTTCTGATTTTTGTGTTTGTTACAAAAACTATAAAGAAAACCATTATCAACTTTGAAGGAGGAAAAAAGATGAAGAAATAAATAATTGCTTCATAAATTAATCATACCCTTGAAATAATATTTTTATGTTGTCAAAAATAATTTTTTTGCATATTTTTCATCTGAAAATAAAATTTAATCACAGAGTACTCTCCCTTATTTATTTACAAATAATTATAAATTCTATAAACAGGAAATGATCTGACAGAGCTTAATGGTCTCCATTTGCATCCTTAAATAAAGTGTATCAGTCTCTGATTATGCATAACTTGCATTAATACAGTTTCACGATGTATGACATGTTGCATCAGTGTGTAAGTTTATCAACTTGCTTCCAGATGCACTTGTTACCTTTGGCTGAATCTTTGAGTTAGGTAACTGAAGTTGGATGCAGCAGTTTGATTGAATAATTTATTGGTTAATACATTCAAGAAATAAAAGCTGTAATAATTCTTTTAATTTAAAACTGATCTCTGATAAGATCTAAAACTGATCTTCTCTGATCTAATCTCCCACTACCATCCAGCAGCCGATACATATTTATGATGTCATAATATTTGCAATAGTCAAAGAGGGTCATTACACTGAAGAACACTATTCTTTTATATAAGAGTAAATCTATATTTAGTATCTGCTATATGCAACAATATAAATTTACATTTAAAGTGTATTAATTTTAGAATTGTCTACAGTGAATTTATATTCAACACCATACAACAAAAAATTCCTCAAAAACTTACAAAATTTCTCCATCTACCTTTTTATATACAAGATTGATCAATAAAATAATTATTAGTCTGAAGAAGTGCTTCTCAGAATAAAACGTGTCACTAAGAGGTTTTTCTATTTTGTTATTCACTTAAATATGCAGCTGCACTGGGTTGGCCATGTCCTCAACATACTGCGTGATGTGCTTTCTTTCATGATTAGGAGTCAAGTGGAAGTGCTGTTAATGATTAGTACAAGTGACATAGAGACTACATCAGGGAAATCCTGAAGATCTGTCATATCCTCCCTAGTCAATTAGAAAAGTTGGCTGGTGCTTAGTCTAGTTAGCAATGTGTCTGCATGGACACTATTCAAAGAAGCAAACTTTGTCCAGTAAACAGAGAAATGCTGTCAAAGACATTGTGCATAGAATCCTTCTACTACTCCCATTCAGGGTCTCTACAGATCCCCTATGTGTGGAAAGTGTGCCGTTTCCATGTTGGTCTAATTAGTCACACAAATCCATCCACCAGATAGAGAAGCAGACTTTGTAAGAAAAGATAATCTACAAAGATGGTGACATATATACACATATCATATATACATATATATATACAATAGAAATAGAGAGAAAGATCAAGAAATATTAGAAGCATTAATATATACGTGCTATCAAAAATTATGGTAAATCTACCATTCACCTATTGAATACCACTGCCATATCTGGTCTTGTGCTCCAGCTGCACATCTAGAGATTCTTGACAAAATCCAAAGAAGAATCCGTAATGTAATCGATCTTGATCAGGCATCTCAACTTCAATCACTTTCTCATCAACATGACATGGATTCCCTCTACCTTTTCTATAAATATTTTCATGGCAAATGCCTTGACAATCTTTTTACCTTGATGCCCTGACTACATGAATTTAAGCATGCTAAAAGATTGGCATCTAGGTCCTACCCTTTTACTGTTGAAATAGCTAAATGCAACTGCCACTTCTACTCCAACAGCTTCTTTTCTTTCACTTTCCACCTATGCAACACTCTTCCATTTACTTCCTTCCCAGATAACTATAATTTTCAAAAGTTTAAATACAATGTCAATCACCATCTTCTGTCTTCTTGAATTTCATTCATCTTTTGTCCTTTTCTCAATCCCCCAACTATTCCATGTCTTCTCTTTCACTTTCTATAACCCCCTGTGTACTAATGGCATTACTGCCTTTCTTGGCAAAATGATAATAAAAATTTTTTTAGAAAGATTTAATATTGAGATGAAATGAAACAAAAATTTTGATACACTCAATGACAATTCAATAAAGTGGAGATCTAGAATCCACAACTAAAATAAAGGTCAATTTAATTAATCTGCACCCTTTATATTTTTTTAATGGTCAGTGGTATCTATGATTCACTGATTGCTCTTGGCATAATATAAATCACTCAATATCTTTAATATTAGAAAATTTATAAGTTTAATATAACAGCAACTCAAAATGGAAACAACTCCCAAAAGAAAAAGATTAGCAGCCGAATGACAAAGCAAATCCTATTTCAAGACAAGGTTTGAAGTAAGATGGTCACTTAATAGACAAAGGTATCTGAGTGCCTCACAAGAAAAGCTTGAACAAATAAGATTGCAGCCTAAGAAATGTAGTAGTAAGGGAACAGATTAATTAAACAGTTCATTTTACTCAGGAACTAATTCTGTATAAACAAAGATAAACATTTTATTTGTTTAGATTATTAAAATGACTAAGTAACCATTTATAAATGTACTTTCTGAACTTGATTTAACTTCTTTTCCCACAATAGAACATAGCACGAAAGATATAAATAAAAACACAACTGCAATTATTATTATTTACACTATTTTCATTTGAACTACAAGGTAACCAAAAAAGTTCTGTCCGTTTTTAAAAGAAAAAAGAAAACGCTTCACAGTATGTGTAACTTATATTTAGTCTTCAAAGTAATCGTCATCGGCATTCAGCACCTTCTGCCAACGTGTCTCCAGCTGTTCAATGCCCTTGCGGTAGAACTCGGGGGGTTTTGACGCAAAGAAGTCCGTGAGGGTTTTGCGCAAGTCTGCTTCATTGGTGAAGGATTTCCCATGAAGATGATTATCCAGGGAGTGGAAGAGGTGGTAATCAGATGGTGCAAGGTTAGATGAATAAGGTGGATAGCACAAAGTCTCCCACCCAAGTTGCTGTATGGTTTCCGTGACCACTCGCGCGACATGCGGCCTGGCGTTGTCATGGAGGAAAAGCATACCTTTGCGATTCACCAGTGCTGGCTCCTTCTGGCGCAATGCCTGTTGCACACATTTCAATTGCTGTGAGTATAGGTCTCCAGTGACTGTTTGGCCCGTTGGTAGCAGTTCATAATGAACCACTTGACGACCTGTCCACCAGACACAAAGCATAATCTTGCGTGGGTGCATAGGCGGTCTTGCGGTGTGAGGGACAGCAACCTGAGGAGACAACCAATATCTGGAACACTTGATTGAATAAGGATGCGGTATGGTGGCGAGAAAGCAGTGATACACAGGCTGCCACTCATTATCCCTTGTGCAAAGCCCACTTGCTCAGTTTGTACGTCTTACCTAGGCGGTGCAGGTGAAGTCTAACTGTTTCATCGGAAACGTTGAACTGCCTTGCAAGTTCAACACATGTTAGACTACTGTCCTCTTTAATGGTCGCCTTCAGGACTCCGTCCGGGCGTCATTCAAGACCTGTGGTCATCCACTGCGAGGCTCATCATGAAGAGACAAATCTCCCGACTTGAATTTTCGAAACCAATGCCTTGCAGTACGTTCATCCACAGCACTATCCCCAAAAGCTTGACATATGCGGCAACTTGATGCAGCTGCTGATAAGCCCACTTTGAAGTCGTAAAGCAAACAGCCCCGAACGAGATCTCTAGACACTTCCATCCTTCTCACAGCTGTCCAGCTTATAACTGATGGCCGGGCACGGTGCGCATGGTTTTATAACGTCTGATGTTCCTACTTCTGGCTGTCCGAATTTGAAAACAATTGCTACACGCATTTTGTGTATATTTCAACCACATTCAATGACTAATCAAAAAACGGACATAACGCATATACTCAGATCCTCAAACACTAATAGCAATAATATTTCTGAAGCAGGCATTTATAAAATAAATTGCCAAAATTATCCCTCCCAATATATTGGAGAAACAAGCAGAAATTTAAAAAAACACATCTATGAGCACAAAAGAAACCTTACAAAAAAATAACTTAACTAATGCACTAGTCATACATAGAAATAAATTCAACCACAATTTTGATTTTAAAATGCTACAAAGAAAATAACTCACTTGAATAAATCCTTGAGAGTGCCACCATTGAATATTATCCAAATATTAATCTACACCCAGGTTTTTTCCCTATTTCACCTTTTCTAACAGAATTACTACTCTCCCAAGGAAACGTACACAACTGTATCAAGAAATCAAAAGAAAATGGTTGAATCGGTCAACACAACAATAAAAACAATATTTTTACACTTGACAGTAATTGACATAATTTTCAGTTGACAATATGAGTATAATAGCGTTTTCTAAATTCTTCCAGTTGCTAAGGACATTTTTTTTGTTATTAATAGTTACTTTGTTTTAATAAATTCATTTTGTTTTTGCCTTGAAAAAGTCCACATTGGATGAAACACAGTGGTTAATATTACAGTTTTCCTATTGTCTTTTACCTTTATAAATATTGCCTTTTTCTACAGGTTAACTCTGAGAAATTTTTCAATAGCTTGATTGTAAATATTGTAAATAATGATAATTCTTCATCCCAGAAATTCAGACTGTAATTATTATGTAGTAATTTTAAGCTAGCAAAATATTTTCTCATTACTTTATATAACACATAGTTATATATGACATAGTCAGTAAATAAAGATCAAGTTTATATAAAGCTTTTTGGTTCAGGTCAAATTTATTCTGACTTAAATTTACTGGAAAATAAGTGGGTTTTGTTATTTCATATTTTTTATTATACTCCATTGATTATTAGATTTCTGTGACAATGAAGACATGGGTATTTCTGATGATTTAATGCCAAAATAAATGCTTAGCTTTTGCTAATTTTATCATAATACAAGTAAAATGAATCAAGTAAGATGATATATAATTTTCAGTTCAGTGAAAATAGATGAAATTTTATTGTTTGTTATACTTTTTTTTTTATTTTTAAGCATTTCACCCCAAGCAAGGCGGGAAGCCACTAGGATGCAAGGGGTTACAGAAAATATAGAGCGAGGTCAGATACAAATGATAGAAGAGAGTATGAGGAGAAGGGTAGTGGATAGATCAAGGCAAGTGGAGATGTCGATTGACATTACACTTGAATAGCTGGAGATTATAGCTCTCAGAGAAACTGGAATAGGGAAGGGAGTTCCACAGGTGAGAGGTGCGAGACATTAAGCTATTAGAGTAGAAGAGACGGCTACATTTAGGAGGGAGTTTCGACAGTGAAGGGGTGAGAGCAGGATGCCAAGCTCGTAGGGTGCTTGAACTCATGAAGTCTGGGAACCAGCAAATGCAGCTCCTTGGAGCAATTACCATGAAAGTATTTGTAGAATAGACAGAGAGAGGCGATGGCACGTCTGTGAGAAAGTGACTGTAGACGAGATGCCAGAGCAGGGCCAATTATATTGTATATCCACCTCTGGAGCCTATCAAGAACAAGGCAAGGGAAAAAAAAACTTTTTAAATATTTTTACAAAAAAAACTTTTTAAATATTTTTACAAAATATTTTTTGATTTATTTCTTCTCAAAGATACATTTCAGAAATGAAGAAACTGAGTTTTGGTACAGTAATTTTAAGCTAGCAAAATATTTTCTCATTACTTTATATAACACATATACACACACACACATCTATATGTATGTATGTATGTATCATAAAATACATATATAAGGGGGTGCTGAAAATTTCTTGGTCTGATTCACTTTCCAAAATCTAACCAAATTATCTAACATTCAAATTTATTTTAGGAAGGGCTTCTTGGGTCAAACAAAGGACTTTTCAGCACCCTCTAATAATATACAACCCAGCTAGGAATTATTACCTAACAACCTAATGCATAATTTGGTGATCAATTGTTGTAATTTATTTTAGGAAGGGCTTCTTGGGTCAGACAAAGGATTTTTCAGCACCTTCTAATAATATATAACCCAGTGACCTAACAGCTTAATATATAATTTGGTGGTCAGTTGTTGAAAACACAGGAAGGTCATGTGACATTTCACAACATTTTAAAAAATCTGTCTCTTTTTAATGCAAAGTAAACTAATAACATCATAATATTATTAATTTGCTTTGATTGATTAGCAGTTAAGTCTCATATTTTTGCTGCTGAAATTACTAACTATAAGCTTTATTTTAATAGTTTCTTTCCTCACAATTCTTGCCTATGAAACTCTCTTCCAGCTTTTTCCTTTCCTGTCAACTACAATCTACAAAAATTTAAATACAACATCAATCGTCATCTTGTCTCGTTGAATCCTGTTCTTTTTATTATCCTTTCTCTTCAGTAAGGTTTTTTCAGTTTCCTTCATTTCATTGTTCTTCATCCTCTGCTGAATGTTAGTGGCTTTATTGCATTGCTTGGGGTGAAATGATCCAGAAATATGTTGAACAATGATTGAAATAACAATATGAGATGTTATTTGGTTATTGCAATACATTATAGGGATTATAAAAGCTATATAGATTAGAGACTTTTATTGATCAAAGTTTTCTTTTATTTATTTTAATGTGCTATATTTGCTGAGATAAAACTTTCTTCTTTTTCAGTGCCTCGAATTTCATAAACTTGTAAGAAATGTCAGAAAAGAAACTTGTTTTAAAGTGAATTAAATCCAAAACATGGATAAAGGAACATTCAATGTACCACGGAATCATTATTTCTTAATATTCTCCTGTAGAATAGGTAGGGGGGGAGGCTGTGACATGTTTGATATGTGATCA
>OZ010580.1:90210823-90415823 GCA_963932145.1 Acanthosepion lycidas
AGCTTATGTTGGGAACAAGCTACCTGCATATGGATAGAAAATGAGCTGAGCAGCTACACAAAAATAGAAAGCTGGTGTAAGACAAGGATATGTCTTCTCCCCAGATTTATTTAATCTGTACAGTAAGATTATCCTAAGGAACCTGGAGACCATTCCAGGATTTATTATCAACATAATCTTAACAATATAAGATATGCAGCTGACAGTGTATTAATGGCTGATATGGACAAAAAAAATCTACAGGACCTCCTAAAGAGGGTAGTAAAAGAAAGTGAGAAAAATTAAAGACTAGCCATCAACTGCAATGGATGGAGTGAGTAAGCAATGAGGAAGTTTTAAAGAAAATAACAGCAAAAAAAAACACATACTCAGAATCAGGAAGCAACAGCTGAAATTCATTGGAAACATAATTAGGAAGGAGGGCTTGGAAAACTTAACCCTCACAGGGCATATTGACGGCAAAAGAGATAGAGGAGGGTAGTGAGCCACTTACCTGATGAGCTTGTGTAAATGAATTGTGGAATGGGAGGTAACCTTAGCAAAGGGAGAAAATGAGATAGGAAATTTTGAAGAGCCAGGATTGGCCATGTCCTGAAGGTACATGTCACATAAGAGAAGAAAATCAATTAATCAATATCAATATCTGTAATTTGTTTTCAAGGATTTTAAAGTTACAAGAGACACTGCAATGACCTGACACTGTTGGTTGTTGTTCATTCTATATGATTAAAACTTTTTATGGTCGATTGACATGTATTTTGCCCTTTATAAAGTTGAGACTGGTTAAATGGATTTAAATATTTGTATCTATAAAAATAATGTATAAACAATATATATATATATATATATATATATATATATATATATACATACATACATACATAATCCAGGTATCAGCACAAATCAAGTGGCCCTAACAAGTTATACATCTCATAACACCACATGGAAGATACTTCAGGAGCAGCTCCTGTATCTATATCATTTGCAACATGTGCAGGGTCTTTTGCCCTCTGATCGCTCATAACAGGAGAATTTTTGCCAATGGTTTATTGCATAAACTGCCCATCCATTGTTTGTCTCTTCAGCTTTATTTATAGATGAGGCAACAATTGGAAAAGATGCAATAACAAATTTACACAAGCAACTTTTGTGGGCAGATTGGAATCCCTATGGTAAAATATTGGCTAGACACCAGCATCAATTTACAATTAATGTGTGGGCTGGAATTGTACTTAACTTCCTGGTAGGTCCATATATTCTCCCAGAACATCTTACATGAGCTGTCTACAGGGACTTTATTTTGAACACACTTCTAGACCTGCTAGAGGATGTACCCCTGCTAATAAAAAGATGCATGTGGTTCATGCATATATATATATATATATATTAAAACTTAGTAATTTTGAGAAGATTATAAAGTTACACAATAATAAAATTTTAAACCAATTTAATAATCTGGATCATAATACATGTTCCAAGGCAAATATTATTGATGATACTGGCCAATGCAATTGTAGAAATTCTGACCAATGCTCATTATCAAACAAATTTTTCAATAAATCTCTTGTTTATATTGTTTCTACTATCTCAACAATGGATAATCCCACAGCTGAAAAATTCTATATTGGTAGTACTAAGAATTCTTTCAAGACTAGGTGGTATCAACATACCTTGTTCTTCACCAATAGTGTTTATAGAAATAATACATCACTTTCTAACTATTTTTGGGTCTTAAAAGATGATAAGACCCTAAGATGAAATGGAAAATTTTTTAAATTGCAAGGACATGTAGACCTTGATATGAATGTATATAGTTAGAATTGCATTTTATGTCTATTAATGATCTTTTTCTAATGTACAAATATTTTTTTTTGCAAATGTGGTTGTTGTGTGTGGATAAGGAGGCTAGAATTCATGCTATCCCAAGATTTTGACTCAGATAAGTCATCATAATTTAGTTTTTATTGATTAAATTCTCACAGGTCACTCATTCAATAATACTATATTTACCTAGTAAATATAGTATCATTTGTAGTGATTAAATTTTTACAAATCTGAGCATCACCTTTATTCTTTAACTTTGATATGGGTCATTTTGAAAACAAAATATTTAATTAATTAACTAAATGTACTATTTATGCATAGATGATTTGTTACGCATTAAAACTGAAAATGATTTTAAAGAACTTGTTATACCGTACCTATGAACTATAATGGATATGTCCCAATCCTCATAAATACAGTTGAATATACTGACTGAGAGGATTCACCACTAGTTCACCATTACTATATGCCATTGGCAAATCTTGTATGTTGTTAATATTATAAAGATTAGCGTTCCATTTCCAACCTTCATTTTGGTTATTCTTATTCAGTAACCTTTACCTAGGTTACAACAGAACTTAAGGAATGTTGTTTTTAATTGCTTTAAAGTCCACTTATAAACTAAATACTAATTTTAGAAAATCCCCATTACTGATGAACTTATGTAAGTTCACCACTTCCTTGTGTAGGAAGTCATCCAGTTCCAGTGTCTGCTAAACTATGTAAGTGAATGCCTGAAATGATATAAATTTGCTGTCATTAATAATTTAATTCCAAAAGCTAAATTAGGATGACACATGTGAACCTAAAGCTTGGGGCTATATAACATGAATTTGGGATAGTTTATCCATGCACAACAATCACTATTGTAGAAGGATATCTATTCATTAGAAAAGAAAGGCACAAAATGTCTATTTTTTTTTTTTAAGCATTTCACCCCAAGCAAGGCAAGAAGCCACTAGGATGCAAGCGGTTACAGAAAATTTGGAGCAAGATCAGATAGGAGTGATAGAGGAAAGGATGAGGAGAAGGGTAGTGGATAGATCAAAGCAACTGGAGATGTCGATTTGAATAGTTGGAGATTATAGCTCTCAGGGAAACTGGAATAGGGAAGGGAGTTCCACAGGCGAGAGGTGCGAGACATGAAGCTATTGGAGTAGAAGATTCGGCTACATTTAGGAGTTTTGACAGTGAAAGGGTGAGGCGGGATGCCAGCCTCATAGGGCGCTTGAACTCATGACGACTGGGAACCAGCGAATGCAGCTCCTCGGAGCAATTACCATGAAAGTATTTATAAAAAAGATAGAGAGAGGTGACAGCATATCTGTGAGAAAGTGACTGTAAATGAGATGCCAGAACAGGGCCAATTATATTGCATATCCGCCTCTGGAGCCTATCAAGAACCCCGAGGCAAACAGAAGGGGCTCCAGACCATATATGGCAGCAATACTCCATGCAAGGGCGAATTGTTGATTTGTAGATCTGGAGGATCGGCTCCGGGGAGAAAAATTTCCTGGCGTGGCACAGGCAGCCAACTTTCCTTGTGGTGGATGAAGCAATTGATTCAATGTATTTGTTCTGTCTCAGGTCAGCAGTCAACGTAAGACTGAGCAGCTTCAGAGAGGTGCTCTCGAGAAGTTGAGCGTCAGACATTCTAATGGAGGGCAGGGAAGGATCTCTATGGTGATTAATAGAGAGCAGTTTTGTTTTTGGAGGCATTAAAGTTGACCAGCCAATTCCTGCCCCAGTTCACAACCGATTGGAGGTCCTTTTCGAGACGCACAGCCAGGTTAGTTTTGTCAGTGACACTAGATTTGTTTTTTAGGCAGGAGTAAATTGTGGTGTCATCCGCGTAGATGCCAACTTGAGAATTTATGGCATCAGGGAGGTCGTTTATGTAGATAAGGAATAGAGTGGGGCCTAGGATGGAGCCTTGAGGAACACGTGCATTCGTGGGATAGGAACTGGAGGAGAATCCATTGAGAACGACCTTCAATTTATGGTTTGACAGAACAATGCATGTTTAAAAGAACAAGTGTTGTTTAAATATCACAAATATATAAATTTAAATATATAGGGTGTAAATAAAGTCACTACAACATTTAAAATCAAAATTAGAAGATCAAAGTGAGATACAAAAAAATGATATTTTTTATGAACAAATAAAACAATAAAAACAATATTGAGAGGAGGTGTCGCTGCAATACACAGAAATAATTGGCAAATATCAAAAAGTTTAAAAGTAAATGTCAGGTTGGGTTTGTCATCAGCTGGAATTTAAGGACCTTTCTCTTCATTAATGGAAATATTACAGGTGAAAACTACTTGAAAATATGGGAAAGTGCTTTTTATTTTATTTTATTTTATTTTATTTATTTTTTTACATAACTCTCAACAACAGCATTACAAACATTACAAATCTGTCAACAGGGCTGAGCACATGCACCTTACTCCTGTAATGTCAGAGAATTTGGAGGTGGGGGATGACAAAATTGAATGCTTGGGAGAGGAAAAATCTAGATATGGATTGCAAGGTCCCCTGATGTCACACATCTGGATTTTTTTTGTTTAGAACTATAAGATAAAGAATGCAAGTTGACAACAGAAAATCTGGAAACACTTAAGGATTTAAAAAATTTCAATGAAGAAGATGCAGCTTCTATAAAACCTGAAATATGTCAAAATGCTATTCAATGTTTTCATGAGAGATTTCAAACTTACAGTGACAATGGGGACTCATCTGTTGAGAAATATTTATTTACTTACTGTTTGATTTTCCAGATAAAAAGATTGTCTTAATTATCTGATTTTGCTTTTCTTCTATCTTGAGAATCTAATGTCATAGTTTAATTGCATCTCAAATATTGGAGGCAAAGTTGAAAATTTCTTGGCTTGACCAAGAGCACTTTTTCAAAGATTCTGATGTTTTATCATTTGGTCAGATTTTGGGAAGTGGGTTAGGCCAAGAACTTTTCAGCACTCCCTTGTGTATTTGTGTGTATAAGCATGGTGGACACAGAAATAGTCAAACTATAATCCAACCCTGAATATTGCATGAAACAGACAAACACCATTCAGTGTTGATCATTGTGTCCACACTGCTTATATTTACATACACTCAGATATTTATCACGTTTACCCCATAAATCTAGCATACTTAAAACTCTATCATATATGCTGTATATACTCATGTACAAGCTGACTACCTGTATAGTGCAACCCCTGAATTTATTTAATGAATTTGAACACTTCTAAAAAAATATTACCTATGTATAGTGGGATCAGTCACCAAAAATGTTTCATTTTTAACCTCTTCCAAAAATTACCTGTGTATAGTGTAGCCCCTATTTTTTGCATAAGAAACTGATCCTAAAAACTCACCTTATACTTAAGTATATATAGTAACTTAATCTCAATATTCCATCTTCTTATTCTTTGTATTAAGTAATATTTGCCTGGATTTTTTTCTGGATTTTGTAATTAATTAGATTTAAACAATACTTACTTTAACTTTTAGCAATGAATGCCTTGGATATAGTTTGGACAGACATATCTTTGGTATTTCCTTGTTTATTTTTCTTTTTTAAGAGATCTACTTTCTTCAAAAATTTACCCATGTATAGTGCAACCCTTTATTTTCTGTGGGAAAATCTGCTCCTAAAACTTGCATTATACTCGAATATATATATATATATATATATATATATATATATATATATATATATATAAGTGATAGAAATTAAGGAGGATTTGAGATAATTATAATTAAGAAATTCATTGAGTCTAGAAGAAACCTCAACAGAATGCAGAAAGCACTGGACGGCTGTTTTATCCTATATTTGGGACTCATCAGCAATGCGCATTCACTACCGAGAATTGAAACCTGGGCAGTTACATTATCAGGCAAAAGTCATATCAACTGTACCAATGGGCCTCGGTGTCCAGTTGTCTGAAATTTGTTTCTGTAAAAAGATGCATTTTGAAAGATGATTATATAATCTATTTCTTTTCATTTTCAATTTCCAACAGAAACTGCTTTACAAAAATTATAAATGGAGAATTGCATCTGATGCAATGTTATTTAATTACAGGGATGTTCTATTAATTTGCTGTAAATCTGTTAACTTTGAATCAGTAAGAGAGAGAAAGAGAGAGCGAGAGAGAGAGAGAGAGACAGACAGACAGACAGTCAGACAGACAGAGACAGAGACAGACAGAGAGACAGAGAGAGAGAGATGGCAAGATAAATGGTGGGAGGGATAAAAATCAAGTGTACTTTGCAGGCAGCCTGAAAAAATAAATGTTCAGGACAAATCTGTGATAAGCCTACTTAACTGGTTCATGTATATTGTCATGTATATTATCAAGTATATTGTACTCAATGAGTATTTTTCTACTCAGAAAATGAAAATAGGAAAAGATGAACATATTTTTGAAGACTGTGATAAAATAATTGACAACAAATAGAAAAGCATCTTCTGTGTACAAAAAAACCCTCTCTGTTTTTATTTATAATTTCATTTTTATAAATATACAAATATAATTGAAGGGTATGTAAAGAAAATTTGTTAGTCACTGAATTCTTGTGAACTTCTCTGAGAAATTTGGCCTTTTTCCTTCCTATTTTGTGTCTTTCAAGCAGTTTCTTTGAAAACCATCAAACATTTTATCTAGATAGACAAATTTCCTAAGAAAACACATGGTTTAAGAATTGGTAATTAATGGCTGGTGGATGCATAAATTTCATTTATAATATCAGTTTTTAATACCTATTATTAATTTTCTTTTTTTTAATTTTATAATAAAAATAATATTTTTTTATTATGATACAAATGTGTAAGAATTTCCTTCCATACATATATAAATGATTTTATATATATATATATGGATATGGATAGGATAAAAAATTTACAACATGCACAAATATTTGCACATAAGTTATATTTATTCCTAAGGTGTTATAAAAACAGTGCTTGATGTTATGAAACAGAGCTAAAGTATATATTAGTAAATATACATAATATCTAACGGCAATAACACTACTTGGAGTTCCATGCAGTTCATGCAATCTTCAGGTGTGAATCCACACCTGAAGATTGCATGAACTGCATGAAACTCTGAGTACTGTTATCAATGGATATTATATATATATATATATATATATATATATTATTAATCATTTTACCCCAAGCAAGGTGATAATGCCACTAAGATGCAGGAGGTTAATGGGAGTGAAAGAGAAATAGAAGAAATTAAGGAAAAGGAACCATAAACTCGATCCTAAACATGAAACAAAAGATAAACCTTTATGCCTGTTCAAAAGATGGGGAAGGGGTGTGAATTGGGTGATAAGTGAACATATATATATATATATATATTCCTGATTTTTAAAGTATATATATTTTTTTTTTTTCAAAAGTATATATATATATATATATATATGTATTTTTTTTTTTTTTAAAGTATATATATATATATATTTTTCATTTCAACTTTTGGAAGATGATCCAGAGCCCTTTAAAAGGCTTGTGGTGAAATAACTTATTACATGGAACCTTAAAGTGATCTGTTTTTATTCAAACAAATATATATATATATATATATATATATATATATATATATATATATATATATATACTTTAAAAATCAGGAAGACAGTTGAATCCACTACCTTGGTTTCAACCTTATGATATCCTAAGGCAATTTTTAAAGTTAAAAGGTCTACGTGTTATTTTTATTTTTTTTATTGATTTTATTTTTTTACACGTGTTGAGCACTTTTTAATACTACCGCTTCCTGGTTTTATTCAATTCTGACCATTAACCATTTATATATGTGTGTGTGTGTGTGTGTTTATGTGTGTATGGAAAGAGATAGAAAGATAAAATTCTTTCTACAAAAAGAAAAGTAATTTAAAAAGTTTGTCATTCCTTCAAATTTGTTTTATTCATTTTAGCTTCATAACAAAATGTTTTAATGTTACAATCTGTTTCACTTTATTGTTTATTACTGCATGGGATCTTTTCATTCAAGTGACACTCAAGAAAGACTGACAATGTTAAGAAAAAAAAAGTTTCTGGAATTTTATCTATTCTTGGAAAATTAGTGACTTACAGTGAAAAAGAGATTGAAATTCTTTGCCTGCTGTTATTTGCATTACTCTCCTGTGTTTTCTTTGACTCCTGCTTTTTTTTCCAAAATGAGCTTATCCCTTCTCTACTGACTTTCAAAATGAGGTTATTCATTCATGGCTCACAACTACTGTCTAAAATAAGGCTCACGATTGTTCTATCTTCCAGCATCATGCTCCCTTTTGAAATTCAAAAAATAAAAAGGAAAGTTCTAGAATTAACTTCTTTTTCTATATGCCATATCCCTTCAGGATGTGGGTGATCATGATTCTCCACAATTTCTAATCTTTGTAGCTCTTAGCAATCTTTGTCTTTTTACTGTCCCTCACACTCCCTATTCTGCAATCTATTTACATAAGCTTGCCAGATAGGTAATCCACCTCCTGCTCTTGTCCCATTAATATGTTCTGTGAAAGTGCAAAATTTTCCAGGCCCTTCTTCCTTGTAATGTGTGCCAGAAATTTCTGCTGATTCTAAGTATTTTCTTCTACATGCCATGTCCCTTCAGGATGTGGATGATCATGGCTCTCCACAACTTTCTACCCCTTGTAGTGTTTAGCAACATTTGTGCCCTTGCCAAGCTTTACACTGCTCTCTGTTCTAACATTTTAAGTATAAATATTCTTTGTTTCCATTTTCCTAAAATCTTCCTTATCATTTACACACAGAACCATTTTGTAGAATTACATTTCATATCTTCTCTTCATCTGCAAGGAAATAATCCAGCATTCATTGACATATAGTAGGACTGATATTACATAGCAATTTAGTGCTATTTTCTTTGAAAGAAGTTTTCTTGTAGAAAGCATCTTTTCCAATGTGCTTTTAAATTTTGGTGTCCCATATACCATCCACTGCGAAAACACTTCCCAGATATTTAAACTTCTGCACTTGTTTGATTTTGCCATCTCTAATTCATAGATCACTAGATTGGCTTTTATCAGATTTACTTTTCACAATTAAAACATGAATGAAAAATGACAAAAATACAAAGCAATTAAGATAAATTCTTCCCCAATTCATAAAGTTAAAATTACTCCTTATCTCACAATATAGGAATTGTATTTTTGATTTTCTAGCCTCAGAAATCCTAAATGGAATTATTTTATTAATTATGTTCTTATTTTGTTTAATTCATTTTAAGCCAACTTAATTCTGTCTCTATGCTTTCTTCTACAAGCATTGACTGAAAATCAATTGTGATATTTAACACGAGTTTCAAATTTTGTTCAGCCAGACTGAAATCAATTTAGAAAATTTTACTTGATAATCAACAAAAAATATTTTATTCTTTGAAAAAATATTTGTGTAAAAAAAAAAAGGTTCATTTTTTTTTTAACAATTTGTTGGATTTGTTTTCAGTCTACTGTTCATGCCTAGGGATATCTCATCTTGTTCTTATTTAGTACTGCTCAGTCAATACCTGCTCAGTTTCCACTACTGAGCCCAGGAACTGAACTCACAATTATTTTGTCAAATTTATGAACCAATACTTTAATCACCTAGGCTACCTTCAGTTTGAAATTCCCTACCAGCATATCAACACCCTCATGAGTCATTTAATGCTGAAAATTGGATTTTTATTTGATAATGTTTTAGGAAGTTTTAAGGTTTATAATTCATGAAGTATAGTTAAAAATTAGTTATATCGTTTCTTTTTAGGTAAAATTGTTTGAGTTAAAGTTTGGTGTATAAATTAGTTTTCCTCAAATAAGTCAAAATGGTTTTTACATTAAAGTTTTGCAAACTTCTTTAAGACTACTCACCTTATAAAGGCATTTACAAATAGAGGCAAATTTGGCAAAGTCCATTATAAAATCTTTTACTGAGCACATCTCTTAGCATATTATGAATTTAGGTGGATCCTCATCTTTTAGAAGCAATGAATGTCTGATATTGGTAAGACCAATTCAGATTCTTGCTAAGACTACTTCTTTGGGAAAGTCTGGTGTTATGGTGTCTTATCCCAAATATAGGTTTGATTTTGTATGATTTATTGTTTGGGTGAGTATTCCATAACTCTTGCCACCTATTTAAGACACACACACACACACACACACACACATATATATATATATATATATATATATATATATATATATATATATATTAATAGTTGTTTTCAAATCTGTGTGAATGACATTCATTTGTTTTTGAAATTCCCTAAGTGGTAATGGTAATGGTAATATTAGCTACTTCCTTATAAGGAAACATTCAGTTTTTATTGACTGAGGATTCAGTGTGATACTTTCTGTTGAAATTTATAAAATTTTTCTCTTAAAATTTTTTTAGGAAAATATGTTTCTCAAGTCCAGTAGCTGCTATTGCTCTTTCTAGTATTGATTGGAATTTCGTCCCTAAGATTTTATTTGAAATAGTGTGAAATACTAACATTGATAATGTCATTATTTTCTCATCTAGTTACATCTGTTATCCATCTTACTTGTTACTGTTGAAAGTCCTCAAGGGATGTGGTTTCTTTTATTTGGTACAGTTCAGTGTACGTGATTCTTTACTGCCAATCTTCAAGGTTTGAAAAAGGATGCTACTTGCTAGGACCTACAGGTTTCATTTACTCAAAGTTATTTTTAATCACTGATCTGAGAAAGATAACCCAGACTGACAGACATTGATTTGAGAAAGGTTATCAGAATGACCAACACCTGAAGAAGGCTGTCAGAAACAGTGGCCGAAACATTGTGATAATAACAAGAAAGATGATGACATGAGACCAAATGTAAATAAGGGAAACTCCTCATCTCAGAAATATGGATAGAAACTGCTGTCAAAAGATTTTCAAAAGCATTGTGATCATATAACATTAAGCAATACATGTCAAATAAATAAAATGAATATTGAATTTCAGTTCAATTTTTTTATTAGATCATGCAACAAAGTTTATATAATGAGATAAAGTAAGAAACGTTTAAATATTGTGATGATGTGATTATCTTCCCCAGCTTGAATGATTATTCATTTGTACTTCAAACAATCCCATGATGCTTTAGTTGATTTTCACAGTATTCACTGACAAATTTTGTAACTATTAATCTGACAAATTGAAGCAAACAACACAAATTACCCTGTTTTGTTTATTTGGCATAGTTTTCATGTTTTCTGACTTTTTCTAATGGACACACGAGCAGCAGTAATAATAGCAGTTGAAATGTACAATCATGAGTATTTATAGTACTGGTTCCTGTAGTGGCCTTGATAAACACAGATTTGATCATGTTTATATAAACATGTCATTTAAGAAACAACATGTTAAACAAATGAGCCATGCCATGCAACTTTTGCAGAAAACAAATACTTTTGCTACTGGATTATAAAATAAAAGCAAAATAACGCTAGTATACAAACTCATATTCCAAACTTATAGGACTGAATACAATTGGAAATTCAGAATTTTTCAGGTTTTAAGATCATATTAGAGGTGTGGTATATAGGACAAACACTTGTTATCCAGAAGTAAATCTGCATTTCTTTTTTATATTTTCACAGTTTTCCAAGTTCAAAAATCATTAAAATTAACAAAATATCTATGAGCAGTAGAGGTATTTCTGTTTAGTCAGAGTACAGAGACAACTCTCTCAGTATAATCCCCACTTGGCTGTAATCATCAAGGTTTGGTAGGGTGCAGTATAAGGAAATTTCAGGAGAACATGGATCTCAGTGGGGCATGTTTGATACTAAATATAAGTTTTGGTATGCAGCCATCATCAATAGGAAAAAATGTTAAGTTTCAGAGATTTTTAGGTCTTAACTTCAAATCAAAGATTATGCACTTGTATTGATAATCTAAGAATAATTTGAGAAATGGATTGATTTTAGCTGATTGCATGTAACAACTGGCAAATCAAAAATAACTTCTAAGAATTATTCATTGTTATCTCATTTCAGCAGATCCTTTCTACAGCCTTCTATATGTATAAAATCTATAAAGCAAGAGAAGGGTTCCTTTTTTCACCTGCATTCTTTTCAGTTCTTTTTCTTATTTTCTGAAATAAGAGATCTCTCTCTTTACAGACAATACAATTGAAGAAAGCAGTAGAATACATCAGTTTAAAATTTGTGAGAAAAAAAGAAAGAAATTGTGACAAAATAAAAAAAAATAAACAAATTCAATACTTTTAAACAACTCTTGGAATTTTGGACTAATCTCAAAATTACAAATGGTATCTTAAATAAAAAGAATGAGATCAATAGTCTGAAGAACTCTTTCAGCAATCATAAGCTGTCAGAATTCCAAGCATAACTCTATTTTATCCATTGTTTCTATCAATATCCTCTGCTTCCATTGCATTCTAAGACTGTTGTTTTATTAAAGGAAATTCAGTTTGTAAATGGATTTATAAAGGGATAATCTCATTTGTTCTTTTCTTCACCTATTTTTTCCTTGACAATAAGACACACAATTTTTGTCTTCTTATACAAGATCATGTAAGTAGCCCACCACTATGTCTTGTTAAAAGATTCAATACCTTATCCGGTAGCAGTTTTCCATTAATAAAAGGAAGAGAATAATGAATTTCTGTGTATCGAACTCATAATTGCCTTTTATAATTTGTCTTCCCAATTTGGGGTTCATTTCTGTTTTATAACAGGGTTCAGCTCATTTGACGTCAATTTGATTTCAGTCTACCCTTCTACTGGGAAACTTTAATTTTCATTAATGGGTTGGAGATACAAAGTGATTTGTCTAGAAACTGAAGATCCCACCATCTCAACAGTACCTACCAATGACACTTAAAGGAAAAATTACAGCTTCAGTCACATTCCCATTGCTATAACAGTTTCCCTGTACCTTTTCTATAAATATTTTCATGGTAATTGTTCTAATAAGCTTTCCTCTTTGATACCTCAACTCTATGAATTAAAATGCAGTTCTAGACTGGTAGCTACGTTTCATCATTTTATGGTTGAAATGGCAAGATGGAACCATAAGTTCTATTCTGATAGTTTCTTCTCTGTTACTTCTCACTTGTGGAACTCTTTTCTGGCTTCTTACTTTCCAGTCAGCTTTGATCTTCAAAAATTTAAATGCAATGTCAATCATCATTTTCCTTCTCCTTGAATCCTGTTCTTTTTCCTCTCTCCTTAATAATGCTTTTCTTTTTCTATTGACATGAAGTGGAAAAATTATATTGAATCAATTGCTAGGTCTGCTGCTAAGAAAGTTGGTTCATTATGTCATGCTAGATAATTTTCTTTCACCAGAATTTATCTGGAATATTTATATTTATGCATTGAATATTGCTGCCATATCTGCTCTGGTGCTTCTGCTATGTATTTAGAGATTCTTGATAAAATATAAAGAATAATTGGCAATGTTATCAGTCATGACCTAGCATCTCAGCTTCAGTCATTTTCTCACTGCTGTAACAAAACTTCCTTGTACCTTTTTATAAACATTTTTCTGGCAATTGCTCTGATGAGCTTTCATTTTTGGTACCTTAACTTTACAAATTTAAGCAGAATAATAGATTGGCAGCTAGATTTCATAATTTTGCAGTTGAAATTGCTAGAAGTACCTATAAGTTCTATGCTAACAGTTTCTTCTCTCATACTTTTCACTTGCGGAACTTTTTTCTGGCTTCTTGCTTTCCATTCAACTTTGATCTTCAAAACTTTAAATGCAATGTCAATTGTCCTCTTCTGTTTCCCTGAATCTTGTTCTTTTATTATCCTTAATGTTTTCTCAGGTTCTATGACTCATTAACCCTTTGTGACAGTGGCTTCACAGATTTACTTTCCCATATGATAATATTAACACAAGCATTCTCTGACAGAGTAAGTGAGAAATTGAATTGTAGAGATGGGATTTTAAAAGAGAGAGAAAGAAAGAAATAGGATAAATATCTATATATATATCATCAGAATGAGTTTTTACATCCATTCTCTATATACAGCCAAATACTTTCATATAGAGCTATCAAATTTGGTATACACATTGAACCCTGTGAAAAATTTTACTATAAAAAAATCTATTATTCACCATTTATAAAATGTGGTCCATCTTTTTTCTGTTGTGTGAATTTATCTTTTATAGTAACAATTACTATTTGTAACTAATCAGTGGTAGACTATAATTTCTTTTTTATTATTAATGTCGAAGCAAGGAAAATATATTTGTGTTTGAAAAAAGCAATTTCACAACAATTTTACACCCCCAAATATATCTTCTACTTTTTATTGTATATTTCCAATGGAAAATTACCAAGAACAACCTAATTCTATTTTGTTTTTCTTTCAGTTACCATTTACTATTTATAATTTTAAGATGTTACAATAAACACAATCACAAATCATATCTATGACTGGAGTTACTGATAATAAACTTTGACAAGCACAAATTTTTATTTGGAAACAAAGATTGTAAAGAAACTGACTTCATTTGTTTTTTGTATGTATAAAGTGTGGGATGATGAAGAATTTTTTGGAGGGACAGGATGAAAAAAGCCCAAAGAATTCTGTTATATACATTTATATATATGATAAAAATATAGTTTTAAGTTATATGTATGGGTTAAAGTAAGTAATATCAGAGCACCACTCGGTATTGGCCTTAATGTCCACTTTTCTATTTGTCTATATATATCTCAGTTTCACTAAACTTGACTTAGAAAACATCTCCCCATTACAGTACTAGGAATCATTTTATTGTTATTACAACCAGCTGCAATCCAAGTTGTGACCTTTTGGTATCAATGAGAACTTTCAAATATAAATAAAATAAAATAAAATGAACCCGTTTACTATAAATTGGATGATATGAATTTTGTCACAATTTTTTTTTTGCATTATTTTTGGATTTACAGACATTATAATCTTCATTGGTATTCTTGACTTGATCCATTTTTCAAAACTTTCACCAAATAACCAAACATCATAATGTACTTTGGAATCCATTCTTGGTCAGTTCAGAAACTTTTCAGCACTCCTCGTTAACACCTTTGATTAGTTACAGTACCAAATGTACACTGCTTTTAGCTACAGCCACAAAATATAAAACAACAAGGTGTTGTCAAGTGAGGTCAAGTTTACTATTTTCACCTGCGGCTGGTTACTGGATGCAATTGTCTAGTTTGGCTTAGTGTTGAAGTTCTCTCGGGACGAAACCAAAACCTCTTTGATGCAAACTGGATAAGTGAATGCAGCTTTCACTTATATAGCCATTTGTCCAGGAGACATTGATGGATATTATCTTTCCATAAAGACCCTCTTTGTTATGAAAGCACATGGCCCTTCTAAAAGTACTTCTGATCAAATTCTGCATTTAAACAGTTTGCTAAGAATCAATGTAATTTGGATGGATAGCCTGTTAAATAAACAGTTTTCAGATTTTGCAAGATTTTGGTAAACACATTAATCTTATCACAACTTTCTCAGGGTTGTGAAGCAGAGTAGGGAAAATTTACTAAATCTTACTAGGTTTATTTTGGGTTTACATCTTTCTGATGCCTTTCTCATAAGCATTTTGGAGGTTTTCAATCTGGTCAATTAATCTTCCATACTTTTTGTTGTATCCTTAAAGAGGTTACAAACAGACAATGATGGTACTCGAGTGAAAGAACAGCAACATGTGCGTAGATGAAAAAAGAAAGGTTTATTTTAAAAGAGAATAAATTACTGAAAGACAGGGAATCAGGTGGCAGACTAGTAATTCCCAAAGCAAGCCCCCAGGTATATCCTGTGCTCACTATATATAGCTATGAATATTGTCAGTCCACATAGGCAATAGGGAGTGTGGGACATTCCATTACAACACTTTTATTCACTTCTTAACTCTCTCAATACTACAAGTCACTAAACAATATTTCATGCATTATTATGACTCAATCAGCACCAATGCCTTGTTACACTTCTATAAAAAGCAAATTCATATAATCAAAACAAAAATAATATATGATCAATTTGGTGCTTCACTTAGGAATTATTTGCATTTTGTATTCATTTAGTTGTCTCCCTTTAAAAATCTTTTAAATATGACATTGGATTAACTTAGACTTTCAATAAATATGAACTTTTATTATTAATGTATTAAAATTTTTCAACATGATGTGTAGGTTTTTCATATAAATATGTAAATATATAAGTGGACATTGATGTCAACACTCAGTAGTGACAGTCTATTTCATGCTTGAATGTAATCATCACACCATATACTGATGATTGTGTTTAAGCATGAAACAGACTGTTGCCTCTGGGTGTTGACTTCAATGTCCATTTAATATTTATATAAGCTCCATCTCTGGTATTGAGCATTTTAACCCATAAATATACCATACATTAAAACTATATATATATATATATATATATATATATATATATATATATATATATATATATGCTGGAATTAAGCCCCAAAATTAGGCTATATTAGCTACAATGAAAATACATTACAAACAACCGAGTAAAGATTGTAGGTACCTTCTATGATGATGATAGCTAAAAAGTAAAGCAAATCAAATTTGAAAGAGAATGGTCATTTCTGCATTTGTCTTTCTATCTCATTTTCTCACATTGCTTCCTGGCTATTTTGTAAGCGGCCATGTGTTGATGCATTCAAACTGTTTTTTCCAAAATAGCTCCAATAATATAAACTGTTACTCTACACTAAGTTCTATAATGAAATTTAGGATATTTCATATTTTACAAGAACAAAGGTAACAACAGGGAAAAGAATCTGAGGTAGAAAACTAAAACTGAAACTATTTATATATCAAATATATTTAGGAGATTATTAGAAAATATACGATTTTCTTTTTTTATTTACTTTACTTACTCTAAATGGAGAAGATCTACACACATTGACAGTTATAATTACTTATAAATTACAGGTTTCAATCTTCTTTATTTCTTTTCAACTCTACTCTTTCTAGATACATACTCATTAAGTTGAACTCCTGGGATAAGGAGTTATCATTATTTGCATGCAGATTATTGACATCAAATATTGTCATTCATTGGTTAAAGCATTGTGAATCTGGTGATATAGTAAATGTCGGTTCAATCCCTAGACTGGGTAGTCCAAACTTAGGCTCAGTGGGATCAAGGTGAGAAATATCTGGGCAGAACTATATAAGAATAAGACTAAATATCTCTAGAAACGAGCAGTAGAATGAGAACAATCTACACTTGTAGATTAAATAAAGGATTCAGTTTGGAATTCCCTGAAGGATACCTGGATTAACAAGAACATAATGAAGTTTGGAGAATGCAGCAGTCAAAAAATAATGATATTAAAAAAGATGACAATAGTTACAGGGTAAAGAATGTAAATGAAGTTTTGGTACAATTATGAAGGTCACAGTGTCGAACTCACTACTGTAGTAATGATTATTAATGATTGATTGAGCCATTTTCTATCATTATTTGCATGCAGATTATTGACATGAAATATTGCAAATATTTTGCAGATTATTTAAAGCCAGAAAATATTTAGTGATACAAGTCTTACTAATTAACTCATGCAGGGAGAAGAGGTGGATCTATACCTTTCCCAAGGGTATTTGCACGTAAGTGAATATAACAAACCCAACTGGAATTCAAACTCAACTCTTTGATTAACAATATTGAACTATTATCCATTATATCACCCTCAAATCAAATTTTACAGAACCTGGTATTCCCAAGTAGTCACCCATATAGGTACTGACAAGGATCAACATTGTTTAACTTTGGTGAACCAGTATTTCAACATGAAGTGGCTCTAAGCACACCCCCCCCCCACACAGAGTAGATGTTGCTTAACTTTAGAGATCGTATGGGAACTGGCATTTCAATATAATGTGGCCATAAGTCACTTTTCTCTTATCAAGTTGGATTATAATATATTATACAATCATAGTCTTCATTATCCTGTTATTGTCCCTAACAGTCTATTTTATGGAGTATTGGGCACCATGTAAGTTGCTTAATTTTGGTGATTGTATGCGAACCAATATAATCAATGTGATATGGCCATGTAGTAATGAGTTACTCATCTAGCATGATAACCTCTTCTTTTTGGTAAGGTATTCCAGACATTTAATAAGTTTCATTTAGTCTGACACAAGGCCACCAGTATGAAGCACCCAGTGAAGACAATAGTAATAATCAGTGAGATGAACTTGCTCAAGACTTAGTCCATGGTAAGGCACTGTTTCTTGGATAAAAACAGCTTCATGCATTTCAGTTTTATCATTATTTACATGCAGACTATTGTTATTGATGTGATGATAATGACAAAGATGAAAGCAATAATTAGCATGTAAATAATGATACTCCTCAGAAATGCAGATAGAAATCAGTTATTATCAACCAAACACTTTCATTCTTTTGAATCAATTCCTTAAAGAAAAACTCTATGACTAAAAAGAAGCACCCACACAAACATGCCTCCCTTCCTGCCATAGTAAGACTGGATTTGAAATAAAATTTGACTTACCCATTGCTAGGAGATTGCAAATTGGCAGATTAGAATTAACTCACTCTAATTTTTCTTTTAAATGAACAAGTGATAACATTCAACAGGAGTCAAGTTTAGTACCTCCCCTTCGTAATCAGAAGATTCAGCTTTGGAAATATTTCTTCAGTTAAATACACAACAGAAACATAATGAAATCAATTTCTTTTTTATGGCCCTATTGATTACACTGTCAATAAAGAAGACTCTATATAATCAGTGTGTATATCTTGGAAGAAAACCAACTTCTTGATGCAAGTCAACCAGATTTTTGTTATGTCCTTATTTTGATAAATTATATTTTATTGAATTCTTCTTTGTTTCAACTTCACACAAGGGCAAGAGTGGTGGTCGTGATTTATGCTTTGGAAAAGTTCAAGAGTTAAATATGGTAATTATGATTGGAATGTGTGTGTTGGCGGGGAGGGGACGGTCCAATGTTCTGGTGCACGTGCCTTATATACTTCTTTGCTTCTGTTTCTTTTAATTAAACATTTGGAATTTTTCATCAACCTACTTCCTTGCTGTTTTTCTCTCAGACTTCCATCTATAATAGAAAATTGCAAGTGCAAGCCTACAAATCTTTCTGTATTCATTTCTTTAAACAAATAAGAAAATAGAGAGAATACTTCTGACACCTTTTCTTGTGCACAGTTTGTTTCCATGGGAAAAGGGATGAAAAAATAGAAAGTCTAGATTCATGGCATTGGTGTTTACAGAATGAAGACAATATAAGAGGAAGTGAACATAATTCCCGAATAAGAGGCTACTCTCACGAGAAGGCTCTGTAAAGATAAGGAAAGGAAACGATCAACACTGTTAATTCTTCCCTATTGCTTAATAGCTCAAATTCCTCCCTTTGCTCTCCATTTCCAACTCTTGTTGTCAAAATAGAGTAAAAATAAAACATTTCCTGATGGCCAACATGAAACCTTCTGGAACAATTATATCTAATACCACAAGAATTGAATTGATTTTTCTTACTTTGCATTATATTGACTGAAATTTAGAAAAAAAAAATCATCTTTTCATTGGAATCAATTACAAGTGTGGAAAGCAATAAAAAAATCTTTAAAACATCTTTAGAACTGATATTAATTCTAACAAAGAAAATAAAAAAAATAATCAGAAAATAAGGTCAATGTATAATGAAGAGAATGGTTGTGTCAGTCTAAGTAGCCATCACTAGTGGTTCATAGCAGCTTGCTGAACAAAATGATAAGGATATTATCACTTTAATGCATTTAAATATGACAACCAGCTTGCAATTTTACTCATGTCTTATATAAAAGTGAAAAGGTTCATAGTAGTGGGTATCTAAAAAGTTTGGTTGATTTATTAAGTTTGGTTTAATTTTATTTATTAGTGATGTTTTTCATTTTTTATGTTAAGAATTGGATGACATATTTACCATTATGCTCCATGATCTTCTGTCACCCTTCAGGCAATTTCATAATTTTATTCTCTGGGAAAATTTTATCTTTCTCAAGTAAAAACTTCTCAGGTTACTTTTTACAGTCTTCCTGTTTAAATCAATCATTTAGTCATTGATAAGAAGCTCATAGTAGAAGATTGTTTTCCATTTTTACCACATGCGCAGTTCATTTTTTTTTACTGTACAATCTTTTCATGCTGTTGTAAAGTATCCACTTTTCATTCCTTGTCATAAATAATTGAAAAAGAAAACATCCAGAAATACAGCTCAGTAGTTATTTTTAACTTACGTGGAAACCACACATCAAAGTGACTAATATAACCATGCTAATACAATGAATTTTCTACACTTGATTTGGATATTTTGAGTATGTTGTCTATTTCCATATTAGTTTCAACTGGTTTATTTGATGGAATGTTTTGGTATGTTCCAGCTAATCTGGTCCCAAATTAGAGCCATACTTACCTAAACAAAAATAGACCAAACCCGGATATAAGAGAAACCCGGATATAAGAGACTTCTTCTCTGGTCCCGGCAACTCTCTTATATCTAGGTTACACTGTATATAAAAAACAGAATTCAATCAGAATTTATTTAGTGATAATCTTGAATTAATAATTATCCATAAGATAATCTTGTTGAATTAATAATTATTCATACGATAATCTTGTTGAATAATAATTATTCATAAGATAATCTCAATGAATTAACAATTATTCATAAGATAATCTCGATGGATTAATAGTTATTCATAAGGTAATCTCAATGGATTAATAACTATTCATAAGATAATCTTTATGGATTAATAATTATTCATAAGAGACGTGCAAGTCAGAAACAACAAAAGTGATATTGTTCGTTAGTGTTACCCAACTTATAACATTTTTTCTCATGTCAAAGAATTTTGTCTATAGAAAAATGAACCCCTATTTTTACAAAGGAAGCCACCATCCCTGCCCTGTTCCTTAGTCATGGCAGCAGAAGTTTCAGCTCTTCAAGTCACTGTAAAGTTGTAGTGATGTATAGTCACCAGATCAAATTTCTGTGTCCCTACCTAACAGACAAGCAGCAAAACAGCAAGCATCTTCATGACTAATTTGGGCAGAAAGGGAGATGAAGAAAAAGGGATGAATTTTTTTTTTTTTCCAGCTAAAAGCTTTTCACATTAAGTAGATAACAGAGAAAGAAAATAAAGCTGAGAATGGGCACCAAGTTTTGTTACAGTTTTATTTTTGTGAAAAAAAAACAAACCATGAGACAGGGTGTGGTCACATAGGAATTGGTAGCCAGACATTAATCACATTTGAAAATAACAAAATCTTATTAATAAATGTAACTATTCATAATCCAGTGTATCATATTTGAGCCGATTTTGTATTTATACAAGGATGGAGATCACTACTCAGAAGGCTTAAACCTATAACATCAAATATATATATATATATATATATATATATATATATATATATATATATATATATATAGAGAGAGAGAGAGAGAGAGACTTTTCAAGTACACACAGGAACGTGCATTTTTTTTATATGTGTGTGTCGGGGGGTAAGGTAATTGTATGGCAAAATGGAGAAATTCTTAAGTGATGCATTTTGTCCTTACAAGTTATTTCTTCTGACTAATAATGATTTTATCAATGAAGTCTATCTCTCTCTCTCTCTCTCTCTCTATATATATATATATATATATATATATATATATATATATATAAATAAATAATCTTTCTTTATCAACATGTTTCATCTTCTTTATGAAGGCAAATGTAATGATTTTATTTCACATGTTTTTAAAAACAGAAGTAAAAATGTCTTCAGTTTTACAAAATTTTCAAATTTATGAGACACAAATAAATAGTTTTAATCTAACTCTGAGAGTCAAACTATGGAAGATGCTAAGTGATGTAATTTAATGTCTAATAAATTGAAAGTGAGTAAATGCTATGATTGCTTTATTATTTTTGTATTTTATTATTTTTTTAGTTGTTTATATATATATATTTATTTACTTTTTTAATTTATTTATTAATATAATCATTATACATTATTTTATTTTAATTTGATGAATTATTTATGCATTTATTTATTTTAAATAATAAGTTTTGGTTTAACCATTTTAAAAATTTTTCTAGTCATGTGTTTTGGCTTGATCCAACATTAATCTGCAAAAATTTAAATGTAATGTCAATCACTATCTACTGTCCTCCTGATTACTCTTTTTCTTATTATTAATGTTTCTGTTCTTCAATTCTTCCAAACCCTGTAATCCCTTGTATCTTAGTGGCTTTACTGCCTTGCATGTGGGTGATACCGATTAAAAAAATAAAAATTATGCTTATATACACATACACAAGTGGATGCTGAAAATTTCACAGTCAATCCCACTGACAAAACATGAGGGTCAGGCTAAGAACTTTTTGGCAATCCACCTCACAAACATAGACAGACAGACAGAGAGAAAAAAATGTTTTGAAGTTTGGAGATTATGCTAACTAAATAGAGTGCAAAAATTTGTGTTTGTCAACCAGTGTGAAAATCTTCAAATGTGACATGGAAAAACTCAATACGAGGAACAATGAAACCTTGTGTGTACCTGTGCTGTGGGGAGCAGAGGAGTGAATAAAGTCACTCAAATTAGGGCCACTCACCAAATTCTAATTCTTGCTTTGAAAAACTCCTGAATAATTGATATTTTGCCAAGGTGGTTTCAAATTGCTTTTGTTCTGAATCAGTAATCTTTGCCAAACGAATTCTCCAAGTGATCTATCCCTACAAACTTGAAATCACAATTCATACAACAGATCTTAATATTTCTTTAGCACTAAACAATTTCAGCTATTACAGATTTTGCCAGAATATTGGATTACTGGTAACATTTTATTATAGTATAGGAATGATAACATTGTAGATTATTCACTGGATTTTATCAAGAATTTCTAGATACATAGCAGAAGCACCAGACTAGATGTGGCAACAATATTTAATTCATGAATGAATGGTGAACTTATAAATGTCTGAGAGAAAAAATTATTTAGAACACTACAGTAAACCAACATTTTTAGCAGCTGACCTAGCAGTTGTAATGCAATATAATCTTTCCACTTCATGTCAGCAGAAAATATTAAACTGAGAAGGAAAAAATGAGTTACTCTCTTGGTGGTTAGCATTAGCAATACTAGTAGAAGAAAAAAAAAGAAGCTCCTCTTTGACAATTAAAACAGTGCAGTCAGTTAGTCATGGAGCTGCTAAAATTAAAAAGCCATTTCTTGCCCCAGTTAACAATTGATTATGCATCCATTTATTCAATGACATATTTTCGTAACATGGGTGGCGACAAATGTAAAGAGGAAGATATTTATTTATTAAGAAAGCAAAACCCCTCAGACCAGGAAGAATGGAAGAAAAAATACATTTCTTGATGGATTTTGAAACAACACATACTTAACATTCATAAATTATTTTTATTCAAATTTCCAGCTTTATGAAGTTTTATTTCTTGATAATTATGTACAACACTGAAGAAAGAAAAATAATTAATTTTGATTCTATTTTCTATTTAATGCTTAATAATTATTTTCTTTTCTGAAAAATCTACATTGAGTTTCTTCCATCTTGGATATTTGATGAAGATGGATTTTTGTATACAACCACAATCTTAAGAATGCATTTTCATCATTGATAGGTCACTGTTATTGCACACATTTTCACAAAATAGCTCATGTTATAGCCAATATTGTTTTCACAAAAATATTAAAGATTTTTGCAAAGATATTATCAGTAATTTATAATAGAACTTTTTTATCAAATGAAAATGCTAAGCAATCTTTCATTAGATATAAATTTGTGATGCATTATTGGCCCGCTACTGGCTCATTTAACCTTCAAACAATTTTGATTAACAAAGTCTCAAATGTAATGTGTATCACAAATCAACATCGGCTCTTACACGTTATTGTTAAATAATACATCATTGATTATTAAATGTATACGGTGATGTGCAGAGGTTTGAGGATGTTTGGTGATAACCGGGGCCAAATCATTGATTGTATACCTGCTAAAACTCAAGTAGGGGAGGGGCCAATAGGTCCTAATACGAAGAAATGTGAGAAAAGAAGACATTTTACATATGTAAAAACAGATGAAACATGAAATAAACACTTTATCTAAATTAAATATAAACTAAATTTTTATTTCACTCTTTGCTTAGATGCCCTCCTGATATGGATGCTTGGGGGTTATCACACTCTTTACGCCCACTTCTACACACTACTGAATGTATAGAACTTAAATAATCTTTCTTTAATATTAATTTTATATATATATATATATATATATATATATATATATATATATATATATATATATATACACCAGATTGTATTTTTTCTCATACAAATCTACAATAAAAATACATTAAGAAAAATAAAGGAATAATTTAATTGATGGTTTGCAAAATTATAGTAAAAAACAGGTTGAGTATGCTTTATCTGAAATTCCAAAAACCTTCAATTTCAAAAGTTTTTCAGGTGCTGACATGATTTGCCAAAAATAGAATATTTCCAAAAGCACTAGGCAGGTTCCTAGGTGATGTGCAGCTGTTGTATGTGACCTCATTTACCATGGCTGAGGATTCCCCAGCCCAGCTACATAGGCGCCAGTTTTTAGTTAGTGATCGTCACAGAACCACCTTCGTTCATGGATTACTTACCAGGTGTTTTGTGCTCAGTAAAGATATTATTCAAAAGGTTATAATGTCCTGCATTTATATATTTTTGCAAGCAATGATGTTTTTTGTACACGTACAGAAAATACAAAATATTTTTATGGGAAATCTTAATTTCACCACTTAAAAATCTGTGGGAACATTACATGACTAGCATCATTACTTGTAGCTGTCTGTATATACACAAATTTATTAAATTTTTTATAAAAGTAATTCCAGGGTTTATGTATAAGCTGTGTTTTGTAATGTAAAGAGATATTGTGTTTATGCTTGGGTTCTATTCACAAGCTACCCTATTTTATAGATGTTATAAACAAATTAAATAGCCTGTAATGCAAAATCTGAAAACTGAAGCACTTCTTGGTCCAAAGAATTTTGAATAAAGGATTCTCAGCCTGTATTTTTAAAAGAATGAGTGTTTCTGTCCCCAATGTCTTCCATTCTTTATTAAATAATAATAATAACAATAATAATAATAATAATAATAATAATAATAATAAAAAGATTACTATCTTAATTTTGATTGCTAATAACTGTGGTTGATTTCAAAGTCTTTTTAATTGTTAACAGCTACACATATATTTGTAAAATCTGTTATGAGCCTCTGAATTCCTGAATAATGTTACCATTTTATCTTGGAAATAAATCCTGGATTTTAACCAAGCACACCGAAAGGCTGATAAAGGTTTTTGCTGCACTCCTTTTCCTTAGATAACCACAATAAAGTGAAGATAGACAAGACGAAGGTTTTTACGGATTTGGTTAATGCTTTTTCTATGGTAACTTAACATTCTAAATTTAAAACCTTCTTGCTTTTCATTTAAATGTTTTCTTGAAAATTTCTGAAAAGGGGAATGGCTTTCTAAGAAATACAGCTTCGTGGTAAAAGCTAAGGACATTACCAATTTTTGTTCTTAGAACAAACGTTATAGTATTTTTATCATTTGTGTAAATCTCAAATTAAGAAGTAAAACTCAAACAATCAATTTGGTACATGTTACCTAAGTAGGAAATGAGTTATGTCTTTATTTCCAAGGGTATATCATAAAGCATAAATCAAATTTATAGGAAAGTAAGGCAGGAAAAGATAATCAATTCATTAAGAAACAGGATAATTTTGTTAGAAATGAAGAAAAGAGTACTGAACTGTTATGCAATATCAGCTCTCCAATATGGCAATGAATCTGGACAATCTCCTCACAGACAAAGAAGAGGCAGCAGAAACGTGGTTCTACAGAAGGATGCTGAGAATACCATTACATAGTTTTAAGGAAAATGGAAACAAAAAAGACATACTTAGGATCAGAAAGGGAAAGTTAAAATTTCTAGGGCACATAAAAAAAATACATACTATTAACGCACATATATTTGAATGTACATATATATTTCTTTCTCAAATGTTATAAAAACAGTGCTCAATGTTATATAACAGAGCTATTTAGTATATATTAGTGAATATACATAATATCCAATGTCGATAGTACAACTCGTAGCTTCATGAAGTGTGCTATCTTCAGATGCAAACATACATTTGTATGAAAATGTGCTATCAACATGGGATATCATGTACATTTGCTAATATATATATATATATATATATATATATATATATATATATATATATGTGTACATATATATATACATATATATATATATATGTATGTGTGTATGTATGTACATATTTATATATATATATATGTATGTATGTATGTATGTATGTACATATATATATATATGTATGTATGTATGTATGTACATATATATATATATATATATAATATATATATATATATATATATATATATATATATATATATATATAAATTCAATTTAAATAGAAAGAAGACAAGCTTAGGGTCCATTGGTTATAATTTATTTCCCCAGGGATATTCTTAATATAATGCTAATATATATATATATATATATATATATATATATATATATATATATATATATATATATATATATTAGGCAGCATCTTTTCATTCATACACGTTTCATTAAATAATATAGACAAGTCTTGTCTATTTATTTTATGTAAATTTTTTTCGTAACTTCTGATAAGTTTAATAACATTATCGTTGAAAGAAGAAAGAAATTCACAATAGTGATCGATATTTTTTTTAATACAATCTAAGCTTTTGGCTTACTTAAGCCATTATCAAAGATGTTAATTACAACATATTAAACAATATACGAACGAGACAGTGATGATAGTCTGTCAATGTTTACATAGAAGATTCCTAAGCAACGATAAACACGCACATATAAGACGCTAGAAGCGAAAATCGCACCGCATCTCATGACCTCACACATGACCACACGAGAGTGAATTGTAGAAGTATGAATCGAAAGCCGTTGGTATAAACCAATGGCTTCTGTTACGAATTATAGACATTTAAGAATATTTGTAGAGATGCCATAATTGATTTTGTTTAGGTTGGGTTTCAACTGTTTGATGTATAATGCTTCAAGGATTTTTAGTTTTTGTCTATTGTTTTCATGTCGAAGTATAATTGTGTTTTCGACAAGTATTTTACGGAATTGTGTGTGCGGGCAGGCATGTTGTTTTAAAATGCCTAAAAATGTTAGAGTTTTCGTTCAAATGTAGTGTCAAGCATCATGAAAGCGAGTTTGTGGTGTGACCAACATAAATATTATTTAATTCGTTGGAGATACACTCTCCCAAAGGGCACTTGAATTTTATAAACTATGTTGGCTTTTTGCAAATCGCTAACCGGGGGAGAAGAATTATTGCGAAGAATTAAGTTGGATATACTAGATTTAGTGTAGTATATGATTAATTTAATTTTTTTGCTAGGATCTGTAGATATATTAGAAAATACTAAATTTTTTAGTATATTTTCATCTTGTTTATAATTAGTATGCATTTGATTACGATATAGGAGATTAATGATTGAGATCAGTAGAAGCAGTATTATGTACAATTTTCTTAGTATTGAGATTTCTAAGAAAGCATCTTATTTGTTCATCAACTATATAGTTTGGAAAGCTATTGTTAATAAGTGTCGGTTTTATATTCTTTAGTTCACTGTAAAAAATCCGTTTTGTGGATGAATTAGTTTCTGCACGATGTATTAGATTCTTTATAATTGCTATTTTGTAGTAATATGGGCATTCGCTCTTGTAGGTAAGTGTACATGAATTTATGCTGAATGAGATGCGGTGCAATTTTCGCTTCTAGCGTCTTATATGCGCATGTTTATCGTTGCTTAGAAATCATCTATGTAAACATTGACAAACTATCATCACTGTCTTGTCTGTATATTGTTTAATATGTTGTAATTGACATCATTGATAATGGCTTAAGTAAGCCGAAAGCTTAGATTGTATTAAAAAAAATATCGATCACTATTGTGAGTTTCTTTCTTCTTTCAACGATAATGTTATTAAAATTATCAGAAGTTACGAAAAAAATTTACATAAAATAAATAGACAAGACTTGTCTATATTATTTAATGAAATGTGTATGAATATATATATATATATATATATATATATTCATACACGTTTCATATATATATATATATGTATATATATATATATATATATATATATATATTTATATATATATTTATGTATGTACATATATATATATATATGTATGTACATATATATATATATATATATATATATATATATATATATATATATATATATATATATATGTATGTATGTACATATATATCTATATATATGTATGTATGTACATATATATCTATATATATGTATGTATGTATGTATGTACATATATATCTATATCTATATCTATATATATATATATATATATATATATATATATATATATATATATAAATTCAATTTAAATAGAAAGCAGAAGACCACCTTAAGGGTCCATTGGTTATAATTTATTTCCCAGGTATATTCCTGGGGAAATAAATTATAACCAATTGACCCTTAAGGTTGTCTGTTTCTATTTAAATTGAATTAATAATTGCTCTGATTTGGCACTGAGCTCTCTGAATTACGTCCTCCTTGGAATAATCCACATGGATTGCCAAAATTTTCATTACTCAAATATATATATTACATGAATCATTCATACAAAAAATAGATTAGTAAAGTTAATGATATAAATGGCGAAAAACATATTCGTAAACAATTTTAAAGTTGCATTAACCTACGAATTACTCGATGAATGTTATGACCTTTGTTTTTAATAACTTCAAGTTGTATAAGGTCTGTTTACAAAGATGTTTTTTACCATTTATATTATTATCTTTACTAATCTACTTTTTGTATGAATGGTTCATGCAATAAAAATTGAACTGCACCACATATTTGATTTAAAAAGAACTGATCTGACGTGCGAATTTTCGGGATAACAGCTGTGACATTACTCTATTTATTGAACAATTTAGTTCATGCCACATTGACTGATAAACTCCTACAATAAAAAAAATTCTCAAATTAACATATTAGTAAAAAATGCACTCACTTAAATTTTCAAAAAAATTCAACCTTAGCGTTGCTACTGCATGCTCCATAAGTTCTTATCCATTAACAATAACACATTTCTAAGAAACATATTTCGATTTGCATTTAATTTTTCGTGTCTGCTATTACCTGGATCTACTAAAAGCAAAATAATTTCCATTCCTGAGGATGGCTGAATGTACATCCGAAAATACTAGGAGATTAAAAAAAGACCTTATACAACTTGAAGTTATTAAAAACAAGGATCATAACATTCAACGAGTGATTCGTATGTTAATGCAACTTTAAAATTGTTTGCAAAGATGTTTTTCAACATTTATAGCATTAACGTTACTAATCTACTTTTTGTATGAATGATTCATGTAATAAAAATTGAACTGCACCATGTATTTGATATATATATATATATATATATATATATATATATATACATATACATATGTATGTATGTGTATATGCATATATATATGTATGCATGTATGTATGTATGTATGTATGTATATGTATGTACATATATATATATATGTATATATATACATGTATATATATATATATATATATATATGTATTATGTGTATGTATATATATATATATATATATATATATATATATATATTTACATACACATATATGTATATATACACACACACATATATGTATGTATGTATGTATATATACATTTAATTAACCCAAACAAATTACCAAATCACACCTGTTAGAATAGATGAAACAGAATAATAATAATAAAAAAAACAACAAACCTAAATAAATAAAGTAAATAATAAACAAATTAGCAAACCATTATGACCAAAATATTAGTTTGACTATAAAAATCAAACCAAAAAATCGAACAAAAAAAATAGCTATAACTGTTATATAAGGATAAAAAAAAAATATACAACGTTACTTAAAAATCAAAATCCAAAAAGAGAAAATATACAGAATAACAAATAAATAATAACAAGTAAAATAAATTGACCTAAATTCATCCAGATAAATAAATAAACCAATCCCGATAAACTAATCGTTAGAAAAAACAAAGAAAGATAATCAATGCAAATAAATACATGAAGTAATAAACAAATTAAAAACTGTTCCCGCCAAAATAATAGTTAGAATAAACTACAACAATCAACCCCAAAATCGAATAAATAGCTTTAATTATCTTCTCAAACCAAAACAAAACTATTAAATAAGCGATATAAACAAATTTTTACTATGTTAATAAAAACACCAATTAAAAAATAAAAAATAAATAAATAAATATATAAGATAAGAAATAAAAAAAAAAAAAAAAAATAAAAACAAGCAAAATAATTTAGCCCAAATAAATAAATAAACAAATAAACGACTTCCAGTAAAATAACCACCAAAATAGACTACCCACAATGCACCACTGACCCGTATATATATAAATAGCCGAGAAAAATAACAGCACTCGTGTCCTGATGATTGCATCTAGCATGAAACAGATTGTTGCCTCTATGTGTTGACTTCTATGTTCACTTTTATCTTTATATTTATATATATATTTATATATATATATGAACACACAAGACCTTTCACATAACCCCAGAGGAAGAAGTCACATGGTGTGTGGTCTGGAGACCTTAGTGACCATCATAGGAATACATGATCAATATGTCTGGAATGTCCAACCCATCTCTTAGTCAGAGTGATGTTCAGATACTGTCTAACTTTAAGACTCCTGTGAGGTGGTGCCCCATTGTGTTGGAAAATGAAATTGGCAGACACCTCCTCATGCAATTTTCCATCAACCAGTTTTGCAGCATGACAAGGTATGCTTCACCATTGACTGTTCCTTACTCAAAAAAGAATGGTCCATACATATTTCTTTGACGTGGCACAGAACATATTTACCTTAGAGGGAATCTTGTACATGCTCAAGAGCTACATGAGGGTTCTCAGTTCCCCATATGCATGTGTTGTGTTTGTTAACTTTGCTATTTACGTGGAAGGTCGCCTCATCACTTAAAACAAGCTGGTCATCAAATCCATCTTCTTCTAACATCTTTAGAATTTCCATGCAAAATGGTGAGGGTTAATTAAATTAAAATTAAATTAACAGGAGAAAACTTGACACTTTTAGCTTTTAAATGTTATCAATTCAGTTATGCTACCATTTGTAGTTCATTGTATTAGAGTTCTTAGAATGTGACATAGACTTTTGAAACCCCCTGTATATTAGTAGATAATACCAATATATGTTGTGGGAATGCTGGTTGTTACTACTGGTATATTTTTCCCACAACAATTATTGTGGATACCAATGTGAATCCAGGTAATAAATGAATAAATTAACAACAAAACTATATAAATATATATAAACAAATGATAATGTATGCATTACCAAAATATATACATAGATAATAATATAAGATTGTTTTGTGTGACAAAAACTCTAAATATGAAAGAAGAAACCATTTAAATTAGTGAATGTGATTTGTACGTATGAAGTTTGAGTAGGAGAAAGTCCTAGAGAAAAGTAAATGAAAGTGAAAGTGAAAGATGCATGCGTGCCCAGGTGGGGGATGCTTTTCTCCATATGTGACCTACATCTTACTGTCACTGAGAAAAATAGGAAAGAGAGAATGACAGAGAATGTCACTGTCTATTTAAGGGAAACACACGGATGTAGTTGTAGACATTTGTGACAAGTGAGAGTAGAGTCAGTAATTGCCAGCACTCTGGTATATTCGTCTTTGTTTTTAAATTTGTTTTGAGTAAAGAGCGGCATGTGTGTGACGTAGACGAAAATTGGTGTATAGTTAGCGATATATGTTTTCTAATAATTGTATAAATTTGGCTTCTTTTCTAACTATGTGTAAATTGTGTTTTTTTGTTGCATTCATACTGTGTAGCACTTATTTTAAAGAAAGATTCAAAATAATCAAAGCTATAATTATGCAAAATAAATAACTTGTATTAAATATCTTTTATTACTGAAGATGACAGAAAATGTGTATGAAACAGTATGCATAATTCGATACATATTATATGTATCAAATTTTGTATATATTTTATATAAACTCTACTTTATATTAAACACATTTACTGCACATTTTGTAAGTGTCTTTAAATCTATCTTAGTTATATGTGTTCTCTCATTTAAAGTAAATTTTCAGTAAAACTTGTATGCAGATTTTGTAGTATTTAATTATAATCAAAAGAAATATAGGCACATAGAATTATATATAGTTATATAAATAGAACTATATATAGACACATAGATAAAATTATATATAGACACATAAATAAAATTATATATAGACACATAGATGATAAAATTATATATAGACACATAGATGATAAAATATATAGACACATAGATAAAATTATATATAGACACATAGATAAAATTATATATAGACACATAAATAAAATTATATACAGACACATAGATGGAATTATATATAGACACATAGATGATAAAATTATATATAGACACATAGATGATAAAATATATAGACACATAGATAAAATTATATATAGACACATAGATAAAATTATATATAGACACATAAATAAAATTATATATAGACACATAGATGATAAAATTATATATAGACACATAGATGATAAAATATATAGACACATAGATAAAATTATATATAGACACATAGATAAAATTATATATAGACACATAAATAAAATTATATACAGACACATAGATAGAATTATATATAGACACATAGATAAAATTATATATAGACACATAAATAAAATTATACACAGACACATAGATAGAATTATATATAGACACATAGATGATAAAATTATATATAGACACATAGATGATAAAATATATAGTCACATAGATAAAATTATATATAGATACATAGATAGAATTATATATAGACACATAGATAGAATTATATGAGAGTTGTTCAAAAAGTTCTAAGCCTCACTCAGAAGGATTTAGGGAAACACAACAGTTTTTCAGTAGTTTTCAATATAGTCCCCTTGATATCAGTACTTAAGCAGGGCAATCCCATCATGTAAGAAGGTAGTGTCCTGGGCCTCCAAAAATTCTTCCAATACACATATGATCTCATCATTGTTTCCAAAATGGTGACCATGCAGGTGGGATTTGATCAGAGGGAGTGAAATCTGATATGTAAGAGGAGAATGAAGTGGCAATTCAAAAGCTGTTTCAACTACTGCAACATGAGCAGCTGAACTAATTTAAAATAGTTTTTCTAGTTTTATAAGTGGTAGTGTGTTGCCACAGTAAAAATGTTCAACTATGATACTTCTTTCTGGGTGAGGCTTAGAACTTTTTAAATGACACCTTGAATATGGATAGATAGAATTATATATAGACATATCGATAGAATTATATATAATTAGAACTATATATATAGAGACAAATAGAATTATATATAGATAGATAGATAGATAGATAGATAGAATTATATATAGACACATTAACAGAATTATATAGAGTCATATTGATATAATTAGGAAAAGAACACACACATATAAAGAAATGTGTGCATAAAAATTATCAACAATAATGGACATAAATATGCTTAACAAATCAATGCAACGGTCACAAGGAAGGTGACCACTTGCATTTTCTTTTCTTTTTCATTTATGACAGACAGCTTTGCTTTAAGTAGCATTCTTGCTTGATGTTTCATTTTTGTCTCTATGGGATGCAAAATTGCAATATACAATTATAGTTATGCAAAAGAAAAGATAAAGAAAAAGATTAGAGAAAAGAGAAAATGCTAAGGATGATTAAATGGACCTGAGGCAATCTTTCTTCTGATAAACATGATTCAATCAACATTCCAGACTGTTTTTGTGGTTTCACAATTGCAATAAATGCAACACATGTTTTGAAAAAAGCAGATTATATAATGAACTTGAGGTGTTATAAGTTTTTTGATTCTTCATTTACTGACAATTTGGGAAGAAATTGAGGGAATTAGGGAGATGGAGAGAAAGAGATTTAGACAGAAAAGAGTGAGTCGTGAAGACAGAAAGAATGAGAGAGAGAGAGAGAGAAACTGAGGCAGGGAAAGACAAAGGTAGAGAGAGAAAAAGACAGGCAGAGATAATAAGAGGGGCTAAAGCAGAAATATTGAGTTAGAGAGTGGGTGTAAAAAAGAGAAAACGAGGGAGAAAGACTGATGCAGTGTAAGCAAGAAGAAAGAGACTGAAGTAGAGCAAATAAAGGCAGAGAGAGAGAGAGAGAGAGAGAGAGAGAAAAAGAGACTGAACAAGAGAAGCAGAAGAGTTGACGTAAAGGGAAAGAGAGTGAGACATTCATTTTCTGCATGTATTTTTTAACTCCTTGACTCACTTTCAAATATGTCAGATGAAATTTAAAATGGGAATAAATGTTAACTAAACTACAATGCTATGTAAATACATAATTTCAGAACTGAAAACAATTTTGACAGTTAATGAAAGTCTGATTTAATGATGGGGATGTAAGCAAATACTATCTCAGAATTTGTAAACTTTGCAACATTATTATTTTAAAGATTTCTTTCTTGTTGATTTATGACCATAAATGCAGGGGACACCAAATAAATGAAAACAAAAATACTCAGTAGAAAATACAAATATAATTTAAGAAATTGTAGGATATTATATAGATTAATATCATGAAAGAGTTCTTTCATGTTGTTTAGTCAGTTTTGTTTAGCAGCATATCAACATCTCTATGTGTTATTTAATGATGAAATTTAAATATTTTGAACACAACTGTATGACTTCAATTGCAAATAAAATGTATTGTTAGTCATTTTACTACAAATAACTTTTTAATACAAAAATGTATTGCTCAGATTTTTACTATAAAAATGTATTTTTATACTTTCATAGTGTTTTGTGTTTGTTTTGGAGTGGGGTTCACTATTTGTCCATAACTGGGATCCTAAAAGGTAACACCATTCTGGGTCAGGGTGGACCTGGGAAAAACAGCAATTAAGTGGTAGTACCATTCTCCTCAACACATTCATGTGAATGCAGCCTGTAGGTCTTAGTGAAGGACTGTCCTTCTCTAAAGATCATGAACTGGTGCTTCAGAATCACAAGCAAAGAACTCTACCAAATAAAAGAAACGACATCACTTGAGGACATTCAACAGCAGTAACAACTAAAATGGATAGCACATGTAACTCAAAGAGAAAATAATGATATAATCAAGATGTTGATGTTCCACATGACTTCAAACAAAATGTTAGGAAGGAAACTACCATCAATATTGGAAAGAATGTTAGCTGTTAGTAAACTTGAGAAACCTATTTTCCTGAAGAAGTGTTTTAAAATGTTTGAGACATTTTTAGGGACCTTTCTTCAGGAGAATCTGGACAAGCTGGGACTTTTGGTCAACTTCATTTCACTCTGAAATTTATGTCATGATTTCAGAATGTATTACTTACAAGGATGCTATTGGCTTACTGAAGTATCAGTACATCAAACCTATTAACCAGGTTTGTGCTTGTTATTGCCTTGTAACTTGATTTCAGGAGGTTGGCAAGTCTCTAGATGAATATTTTGGGGCATTGAAGATATTAAATAAAGATTGAAACTTCCTGGCAGTAACAATAGCTCAGAATTGTGTGAAATCTATCATGGACCATCTATAATGGATATATATTATTAGTGGTCTGCAATCATCATTGATAAAGTAGCATTTATTAGAAAATAAAACTTTGAATTTGACAACCATGTTCAACCAAGGAAGAGCTTTGGATTCAGCTCAAGGGAATTTTGAACTGCACCCTACTACCCAACCCCATCAGGTAGTAAATGCTTTGACTCCCATGCAAAATATTAATGAAAATATTACTGTAGCATCTGTTCCTGTGATGGCTGCATTGATGTTGGAGGAAGGAACACTTTGCTGGGATGTGTTGTGCTAAGTTATCAACAGCATCTTGGACTTCTATAGATGCAAATGATCAAGCAACAGTGGCCACATTGACTTTGGCAGCTGCTCTGGGCTTCCTAAGATTTGTCAAAGGAGTAAATATGGGAGACCTTATTGACAGTGGCAGCTCTGAGAGTTTAATTCATCCAGACTTAGCTGAGTACCATGCCTTGATTGTCCATTATTTATCAGGAGCTGTTTTCATGGTGTCAACCTCTTTCTCTGTTCAGACAAATTGAATTTTGTTTGGTAGAGCTCAAAGTAGACAGTCAGAATTATCAGGGAGTGTGTCAGTCTGTTCTGCCACAGTAGCTTGCTTCTAAATGATCATGGATTCCTTTATTAAAGAAGAGCAAATCTTCAGAACATGTATCTACTTAGATAATATTACAATTTGTGGCATAACTCAGGAGAAACACAATTTTAACCATCACAGATTTCTTAAGGCTGCAAAAGAAAAAATATGTTACAATGAAGAGAAATGTACTTTTTCAGCAAAAAGATTCAGTATCCTTGGTTATGCAATTGAGTGAGGAGAAATATATCCAAACCGTTATGCAAAATTCCATTATCTCAAGACAAAAAAAAAAAAAATCAGTCCACTGAACTCTAGGCCTCTTTGCTTACTGGGATATACAACTATTCAAGTAAGATCTTCCCTTTGAGTGCTACTACCACTTTCCCTGTAACAGAAGCAGCTTTCTATGCCCTTAAAAAAAGGCATTAAAAATTCAGTAGTTTGAGTGATTGATGATCCTCTAGTGTTTGTAATGGAAACTTATGCATCATAAGTTACTAGTAATTAAATCCTGTAGAGTATGTGTGGAAAAAAAACTTTCATCAACCTGAAAATACTCATCTGATAAAAGCTACTCAGCTTTTTGAGCAACTGAGTATGGATTTTGAGGGACTGTTGTCTAGTGCAAATAGGAATCAATATAGATATTTTAAGGACAAAGAGAATGTGATGATATACCTTTACACCTTGACCACTGTGAAGAAGAATGGCATATTCCACATTGTTAAAGTGGTTTTTTGTTTGGTAAATAGAAGCCAACAAATTATTTTGGATAAATAAAGCCTTAGCTAAAGGCCTCTCTTTATTTTTCACTTCAATTACCAAATATTACTTTCAAAGAGATTACTAAATGATTGATTGTATATTTTCTATTAATTTTCTCTTGTATTTGACTTTGACTAAAAATTTTTGCTTGTTCATAAATATCACATCCATTAATTTTAATACACATTATTGTTAAATTTGAAATCTTTTCCAGAAAAATCTATTCTTTCTTTTACAACCATTTTCTCAGTTCAGTGATTATGGACAAGTGCTATGGAATCACAAAAACCACAGTACTTAAAGATTTTCAGCGGCAACAGCAAAAATGGATAGCACATGTAACACAAAAAGAAAATAATAATGTTTCATATTACTTCAAACAAAATGTAAGGAAGGAAGCCATACCAGAAATATAGACAGACAAGGAAGCCACCATCAAAACCGAAAAGAGTTATAGCAGTTAGTGGATTGACAAAATTATTTTCTTGAAACATGTTTTAAGAGAAAGTTTTTAGAAATTACAACTGAAAGTAGCACTGGCTGTTTGGCCAATGAATGCTAAATGTTTCTTTATAAGGAAATGGCTAATATTATCTTTACTGTTATCACATAGACAACACCCTCAGTTGTGAGCTTGGACTCATGTACAGTACCTAGATATAGGCGGTGGCACTAACCTTGAAGATTTACCAAAAGAAGAATAAGGGTATGACATAACCCTTGTTGCTCATGATCCCTGAGAACCATCGTAGATGACAGACAGTGTTGTGCAGTTAGCATCATTGGGGAAGTCCATGTAGAACCACCTGTAATTTGTTCTGTTCACCTGGCTGTTTTAAAAGAAGATTACTGACTCTGAGTTGCAGTTGTTATCAGCTTATGCCATGAATATGGTGTGTCGTTTCATTTCCTGTGTCAGATTTAAAGCTGCCATGTTAATGCACTTGATACACCTGAAATGAGAAGATGGTGTGTGTTGCTTAACGTTGCCTTTGCTTCTTCCTAGACCCATTTCTGAGGATCAGGGATTATGGACAATTGCTATTGTTGGTTCTAATTCTTGGGGGAATGATTATTTATTATTCAAAAAATGAACAATTGAGGCAAAAGGCCGAGGTGGAAGTAGGGAGAGGCTAGTCAACATTAACTATCCTAAATCTAGCTAATCAGATTCACAACCTATTCATTCATTACAATTTACTTATTCACAACAAGAACTCATCCACTGCTATTCTATCCAACGTATACCACAATACCACATACTCACAGGTGAAACCTACAAAAACACCCTTGATATAAAAATTTCATTTATGTACAAACGTCCTTTTTGGGGTTTTATCCTTTGTTTAAGAAAACATATAAAAAAATTAATGATGTGAAATAGGGGGAGAAAAGATGAAACTTACAACAAAACATTCAAACTAAAAATAACATATGTCAGTAGGACCCATCCACGCAACAAAAATAAGAGCAGCCACTGTATTCCATCTATAGGCAGAATCAAGAAGCTCATTCACTAACAGAGAGAGAAGGACAACATAAATTGTGGAGTGATGAAATCAAAGACTGGCCCAGTTGAAATGAAAAAAGGGGGATAATTCCTTGAGGGAATGACTGCAAAACACTCCCCCCCCGCCCAATTTATAGGCAGAAGTATGCAAATAGATGCTGGGATTTCTTCCTAGCCAATAAAATAGGTTGGTTCTTGGTTTCATATGACTCAGTTCTGGTCTGTCTTGGATGGAAGTCAGAATGCAACATTTGTTTATCCAAATTTGCTTGTGTGTTAACCCCAATTCTTATTTTGTGAACTCTTTTGCCATATTACTGTTAATTTTGCCTTATATATATTGTTTGCTTGCTTTATATTATTTTTTGCCCTGTTCTTAGCTTTTTTGTTTCTTTTTTATTACTAATTGCAAATGTCAATTCTGTTTCTGCCATTTATTTAACAACGGTAACACACTCTACAGTTATGGTTTTGAATTCAGTGTTGTCCTTTTCTTTTCTTAGACTGGTTGCCAACCATGGCTAGAGAGTGCAGTCTGTGCTAGTATTTAACCCATAGTTGGGTTGTCTATGATTCTCAATGGGATAAAAGTATGTTATGCATGATTCTCATGAATAACATTACATGAGATCATTTTCAATTTATGGGTCTATGAAAGATTTTATTAAATGTGGAGCTCACCATGTATAGATTTTGAAGGGAAAATAGGTTTTATCATTTAAGATGTAAAAAAAATGAACTGAAAAGTGTTTTACATAAAATTTCTGTTGAAAAACTTTTTGATGGAAGAATTGATTTAAAAAGCTCAGAACTGACCATTTTGTGTTTTTATCTATGAAAAATGACAATCTGTGGAATAATGTTCTTTCAGGAAGACTTTATGACTGTAATAGCAACAGATAAATATGGATTGGGTCACCCCATTCAAAAGATTATTACCAAATGAAAAATCAATCTCTCTCTCTCTCTCTCTCTCTCTCTCTCTCTCTCTCTCTCTCTCTCTCCCTCCATGAGTTTCAGTTTTCTTCATCTTATGGCTCAGTGGTGCCTGAAAGCTATTTGAGACAGAGGAATATTGATTATGATTCAAGCAACCAGAGTAAGTCACAACCACAATAAATCTTGTATCTTCAAGAAACAACTATACCTCAAGACAATGGAACTTTGAGAAAATGAAAATTACTGATTATCAGAAACAGTTAAAATATATAATAAAAGAAGATGGAATTAAGGGACAATGTTGTACCTTCCAGTGTAACTTCTGTCTTTGATTGCTTTTAATATAGAAAACAGGGAAAGAATACCCAGTACTTTGTAATTACAGCAAATATTTCTTATGTAAGACAAATGACAGAATAGATTCAAAAAAGGCTTGTTGATGTTACAACCTCAAGTTGTTGGTCAATAGTAAAACTTTTCTTTGGAACTGTATTCCTAGAATGGATACCTTATGGGAGGAGGATTTGACAAATTGCATTTATAATTTACCATGCATTTGTAGAAAGGTATATAAAGGTAGGACTGAATGTTGAGGAACATAAGAAAGACATAAAGAAAGGTGAGATGGAAAATCTGCTATGAGACTATCAACAGAGTTGATAAATTCTTGGAGGTGAGAGCAAAAGAAGCTTGATAGATAAATCATAATGACTTATGACTAAAATACAACAATTTCCAATCAAATACCAATAAAGGAAACATTTAGCATTGATTGACTGAACAGTTAACATTACATTCAGGTGAAATTTATAAAATCTTCCTCTTAAAACAATTTTTCGGGAGAGTCTAGATCTGACAAGCTTATTTAAGAACATGGCTTGAATTCTAAGATTAATGTTTTAATTTTATAGCATCTTATGGTATTGGACAAAAAATACTCCAAGTGCAGTTCTATTCTATGTTTACAGCTGTGTATGCAGCACAATTGAAATCAACTGATCTGGTTGGTATGTTAATCACCATCTTTTTGTTACTGTTGCTATTTTTTAAAGAAATAAGGCTTTCTTCTTTTATTAGGAATTATAGAAGGTTGAAGAATGGATCAGCCAAAACATTGCTTTAACAAGAGCATGGAAAAGGAATTCAATAGTCTGGACAAAATTTGAAATAATAAAAGAAGCACAAATTATCTCTTAATTATCTGGCAAGTTTCTAAATTCTTAAATTCTTATTTCTTTGGAATAAAAGTTGTAGAAATGTGTGTTCTAGTAAACTATTCACATGATTCATTAAGTGATTTTTAAGGAAATTCTGATGATATCATTTTATTGGTAAAATCTTTATTCAAAGGTCAAATTTCTTTTTTTCCCCTCATATTTTCTATTTCCATCTGATTTTAACATATGACACTGTTAGGTGTAAGGATCAATGTAATTGAGCTGGTCTTGATTTTGCAATGCCATCATTTGATTTTTCTTTCTCTTTGTGGGAGACTGGTTCTCTAATTAAAGTTAATTTTATTTATTCAAGTAGGTCTCTCTTTGGGATGTCTGCAGTATTTCTCTTACCATTACGAATCTCAAGTTGTCAAAACATTAGAATCACTTTCAAAATTAGGATTAAGCTGTTCTGAGCTTGGAAGATGTTGAGACTTCATGTCCCTAAAATCAACTGTGATTTTATTTGAATTGATGCATAGAAATCAATACTTGGATATCTAATCATGACTGGTTAACTATTAGTGTGTGCATATATGACAATTATATTAGTGTGTGTACATGTATATTTACTTATATTTTATTATTATTTATTATTTTGCTTTTATTATCTTGTAATAATCTTATTTGAATTCTGAAATTATTTCCAATCTTAAGTTTTTTCACATTTTTTTCTTTATCTAAATGCAGGTTCTTTCACAGTTTTCTCATTTGAATAAATCCAACTGTCCAATTAAGTATTATAAAATCTTTAAAAGCAACATTAAAATGAAGAAAAGATTAGTCAAATATTTACACTAATTTTGTACACTAGCTACTCTCCTAAGAATATTCACCTATAAGAAAAGTAAGCAGTCTGTTAAGTCTATATGATTTTTGTTAGACAAGAAACATTTTGATTTTGTCCTTCTTGTTTTCCACAGTTGTCTGTTCTACTCTGAAATGTTGGTCACAAAAACAGACAATCCCAAGAGATAGAGATGAAGACATTGGACACAATACGACATACTCTCTAAAAACAAGATTCTACAATATTCAAAAATGCAATAGACACAAAGGCCAAAGGGTAAACAGTCAAAACAAGGCTGAGGAAATAACTCCAATCAGATACCAGGGAAAAAGATTCTTTAACTTCTTTTCCTTTCATTTTTGTTTGGTTGGTTGATTCATTTTTTTACAGCTTATCAACCCATTGCAGGTTATTTAAAGTCAGAAAATATTTTTAGATTGTAAAAATTTCTTTTTTTTTTCCAGGGATACAAATCACACATATCTGGAGAGAGAAGAGGTGGATTCGTACCTTTCCCAAGCGTATCTGTGTATAAGTGAATATAACCAATGGGAATTGGAACTCTGCTCTCTGATTAACAATTCCAAGCCATTATCCATTACACTGCCTACACATCTAGACTTACAGCACCTGGTATTCGCAAATGGTCACCCAAATAGGTACTGACCAGGTTCAATGTTGCTTAACCTGTGATCATACAGGAACTGATGTTTCAATGTGATGTGGCCATAAGTCACTTTTCTTTTATCAAGTTGGACTATAATATATTATTATACAATCATAGTCTAACAGTCTATTTTATGGTATATCAAGCCTACCTAAAGTTTAAGAAATATTCCCCAGGTCTTATACATAAAGTTGAAGTACCTGGGAGGCTAATATTTATCCAAAAATCATAGGCTATCAGTATTTTTAAGAACCCCCTAATTTTATTATACTGAAATATTTAATAGAAATGAGGGGCTCAAATGCCATCAAAAACATTAATGACTGAATACATTCACATAATAGTTTTATTTAAATGTGTGAAGGTTTTATTAATGCTCTTCAAAGGCAAGTCAAGTATCATCATTTGAATAAATAATTTATTACTGGAATAAAGAAGTAAAGAATTAAAAAAAAATGGAAGAAACTCAGGATTTATTTTAATTTCTTATAATCAATTTTGGAAGTGCTTGTTTTAGCTAATGTGTCATTGCTAAAATTTAGAATAATTATTCTGCAATTTGAGGAAAAAATTCACTAACCCAGCAACAAAATGCCAATCTGGTTAATTAACTGTCAATTAGTTTGAAATAAACTTGTTTTGTTTGGGCAACATTAGCACATGATGGCAGTTATATATATATATATATATATATATATATATATATATATATATATATATATATATATATATATATATATATATATGTGTGTGTGTGTGTGTGTGTGTGTGTGTGTGTGTGTGTATTGACTGCATACCAAAAAGAGCAGATACAATCAAAATTGTGGCTATCAACATTCCATGTTAGCGAAAAAGAAAAAAAGTTTCCAACAATGAGAAAGAACAATTTTGAGTCTGTCCACTGAGAGATAAAAAAAATGTAAAAAAAGAGATTTTCCTCTGATGTTGTCATTCTTTGATTAGAATCAACAATCAAAGAATTTAAAGACAGGCAAATCTTTTCTTTTGTGAATATATAACCTTCAGTCTTGTTTTTGAATAAGTGGTAAGTGCTAATTACCCAAATTTTGTATAATTGAACAAAAGTAGAAACATTCTATTTATATTTGCAGTTGTATTTTATAATTCTTATTTGAGCATTTTAGCTTCAAATGGGAAACTGAGGAGGCCCATGATCACCCATATCTTGAAGGGACATATCACATAGATCATTACAGAGGTAACATGTAAAAGTTTAAGATACATACCTGATTATTCAACAGAACAATTCCCAATAAGCAGTTTTGATGCACATGTAAAGTGAGGATAGGATTAGAAACAGTTCTAGGAATCTTTATTTTTAATAAAAATTCTTTCTTTTAATATAAATGTTTCTTCAGAAACAGTCATTCACTCCTGTAGTTTACTGCTACTAACAAGAAGGGATTTTTTTTCTCCTGATGATGGCCATGCTGACCGAAACTAGTCAATGAACCTAAGTGAAATATATCAAGTTGGACTATAATATATTATTATACAATCATAGCCTAACAGTCTATTTTATGGCATACCAAGCCTACCTAAAGTTTAAGAAATATTCCCCAGGTCTTATACATAAAGTTGAAGTACCTGGGTTCGATCCCTGTTGAAGAACACATATTTTCTATGAAAATTTCTCGGACATTCAGGCCAGTAAATGTCATTAATACTATTTATTATAAACAGAGCATTTACTTAAATATTTGTATCTATAAACAAAAATGTATAAACATAAAAATTTCTTAAAATAATTGCTGGACTTTGTCCATTTTATAATATATATATATATATATATATATATATATATATATATATATATATATATATAAATGTAATGAAAAACAAATCACTTTAATGTACCATTACGATAATTTATTTCACCTAAATCCTTTTTTAAGGATTCAGGATCATCAGGTAAACCTTCCAACAACGAAATGAGAAAAAAAGAAGGTTTACCTGATGATCCTGAATCCTTAAAAAAGGATTTAGGTGAAATAAATTATCGTAATGGTACATTAAAGTGATTTGTTTTTCATTACATATTAGCTCTGTCCTAACATTGAGCTCTCAGGATTTCATCCTCTTTGGATTTACCAATTCGGTTTACCAAGTTCCTTATAACTTAAATATATATATATATATATATATATATATACACACAACATATTCTTATGTGGAAATCATAATTTTATATTTGTGATCTGTTAGCGATAGGCTTCAGTAGCTGAATTGGTTAAAGCATCATCTCTGAAAGATAAGTTGATGTACATAGGGAGGAAGAAACATTTTTTATTCCACTTCACCCTCCTTATTTGAAATCAGGGAATATTTGGCCTCTAAATAGATGATGAAAAAAAAAATAATAATGAAAAAATGAGCAGCCAGAAATGGATCCGAAAAATACATCATCACAGATTTCAAATATTAGGTTGGTGCAAAAATAATGTCGTTTTTTGACGTTAAAAAAAATATGTCCAAAAAACGACATTATTTTTGCACCAACCTAATAACTACTGTGTACATTAACAATAATGACATAGATTAAAAACAAATGAGTGTACACGTACATGTTTAGAAGTGTGTGCTGGACAGATAAGTATCAGATAAAATAGATGTCCCATTCTTATTTTAAACAGTGTATAACAGTATATATTACATCTATTAGCCTGAGCTCTCAAGAAAATAAAGAAAATCTGATTTCAAGCATGGTTTGAACCTGTGTCCCCGTTTTTGAAAGAGAAACTACCATTTGATCAGGCATGCTTTTTCAACATGATATTGCTTTAGATTGCTCAGCCACATTGCAAATCTATATATAAAACAAGGTTGGTTGGTTGGTTGGTTGGTTTTTTACATCTTATCAACCTTTTGCATGTTATTTAAACCCAGAAAATTTTTTTTAGATTCTAAACATTTTTAGGAAATAATAATGATTTTTACTGATACAATTTCTACTAATTAACCCATAGATGAGGGGAGAAGAGGTGTATTCATAAATAATATACAAGGTCAGAAAAAAACATAATTTCAGGTAATTGAAAGATATATTAATGATCAAGTGCCCGAACCAAAAAAGAATATTTAAAATGTTTTTAAAGTGGAGCCAAGACAAAACCTCATTGCTTTAAAAAATACACTTTGTGTGTATGGATATACTGGTAGAGTAGATATGAATGTGTGTACTGGTATATATGTATGTATATGCCAATATATAGTGTGTTTATATATGTGTTTGTTTATTTATGTGCATGCTTAAAATGCAGGATATGTCAGAAAACCTGGGGAAAATGCTTGAGATTCCCATGAAAATGTACAAGCAACCAGAAATGAATTTACAAAACAGGCCAGGCACTGTACCGAACAACTTAATTTGAGACATTTGCCATAAGCTTTAGAAGTCACTAGCTGGCTTCAAGAGCCATTGTTGTTCTCATGAGAACTAAAAACATTGATCAAACTTGCCAGTGATGGTCATACTTACTTATCAAGTCAACTGCCATTATATGTTTATAGCAATATATATATATATATATATATATATATATATATGTATAAAGGGTGTTTCATTAAGATGGCTCAAAGTCAGCAGTAAATAAACCAGTGTTATTGGTGAAAATTTATTTATTTCTCTACTGGATCATGTTATTTAAGTCATGGCAATTATGTGGAAAAATAATATTGCCCAAATATCTGTAAAATCTGAAAGGAAAAGGAAAAAAAATCATCAGACACTTAAACTTAATTCACATTTAAAATCAGTCCAAGTTATTGGAAAACCCTTTATATATATGGATATTTATTGATAAATGTATGCAATAGCACATGTGTATACCTATTCTATATTTTTCTTTAATCATTTCACACCAAGCAAGATGCAAGGGGTTACTGAGAAAAGTGAAAATGTTATTAAGGAGAGAGAATAGGAATTAAGAAGAGAGCAGATAATGATTGACATTGCATTTAAATTTATGAAGATCAAAGTTGAATGCAAAGAAGCAAGGAGTGATTTCCATAAGCAAGAAGTGTAAAAGAAGACGCTGTTAGCAAAAATTTCTGGTTACATTTAGCCATTTCATCTATAAAATGATGAGACCTAGCTGTCAATCTAGTACTGCACTTAAATTTGTTTGAATAAATTAATAAATATATTAGTAAATAATAAAAGTCTATATGTATATTGGTAGATGTATATACTTATACAGGCACAATACTAATATATATATATATATATATATATATATATATATATATATATATATATATATATAATATGTGGTGCAGTTTAATTTATATTACAATGAATCATTCATACAAAAAATAAATTAGTAAAGTATAAAATAGCAAAATAAATTTTAAACATCCATTAACCCACTAACCAAGCGATGAATGTTATGATCCTTGTTTTTTAAAATTATAATTAGGTCTTCCTTAAATATGCAAGTATTTTCGACAGTTCTACTGGTCATCATCAGGCATGGAAACTATTTTGTTTTTGGTAAAATTTTATATCATTAACTTTACTAATTTACTTTTTGTATGAATGATTCATTGTAATATAATTTTTTTTAATTAAAAATTCTTCATGTCTCCTCTCCTTCATGCACATGTGTAGTCACCTCAATGTAAACATCATACACATTAGTCTGATGAAGGAAGCAATGTATCACACAAAAACCTTTTACACTTTGTCATAGATTTTCCTATGTGTGTGTGTACATGGATACATGTATACTATTATGTGGGTATGTGAAATATATCTTTGCATATTTGAAATGATTAGAAAAATAAATATAAATACCGTTTGGAGTAATGAGATGATTATTGGATAAGATTATGAGAATTAGCAGACAAAGAAAAGAATAAAAAATTCCTAGTTAAAAATAAACTTAAATTTCCTGATGCCAATCATGGTATTTAGTAAGTGAACAACTTCAAAGTTCTTCTCAAGAAAAAATTGGGATTTCTATTTTTGCCAAGAAAAAAACGTCTTTATTATTAAACGATACAATATAAAAATATAATACCATATCAACTTTATATTTTCACAGGTATTTCTTAATTGGCTTTATTAATAATAGCTGAAACAAAAATGATGTATCCAAAAATAGAAATGACATATTCAAGATGACATTCAGATTTTACAAGTAATTAATAATTAATAACTATTTAGGCTCAAACTTCCACTATTGACACAAGAAAAAATAAACATGACTTAAAACATTTCCTTGGCTCAATAACTAATAATAAATGTTGATAATAAAAACAAGATATCATGTGGGATGTGATGATTGTTTTTTTTTTTAAACATTCTGGTTTTTGTATAAGTGACCAATGTGTGTTGTTTTATTCAAAATGTGGCCACTTTAAAATCATTGATTCAAGAAGGAATGGAATAGTTTCTAAAGATCTTCCCAATTTCACAGTAGCTAATTCAATTGAATTGTGGCTGGCACATATAAAAAGGAAAATGCCTTTTCACCTGTGGATCAACAGGTCTTTTAGTGATGGTTTCAGTTTTACTTTTCTTTTCCTGACTTGTCACTGCCAAATTGGGAAGGTCAGAATTTGTTTGAAGTTGATGAGAAACTTCAAACCGGATATTTCTTGGGATAGGTTTCAAAGAATTGGACTGATATTCAAATTATCAGTTTCTTTTGTGGTTAAAAGGGAAAACCAAGGATACAGAATCAGAGAAAGAGATGCAGCAGAGAGGGTTTATGGGAAAGAGGTTTTCAATTTTGAAATAAGTTTACCCAGTTCTCATCAAACCTGTCTTCTTATAAATCATTGGAAATATTTATTTTCACAAATAGATGCTTTGCTCACACATTAATACATTTTTCTTCTTTTTCTATGTGCTATGTCCCTTTAGAGGTAATCATGGTTCTCCACAACTTCCTATCCTTTGTATCATAGTAATGTTATATTCCATGTTAATAGGAAAATATACTTGAAAAACATGGTGGATAAAATAAGTAATGGTTTATTTTACAAAACCAGTAAAATAAGAATAAAGGTAACAGTTATGCACAAAGTCGTTGCAAGTCAATCCACTAGTGAGTGCTACTATTGGAAGGTCGATAATTCTCGCGTAAGTGTGAGTCAGTTTAACTTGGGTCTTCCGAACCCGTTGACTCGGCCAAAAAATCTCCATAGAACCTGCATAAATGGGATTGGGTCAGTCTACCTCCCCGAATGAGACTCTACTCTTTGGCAGAGCCTCATCCAGGTTCCTCTCTGCCCGAAGGTAGAGAGTTCAACTGTATATCTGAAAAGATTTCAGCTAGTCTCTGTAGTCCATTGACTTACAGCTACTTATAGGTAGTTACTACCTATAGTGTAGTCACTCATGGGGGTGACAGGTTATTCCATTATATCAAGTAAGTTTTATCTTTTCTCTATCCTTCCCAGTCCCTCTTCTGACATCCGCTGACATAAGCTTTTTAGTAAGGTTAATCATCATTTCTCTCTGTACTTCTTGCCTTCAACATGTCCTGTGAGTGTCAAATTCTCCAAGTTTTCTTTCCTTGTGTACTGCTTGGAGATCTTGATTACCAAAAAATAATTATGAAACTTGATATAAAAAAGTATTATGGATAGTAGACAGTGAGAGAGAAAGATTATTTTCTGCAGGTAATTCCTGACCTCACAAATTTTAATAAACTGGGAAAGTTAGAGGCAGCCATGATACATACTGAAAAAGGGAATTACTGATGGAGATTTTATGGCAATGGGAAGCTGGGAGTGATAGGAAAGACCAGAGATCCAATGGATTTGTAGGCCAGTTGTATCAGGAGGCTGTCAGGATTCATAGGAAAAAGGTTGGATCAGATTTTGAAGTCCACAGAGAGTATTTCAGTAGTCCTTTAGCAGTTCCCCAGAATAAATATTATGGCCATGAGTGACCTGATAACTCTTGTTAAAGTGATGACAGCTCATAGAATTCAAGAGCATGGACAATGGCAATTGCAGCACAGAGTTGAGTTGGGTCAACAAGAGGGCAAGGTGCAAACAAGAAAATTTAGAGGTCAGTATTTTACATGTAAGGGACCACACATGCTCAGGAAATGTAAAGAACTACTGAGATCTAAAGCAATTTATTTTGAAGGTGTTGTCTTTGGGTATCTTGTGAGATATTATCCACAGGAAAATGACCAAAAGGTAAATACTGATACTTTATCCTTTTGTCAAACTACCAAACAATACAAATGTTGGTAGAGAGAATGGAACAAGGGTCTTTGTTAGCATGGAATGTACTATAACTTTGGTAATACTGAAGCTTGTAAATAACTGGAGTGGAAGAAGCAACATAAAGGTGGTTGATAGGTGAGAGATGAGATGTGGTGGAACTAGAACCATAGTGTTGGAGAGACAAGTTGTATGACTTTGATGAGATAATAATTAACCATATCATTCATGTTGTAATAGGAATGGATGTAATCAGTTTTGCTGAGGTAAATCCCCACCAACAAGGATGATGTGAAGTTCAAGAAGTCATGCTGTATGATGTGTGTGTATGGTCAAAAGTCAAACAGTGAGAAAATTTAAATGAACACCTGCAAAATCAAAGACAAAGGCTTCTGTGCAGACATCAATAGTAAGAAGACGATGATTGAATTAACTGGACAGGAGAGATGCAGATGCCAAAGAAAATATTGTGGATTGTTATAAATCTCAGTAATGGAAAGAACTCTCACACTATGGGGAAAAAAAGTATGCAACAAAGTTTTGCAATTGACGGTGGTGATCTCAGTGGCAGATCTACTATAAAATTAATGAAGCTTAAATTTTAGACTCCCTAATCCGAGGGGGGGGGGGTCCCTGAAGCAACAATTTTTTTTATAAGTGAATTTTTCAACAAAACTGATGCTTTTTAAAAAAAAAGAAAAAAAAAAAGTTTCTTATTAAAATAAAGCCACTTCAGTGAGAAAACCATAAGCCAATGGATTTAAGTCACTAATGTTGGTCTTAGAATATGCTTTAATCCAAATTTTATTTGTCATCAAAATTCTGCTGGAATTGGTCAAACTTAAAAATTTTCTTGGGGATTTGCAGCACCCAATCTTCTGGCTGTATGAACTCATTGAGCTTGCCAGAATCTATTCATAGCCTACATTTTAGCAATTGAATCCTCAAATCTATTGTCGCTGTTTGCAAATGGTTCCCACTCTAGCTTCAGGACCCTCAAAATGTAGGTGATCCAGCTGGCAGAAAAGGTCAGGTTAGTATTGAACTTCTGAGAATTGAACAGCTATATGATGTTTCATGGAGGGGTTAATGTGTATGAAAAAAATATTTATGCAACTTGGCCTGAACAACAGAATTATGGTTTATATTCAGCAACAATAAAAAGAGAGAAGAAAACATGACTGGAAATATTCATTTTTCTGATCTGCAGGCAATTGAAATGGAATTTGAGGAGAGCTGGAGCGAAAAGAAGAAAGCATTTTAAACATAACTATTTGGAGCCATTACCATAAACTGAAGGTTGATCATGATTGCATTTTGTTTCAAGAATGAATTTAAACTGCTATTGTTAGCTTTTTACATAATTCAATTAAGCAAGAAAAAAAAAAGAAAAAAGAAACAGTCATTTTTTTAATCTGATTCCAAAAGAACTTTTAAACTTTAATCCTAATCACTTCTTGCATGAACTTGGACAAACAATTAAATAAATGTGTAAAAGTATAATTGAAATTAACAATATTACAGAGACAATCAGCATTCACAAATATATTATCATTAGCAATAAATTTTAATTAAACTTTAATTAAAGTGCTGGCAAAAATTGAAAGATACTAACAGGATACTTTATTGGACAAAATAATCAATAAATTTTAATCCTAAAATGAGACATAATATAAATAACAAGGAAGAAAGCTTGTGAGAAAACATTCAAATTTTTACTTAAATGTATCACATAGCAATTTTATATCAAAATTTTTTTTATGTATTAATCTATTTGAATGAGTGTCTTCAGCTTAGTTGTTATAATAATAATAATAATGATAATAATAATAATAATAATAATAATAATAATAATAATAATAATACATTGGCTGCTGTACTCTCTGGCTTTCTTCAAGTGTCTATCATATTTGGTAACCTGGGAATTGCAAATTGAATTCTTTAGTAAATCCACAAGAGTCTTGTTCCCATATTGCTGTCCAGATTATAAGTTAAATGTCTATGTGGGTTCAAATTTCCCAGAAGGGGAGGGAATATGATAAATATTTGAAGGAGCCAAGAGAAGCAAAATGGTTAAAATGTTGTAACAAAAACAATCAAGATGAAGATGTTTAGAAGAATATATTCTCAATAATCCCTTGAGAAAGTTAGGGGTTTGGGTCAGAGTTTGTTTATTTATTTTATTTTTTATGACAGTGAAAATGGACAGCCATATGATGACATCATACATTGTGATACAAAATTACGATGGGGTTATCTTTTTCGTGATGCCATATTCATTCTGGACGTGGTCTATCATGGTTCTCCACAACCTCCTATCTCTTGCAACTCTTATTGATCCCTCCCAATCCCATTCTGCCATTCATCCACACAAGATCGTCAGGTACGAGGCTCATTGTCATCCCCTGTCCCTTTTGCCTTAGATATGCCCTGTGAGTGTCAAATTCTCCAAACCCTACTTCCTTCATGTATACATGAAATTTCAGCTGTCTCTTTCTGATTCTGAGAAGAGGTGTTTTTTTGTTTCCATTTTCCTTTAGATTTTTTTGTTGCTTATGCACTCCATCCATGGTATTCTCAGCATCATTCTGTAGAACCACATTTCTGTTGCTTCCAGCCTTCTTTCCATCTGTGAGAAAATAGTTCAGTATTCATTGACATATAGAAGGATTCTGATAGGCCTATACTTAGTGAAAATTTTAAAAATCCTATAATTTAATGAATTCAAATAGTTTGATTTGTATAAAAAACAGCAAAATTGATTTATTTTTTCTACTTAATCCCACACGCATATTGTTTTCCTATTTTCAAAAGTAAATTCTAGATGGCAAACATCTGTTGTATTTCCTCAGAAAGAAAAATGGATAAAACCAGCCACTTGTGCTGAAATTGAAACTATCACTTATTAAATTAAAATCCCTTTTCTCCCTTATTTTTTCAAGTACCAATAGTTTGCTAATACTTGTGCTGTCAACTTGAGTTTAAAGATAAAGTAAACTTAGACATGTGCTTGTTTTTTGTGAAAAAAATATTTTATTAGTTTACCAAAAACTTGCAAGGGTTTGTCAAGAGAAATTTGGAATATTGTCAAATACATTTCAGCATATGCAGAACAGAAAGCAAACTGATCTAATTTGTGTATTAATAGGCATGCACATGTGTATGAGCATTTGACAGACACTCATGGTTTATTAAATATTAATAACTGTGGCAATTTTGTGGCACTCAAATTTTAATTTGTACATGCCAAAATATATATTTCTTTTTACAATTTTAAAAATGAAGAATGAAAAACTTCCTGGGACGAATGAGAAATACCATTCAAAAGAAATAAAATATTAATGCCGTAAAATAATCTTAAAACTAATAAAGAACTTGAAAACTTCTAAACTCATACTATATTAAAATATATATATATATATATATATTATAAATTAATTGATTTAAAATATGGTTTTTCCGCTATACACTTCTAATGCTATTTTCATATTAACAATATGAAAAGAGCATTTCTTTACATTCCAGTTGCTAGGATCATTCTGTTTTTGTTTTTATTAGTTACTTTGTTCAATTAAATTCATTTCGTATTTTGCTTTGATAAAGTCCACATTGGACGAAACGCGTCAGCAATTACTAGTTTTCGTATTGTCATTTTTATTTATATATATATATATCTTCATGGACACATCTTCTGAGTAAGACCTCCCATAGAGGAGAACATGATTAAGGACTGTGTACACCATTCCATGGAAGTGTGGTAAGAAATATAAAGGAGAAACAGGTTGCCTTAAGATAAGTCTGCAAGAACACCATAAAGATGTAACATGAGGAAATAGAAAAATCAGGCGTGACTGACCATATATTGAGGAAAAAGGTGATTACTGCCCCTTGTGCGATGAGGTTGAAATAATAGGCAGAGAAAATCACTGGAAAATACAAAGTCTTAAGGAATCAGTACATATACTACACCACAAAATTCTCCTAAGTTGGTCAAGCATAGAAATTAATACAATATTAGAACCTCAGATTAGGGTGGACCTGGGAACAACAGCAATTAAGGTTCCATGCTCCTCAAAACCTCCAATCTCCCAATCAGAAGCCTTGCTGCCAGATGTAGTTTATCATCATACCCAGGATTTATTTATTAAAGAATAAGAAACTAATTTGATTTTTATTAGAAATAATTACTGCAGTTAATTTAACTGAAACGAAATATAATTTCTTTTGTTAAATGAAGTTGATTTTATTAAAACATGATGTATTGTCTATACATTTGATATTGAATGCATCTTTTGAATAAATAAACAAAAGTGAGATAAAAATAAAAATTGAAGATATTACTACAATTCTCAATATACTGACACAACTTGTCAGTTTCTGTTTCTAAAAAATATTGTTCTCATAGTGATATGTAAATGAAGTACTGTATAAAAGGCAGTATCGCTATACCTATAGAAGAGTTATCTTCTCTTGACAAGACTACATCTGTCAGAGAGAATGCCTGTCATAACAATATGATTGTTTACTTAACCATGATGGAGGATCCAGAATATGTAGAAACCTGGCTTAGGTGTTTTGCTGCGTCAGTAAGAGTAAAAAATTAAAAAACACCAAAGCTAGTGGAGGAGAAAATGAAGTTATGGATTTGTTTTTGGCCTCAGTGGGGTGTAGGGCCATGAAAAAAATCTCTGTCATGGTCTATCCCAAAGTGTTGGAAGATTTAGTGTTTGAAGAAATTTCTGCTATCATAAAAGCAAATATATGACCAAAAAATAGATTGGTCATAGCAGAAAGAACTAAATTTCTCAAAAGTAAAAAGGGGCCAAACAAAACTATTATGCAATATGTACAGCAATTGAAAGAATTGTTGAGACATTGTGAATTTGAAAAAATGGGTTCAAAACACAAGCTAATTTTGCTAAGACTGAGTGAAGGAATGTTTGGCATCTTGTACAAGCATAAAATTCTCAAGCAGCTTCAAGCTCATAATATGAATCTGGAAGTATGTGTGGAGTTCTTACAACAATTGGAATTAATTAAGAAATACCTCCAAAGGCAGCATGGATACTTACAGTGCTACTAAAAGCTTACTTGTATACAGCTATTGCAATAAGGAACATGAAAGAGCCAAAATAAGTGTTTGGTTTTTGGGAAATGGTGTTTTAAGTTGTCGGAGTTAACTCCTTCTTTAGTTCGTGAACCCTTTCACCAGGGGTCGCTCTTTGCTGCTATAAATAGTTGTTGACCCTTCGCCTCTTCTTTTCTTTTTTCCCTCAGGCTTTTGGACTGACACCTGGAGGTAAATCTCTCTTTTTCCTCAGGCTTTCAGCCTTACCACCTCGAAAATGTAAGCGCTCAAAGGGATAGCGTTTCCCAAATTGCTGGGAACACGCTAAGCACAATACACACACACACATGCGCACATATATAAAATATTCACACACACACTTTGTCCTTTGTAACTGTTTCCATGTAACGTGTTATTAATATATATATTTGTATAAATGTATTATCGGTCTTGTGTTTGTTTTTCTTTGCCTTCTTCTTTGGACTTAATTAAAGTCCAACTTTTTCATGTAGTTGGGCCGGCGAGCAGGAAAAATCTGAACCCACATGTGTTCTTCTACGTCCACTCAACAACATCACAGCCACGGTCCACTACAAAGTGTAAAAAGAGAAATCATTTACAGACAGTATGCACATATGAAAAATGAATGGAAAAAGTGGAAAATATAGATCCTCTGATTGAAAGTATGGAAGTATTTGAGATAAGAGCACAGGATAAAAGTAGGGAAGTGATGAAGTTTAACGGAGTAACTTTATTCATTCAGATGGATACTGGAAGTGATGTTAGGTTGATACCAAGAAAGTTTTGAGAAAGAATGGGTGGACCAAAGTTAAAACAAAATAATCTCCGGTTGAAACAGTTTGATGGATCAATCATCAAAAGTTTAGGATGCTTTGAGACAAAAATTAGACTCGAGATAATACCATTCAGAGGTGGAAAACATCAAAAGCCATGTCTTTTAGGAATTGATGAGTTAAGGAGTGGACACATTGAAGCTGATAAATTCCATGAAGTCTGTAGAACCGGGTGTTGCATTATTAAGGAGATAAGAGGTGAGTATTCAGCTTAAAGAAAGCTGTCAACCCATGTATTTTCAAGCCTGGAAAGTTCCTGTTCACATGTTACCCTTGGTGGTTGCTAAGCAGAACAAAATGGTGGAACAAAATGGTGGAACAAAGAATATTAGGAAAAGTCAGCCAGAGTTGTAGCAATTGAGCTTCACTCATTGTGATGATATGCAATCCCAATGGAGATTTAAGAATTTGTGGCAATTATAAGGTGGGTGTAAATCACCAGATATATTCGGATTCATTCTCATTGCAAAACATTGAAACTGTGCTTGAGTTTGCTGATATGAAATACTTTGTTGAAGTTGACTTCAACTGAGCACATAATCAGATAGAAATTGATAACAAATTTCAAGAAGTCACCACAATGAACACTGCTGCTGGATTAATAAAATAGACTCACCTACCATTTGGAGTAAAAATGTCAAGCCATTGAAAAAAAAGCCATTGAAAAAAGTTTTTAGAGGGGATTAAAAATATGATTGTATATCAGGACAAAATTGGTACTAGTGCATGCAGTAAAGAAGAACTCAGAAGTAAAATGTAGCAAGTTTTGAGAAAATTAAATAGCGCAGTGATTGTGCAATTGTGATAAATGCAAGTTTAATTGTGAAAAGATTTTGTACTTGGATATCAAATATCCAAAGATGGTATATCACCAAAGAATAAACTCATTAATGAGATATCAGAGATAGCTGCACCCAGAAATAAAAGAAGAATATTTTTTAGGATTAACAATTTCTATAACAGATATCTACCATGATACAGTGACCTTGTGGAACCGTTTAATGATATAAGGAAGAAGAATACCAAGTTTCAAAAAAGATGGGAGGTTTCTTTTGAGAAATTAAAAAAGGCACTCATAATCAAACCAGTTGTTAAAATGTTTGACCCAGCAAAAGAATTGATGTTAGCTACTAATGCCAGTGACTATGCAATATCCACAATATAGTCACAGGAGGATCACCTGGTAATGTACTTATCCAGAAAACTAACATTGGCAGAGGCAAATTATTTGAATATTGAGAAGGCAGCATTGGCTATTGTGTGGAGCACAGAAAGAGTTAGAAATTTTTTGCTGGGAAGGAAATTTCTATTTAAATTTCATTGTAAACTTTTGGAATTTATATTCAACTGCAGAAGAGAGTTGTCAAAGGTCACATCTGTCAGATGGGTAATTAAGCTTATGGCATTTGACTTTGACCTCATATATATTAAAGGAAATACTATTCCACATGTGGATGTATTATCTTGATTAAATTTTGACAGTAGAAATGTTGAAGCAAGTGAAAAGTGTGAGGATAGGATTGTGCACTTGACAGAAACAGATACTTTACCTTTAAATCAGCTTAGGTTGGGAACTAGTCAAGATCCAGTGTTGAATAGAATTGTGGATAGAATAAAGAAAAATACATGGAGTAATTGCTCTATGGTTGAGAGGCCTTTTAAAGAGTCAAGATACAAATTAACAATAGAAAAGGAATTATATGTAATGAAGATATCATAGTACCCCTACAATCTCTGATAAAAGAGGTAATTAAAGCCATGCATGATGATATACATACAGGTATATTGGCTATGCAAATGAGGTTAAAGTTTCAAGCATGGTAGCCAGGCTATTTGAGAGACATGGAAGGTTATATTAAAAAATCCCAAAAGTGTGCAGAAATAAAGAAATTTAGGCAAACTAAAATTAACACTTGGACAAAGGAAATGGAGCTGTGGACACAAGTACATATGAATCATGCCTACATTAAATGCATAGGACTATTTCTGATATTAGTCAATTTGTATTCAGGTTGGCCTTAAGTTATTAAAGTTGTGGACAGAAAAGCCACTACCATGAGGTAGGTGTTGAGGATAGTGTTTTCAAGAAATGAAGTTTCAAAAACCTTGGTCTCTGACAATGCATCTAAGTTTTGTGAAGAAAGTTTATGTCCATGGTTAAAATGTATTAGCCACATTCCATACAAAACAGTACCTTACCACCCACAGTCAAATGGAATTGCAGAGAAAATGGTTCAAACAGTAAAAATGGGATTAAAAGAATTTTCATCAGTGGATTGTGATATAGAGAGTTATTTACCGAGACTATTACTCAGTTATAGAACTATTCCGTATACAGGCAGAAGACAAAGCCCATGATGGAAAGACAAATAAGAGATCCAATTAACATGTCATTTGCAACAAATGAAAGTGTGCGCTACAAAAGGACAAGGATTCAAGTCCTGAAAGGCAAATTTTGTAGTGCAAAAGGGATTTAACACAGTGATGTTAACAAAGAAGGGTCAGGGCATACTGGCCCATGAAGACCAATTTAGAACCACAAGGGAGCATGAAGTTATGGAAAAGGTGGAGGAAGAGGAAGAGGAAGTAGAAGAACAGAATGCAAGAAAGGATGAATGAATCCAGTATTGAGAATGATCAGGAAGACTACCAGAGATATGAAAGTGAAGAACAGGAGAGGGAGGAGAGAATGAGTGTATCCAGTAGTAGTGAGGAACAGTCTGGGGATGAGAGTGACTGGAGATATCATGAGGATTCAAATAAGGAGAATCAGTTAAGACCTCGATCTCCCATAAAAAAAATAAATAGACTCACTCTGAGAGACAGATGATATCTCCCAGGATTGTTTATGGAAGTCAAAGATCAACTAAAGGTATAAAGCCTCTGAGGTTCAGAGAGGTGCAGTGATTTGTAAATGAGGTACTGTATAAAAGGAAGTATCGCCATACCATCGGGAGAATTATCTTCTCTTGACAAGACTACATCTGTCAGAGAGAATACCTATCATAACAATTTTGTTCACTGAAAATTTATTAAAAAATAAAATAGGGAAATGCATATTTTTTAAAACTAAATTTCACTCCATACAAGGCCCCAGGGTCACTCAAGGTAGAGATTGGTTGTTGGTTGGCTGTTTTTGTTTAGTGGCATCTTAAGCTGTATGGCTTATTTAATGTCAAAATCTAAATATTTTGTGTTTTATTTTTGGAGAGTTAAAAATGGTTTTAGTGATACAAGTCTTACTAATTAACCCATATCTGGGGGGGAAGAAGTGGATTCATACCTTTCCCAAGGATATTTGTATGTAAGTGAATATAATGAATCAAATGGGAATTAGAATTTGGCTCTTTGATTAACAATTCCTAGTCATTATCTATTATACCACATGCATATCCAAGCTTACACCAACTGCTATTCACAAGCAGTCACCCATCATGGTTCTGACCAAACTAGACATTGTTTAACTTTAGTAATTGTATGGGAACTGATATTTCAATGTGATGTGTCCGTAAACCTCAAGGTAGAGTGTTACTGAATGAGGTGTGTGTGATATGAACATAAGATAAGGAAGCAGGAAGTGACAGACAGATAACTATTGACTCCAAATTTGAAGAGGTTAAAATTGTAGTGTTCTGGGAAATATTTTCTGCTTTAAGTAAAAATTTATTAACAAATATATAAATATTCTGAAAAGATTTTTGATATTTTATATGTCTCTTGTCTTCGTTAGAATGGCAGGTAGCTAGCTGGATTTTCATTGTTTTTCTTCCTTTGTGCTTTCTGTTTAAGGACATCAGATGTTTATGCAATTTTTCTTGTTATATTGATCAATTTTTTTTTATATTTAATGTTTAAACAGTGCAAGTTTCTCTTTAAAATGGCTTTGTGGAGGTGGCCAGATTCTAAATATTATCTTGGAGTAAGCCTCAAAGGAACAGCTGGGGATAGCACATGACTCCTCATGCTATTTTCTATCTTCATAAGAGCTAAATCAAGATCAAAATGGAGTACTGTTGCTATGTTTGGGTGGGAGCTGCCCAGTTTTCACATTCCAGTCTTGACAGAATTCAGAAGAGTCTTTGAGTATTTGTTGGAGAAGAATTATTTTCTTCTCTTCAACCTCACTCTTGTTGCAATTTTTTTGGTATATGTATGTAACTAGTGAGCCAGTTTGAATGACACGACTCACTTTATAGTCCACAAATAGAAGATTAACCAATCAGAAGCCACAGAACATTGTATCCTTCATGTATAAAGGTGGCCATCTTTGTTTACCCTACAGAAGGACCAGTGCCAACTTGACAGGCGAAGATGATAGAAGGAGGAATTACGCTCTGCTACTTTTGATACGATATCCACTGCTAACCTGAACTACGCTTTCCTACTGTCTCCGAAATATTCACTGCCAACCTCTGGATTCTATACTCGAAGACGACCGTCAAAATGTCTAACAACTCTCACAGGCGACATGTGGTGAGTCTCTTACTGCTCTATTACTAATTCCATGGAAAGTGCTCAGACAAACTACATTCCTTTGTTCCACCACGTCTAACCTTCATGGCTAGGACCTGCCATGCTGCTTACATAATAGCAAACAACACACATTCTCTCAGTATTTCCATCAGTGAGAAGTTCCACTCAAACATGCCTTGTGGAACACTCACTCACTCAGGAGGATGTTTCTGTGATCACTACAATCTTAACCTGTTTAAGTCTAGAGTTAACCATTATCTTCCTGTCCTATCCATATAAACTAACCCTTAACATCTTCTACCTTGAGAGGCCCCCAGGCTTTGTACAGAGTGAACCATACTGTAAAAAATAAAAAAAAATAGTCTTAAAAATGAACAAGGATATAGGCAATGCTTAAAGAAGACCTGGTTTGAAAGTGCATGGCAGATTGCCATTGGTGCAGCTAACAGGTTGATCAGCCTGTCTTGTATTTGATCCAAGACTAACTTTTCCTATATTTTTATCTCTTATGATTATCAGTTTTTTTTGCATGTATTAAGTTGTTAAAGCACATTTCTACAGCAGCTATAATTTTGGCTAACTTCCAAATACTTCTTGACTAGGAGATATTAGATAAAAAACAAATGTCTTTTCCAAAATTATCTTTTACATTAGTATACATATTTATAAAAATAAAAATCATAAAAAGCAAATAAAAAGATGATACCTGATAACATCATACAAATTATATCTATATTAACATTCAAATTATATACATGTAGATCAAAATACACAGGATGGAGATAAAATAAGTTAATGTAAAAGTTGTTAGTGTTATCTTTTGCAGAATGTTTGAGAAATCTTAGAAGTGCTTTTGGACTTTACTCAGACATTTATTGCTCATGTGCATTCTCAGTAAAAATTTATTTATGTAATTTGATTTTGTGATAATCATGGTTGAATATAAAAGGCACATTTGAAAAAAAGTTCTATGAACCATGGCCTTTCTGGATGTGTATGGTCATGAATATCCACAATTTCCTATCTTTTGTAGCTATTAGCAAGGTTTGTCTTTTTACCATCCTCCAACCTCCCTTTCATGCAAGCTTGTCAGGTGGGCGGCCTGCTACCTCACCCTGTTCCTTTCATCATCGATATTATTTTTGATGATAAAGTTAATGGTTTTATTTTTTATAATAAATGATAAATCTTATATATGCATTTTTATCAATAAGTGTAATGTGTCTATGTATTATCTTTTTTATTGCAATTTCATACATTTTGTAGTTGTGGTGCATTTGATTTCTGTAAAATGTTAATGGAATTGTTCTCGGGTTTATATTAAAATTATTATTGTGTCAGTGAAGTCTAATTTGATAGTTACAGCTTGAGAGAAACTGTTGAAGTTAATTCCTCCTTTAGTTCGTTAACCCTTTCACCAGGGGTCTCTCTTCCCTGGCTATAAATAGTCACTGACCCTTCACCTCTTCCTCTTTTTCCTCAGGCTTTCAGCCTTATCATCTTGCAGATGTGAATGCTCACAGAGACAGCATTTCCCAAATGCTGGGAACACGCTAAGCACAATACACATACATACGCACACTTAACACAACACAATACACACATACGCATAATATTCACTACACACACTCTGTCCATGTAACTGTCCATGTAACTTGTAACCTTTCTTGTTATTAATACATATATTTGTTTACATATACTTATCTTGTGTTTGTTTTTCTTTGCCTTCTTTGGACTTAATTAAAGTCCAACTTTCTCATGTATTAGGTTGGTGCAAAAATAATGTCGTTTTTTGACGTTCAACTTCAAAAGATCATAACTCCTTTCATAATAAACTAAGTTTATTAATCGAAATAAGAACCATTAGAATCGACACATTTTTGCCAACGAGAAACAAGTTTATTTATCCCATTAGCATAGAAATCCAGAGTTCTGGAAGCGATGAAGTCATTGAAGGCCGATTTGGCATCATCTCAGCTTTTGAAGCATTTTTCACGCAGGAAGTTGTCGAGATGCTTGAAAAAGTGATAATCGGTGGGCGAGAGGTCCGGTGAATATGGCGGATGAGGCAGTCTCATAGCCCAATTCATTCAGCTTCTGCAGGGTCAGTTGAGCAACATGCGGGTGAGCGTTGTCATGGAGGAGAATTGGTCCCTTCATTTTGACCAATCTCAGGCATATACATTGGAGCTTCTGGTGCATTTTGTCAATTTGTCGGCAATACTTCTCCGCCGTAATCGTTTCGCTCGGATTCAAGAAGCTGTGATGGATGAGACCGGCCGCAGACCACCAAACAGTCACCATAACCTTTTTTTGGTGCAATTTCGGCTTCGGGAAGTGTTGTGAAGCTTCTCCGGCATCCAACCACTGTGCCGAACGTCACTGGTTGTCGTAGAGGATCCACTTCTCATCACACGTCACAATCCGCTCGAGAAATGGGTCGTTTTTGTTGCGCAGAAGGAGCGTAGAAGACACCTCAAAACGACAATTTTTTTGATTATCGTTCAATTCATGCAGCACCCATTTATACAACTTCTTTTACTTCCCTATTTGCTTTAAATGGCGAACGACTGTTGAGTGGTCGACCTCGAGTTCAACAGCAACTTCTCGAGTGGTTTTGTGAGGATCGGCTTCAATTAAAGCTTTCAAATGTTCGTTATCAACCGCCATCGGCCGGCCGTGACCGTCTTCATCTTCGAGGCTCTCGTCACTACTGCAAAATTTCTTGAACCACTGTTGTGCCACACGTTCGTTAGTGGTTCCTGGGCCAAACGCATCATTGATATCACGAGCTGTCTCAGCAGCTTTTTGGCCTAGTTTGAACTGGAACAAGAAAATCGTGCGGATTTGAATTTTGTCCATGCTGTCGAAAAGCCTGCCAAAAATGAATGAAGATATTGAGAATAGTAACGAATAACACGATTCGATAGAGTGAAAAACGTGCTTCAAAATGATATATAACATGGCTATATATATCAATGAATTAATTCAGAAATCATATATAAAAGTAACATATGTGAGAAAACGACATTATTTTTGCACCAACCTAATAGTTGGACCGGCTAGCAGGGAAATTTTATTTTTAACCCACATGTATTCATCTACTTATACTCAACAACATCACCGACACGGTCCTCTACAAAACCATTGTTAATAAGTGATTGTTTTGTGGCATTCAATTCTTTAACAAAAATTAAATTAAGATGAGGAGATCAATTTAGCTTTTTTGGATTAAATTATTTGTGACAAAAAATGTATATCTTTCAGGATATTCACTTCTGTCATCTAGGAGGTAAGAATTGAAACTGTAACTTTTTATATGGGGAAGTAGCCAAATTTTGACCATTATAATCAGTAAGTACATCTAGAAACATATTTTCTTTATTAATATTTAACCCTAAAGCAATTTTCTTTCAGTACTATAAAATCATTAACAATTTTCATTTGTATAAAAATATCATCTCTGTATCTTACATAGATATTGTGTTTTAATTTGTTTCTTGCTTTTGTACAAAGAGAACTTCCCATATTTTGAATGAGTTTTTTCCAGTATTTTAGTCTTACCTACTAATATTTACAGTATGTTAAAAGTCATATTTTAGTTGTGTAAAATGACTACAATGACACTGGTAGTAGTAATTCTGAATTACTTTATTCTTGTACCAATGAGATATAAATAAAAAATACAATTGGCCCATGGCCACTCAGCTGTTTATATAACATCAAGGGAGGTAACTTATGTTCTCCAGTGTTTGCCTGTGGAAGTCTCCCATTATCTAATGAGATCTTCCATTTCTACTCTACATGCTCTCTCTCTCCTTTCACCATAGGATGGATTGACATGGTCAGTTGAAGGTTTACCCCAGAATATATGTGCAATTGTCCTCGCATTTTTGGGGATAGAGTTTGAGGTGCTCACGTGTTTTGACATAGACATTGATTTGGAGTTGGTGTTGCCCAATATTATTTTGTATTTGGGGCTACTGAATCCTTGGTATTGTCAATTTTCATTTCTTCTGGTTCATTATTCATGGTATTTGGTTTATGTTGTACATTGGGTAATAACGGATTATAATCTGTATTGATCACTATAGAGGATTCACTGGGTTGCAGCAGCCAGACCCCAGAACATGCAGAGGTAGCATACAGTTATGGCTGAGATGTGGTTAATCTATTTTCCATGTTGCTATCTTGAACTTCCTGTAAATCAGGGTGTCATGAGGTTGAGGGACTTGCTCCATAGGTAGAATGTTGTGGGACATTAATAACTAGGTGGATCTTATAGAGGAAGCAACAGTTGTGTAGAGTTATCTGATTGCTTTCATCCATCCATACATGGTATTGCTCGCCTTCCACCTGATGTGTCGAATGAAAGATCTGCTGAACTTCCTTGTGCAAGCTTTTTACTGCAACGAATTGGATGTATGACAAAAGCCTTTCCTTCAAATCTGACTCTAAGGTTTCAGCCCTAATATGGTTGAAAAGGTGTCTGTTGACTTTGAGCGAGCATGTCATTCTCAATCCGTTTCATATTTCATTTGGGTTGGTAAATTTACACATTTCCTTATACTGAGTGCAAGCATCAAGGAATAATGCTCATTCATCTATTGCATTGGGTTCAGTGATGGGATGGTCTGTTTTTTTGTGTTGGATGTTTGAGCTGTGTTAGAGGTTTCATCCCTCTGAAGGGCAATAGTTTCACTTTGTAGTTCTAACATTTGTTGCATGATTTGAGAAATCAAATCAAGGGTTCTGTCTGGTGTAAACACCATATTTTATTTTGTTATGACCGTTCCACATATTCACGAAGCCCTCTTCGCAGCACCATATAAAATAATTACAATGACATTAGTAGTAGTAATTTTGAATTACTTTATTCTTGTACCAACAAGATACAAATATAAAAATAGGATCAGCCGCTGGCCACTCAGCTGTTTATATAAGACCGGAGGAGGTAATATGTTCTTCATTGTCTGTGGAAGTTCCCCATTATCTAATGTGACCTATTTCTTCTCTACAAGTTGGTTTTGCTGTGACTGTCAATATGTATGCAATCTGTATTAAATTTTCATTAGTGATATAATCAACTAACCTTTCCTAATTCTTAATACTTTGTTTAGCTTTTGGAATGCATCTTTTGCTAATCCAACATGTGTTCAGATTTATTGATATCTCCAATTTGTAGTTCACATTTTGGCCTTTTTTTCTTTTGCTGACAACCACACTGCCTTCTTACAAATGATGGTTAGTATTTTTTTCTCACGCTCCTTTATTTCCTTGTCTAGGAGGTCTTATAGCTTTCTTTCTATGTCAGCCATCAACACGGTACCATCTGGGTTTCTTATATTGTTAAGATTTCACCCACTGATAATAAAAATAAAGGGTCTCCAGCTCCCATAGAATAGTCTTGCTGTAGAGATTGAATAAATCTGGTGAGAAGAGTCATCCTTGTCATACACCCCCCTTTCTGTTTCTGTGTACCTATTTCAATTTATTTTCTACTTGTACGGAGTTCAAATATATCTTTGTGCAATACCTTATTAAATGATTTTGCATAATCTATAAAAAATCAGTGCCCATCCTTCTGCATTTGTATTGCATCCTCTGATATCATTCTGATCATAAATATAGCATTTTATTATTTACACTATTTACATCATTTGAACTATTGTTCTCACCTTTATTGCAATATTCACACCATTTCAGCTGTTGTACACTCCAGCCTTCTTCAGGTGATATACATTGGAATTTCAAACCGAAACACAGAAGTAGATTGTTCTAATTCCACATACCATGCCTCTTCTGGGTATCTCAGTTTCAGTTAATTCCCTTTAATAATTCAATTCTCCAAGTTTTCATTCCCTCTGAATCTGAATTTAGGGGATATATAAATCTAATGACTCAGTAACCGTTTTTACCAGAGCTCATATTACAATTTTTTGTTATTGTTGATTTTCTCTTGCTCTCTGTATTACTGGTTCCCATATTGCATTCATGTCTATGCTTGACCAGCTTAGGAGATATTTGTGGCCAAGCATATGCAGTAATTCATTAAGCTTTCATGATTTCCAGTGATATTCTCTGTCTATTATTTCAACTTCATCCCATAGAGGGAAGTTATCTTCCTTTTCCCTCCATATATGATCAACTATGCCTGATTTCCTACTTTCACCTCGTGCTATGGCCTTACTGTTCCTGCGCTTTTTTCTTAAGGAGGTGGCCTGTTTATCTTTAATATTTCTTGCCACAGCTGCATGAGATGGTGTACACACAGTTCTTAATCATGTTATCTATGGGTGTTCTTACTCAGAATGGCTGAAACATTGTGAATATAGCAATAAAAATGAGAACAGTCAAAATGATATAAATAGTGAAAATAGTTACAATACCTCATCTCAGAAATACAGAGATATAGTGTTTCTTGTTCCAGTGTCCTTGACAAAGCCACATTGTTCTTGTCCTATTTTGTGTCTAATTCTGCTTCACACTATCAGAATTCAGATTCTTAGCTTGGTTATTAGTTACTTTTTATTGTTGACATAGTAGTTGTGATTTCAATCCCTGGGTTGGACAGTGTGTACTTTCACTCAGTGGAAACAGGTGAGAAATAAGTGAACAGTACTAATTAAAAATAAGAACTAGATGACATCCCTAGACATGAGCAGTGGAACAAGAACAGTCTATCCCCATAGATTAAATAAAGGGTTCTGTTCAGTATTCCTTGCAGTTTACTCAGATTGATATACATCTGAGTAAGGCCGTAGGGCACAATAACCAAAATATTGTGATAAAGCAATTAAGATGAGGACCAATATCCAAATGAAAATAGTGTAAATATTGTAAATAATGTAAATAGTGTAAATAATAGATGACTGTACGTAATTTTAGTTGTTCAGAAAGTGATGACACATTTTTGAATACAGAGTAAAAACTTAAATGTGACAAAATGCCTGAAAAGTTTGCACTAAAATGCAACAGGAATGAGATTTAAAACATTAAACAAAATTAATAAGAATTCATCTAAGAACTTAATACTAATACTACTAGTGTATATACACAAAGACTGTGGCATATCAGGTATTCTGAGTAGAATAAGGAAGAGTTAAAGTTGAATTTCTATAATTGGTTGGTCTCAATGGTTTAATCAGTAAGACAACTGACCTGTACATACTTTTTAATTGTACTGGTGGCTGATTTTTTATTTCAAATCTGTGTTGCTTGCTAACAATTACAAAATGTCAGCAAGAGTATCGTTGTGATAAAAGGCAATAGAAAGTAATATTTGTCATAAATGAATAACTGATGATGCTTTATCAATGAAATTTGAATGACATTAAATTTGACAAGAACACCATCATCTTTATTAGAAATGACACGAAGTTGACCATGAAACTAATTTCTTAATTCCTTGCTGAAAGAATTAAGAGTCTTTAAAAAAAAAAAACAGAAAAAGATTAGCTCTATCCACACTACCCCATTTTTGTAAGAGCCAGATCAAACTAAAAATGGAATATTACTGCTATATCTGGGCTGGAGTGTTTGGGTATCAACCAATGGACTGAGTAGAAACAAAAAAAATCTGTGCGCCAACATTAAGTTCAATTGCAAATCTGTTGTAAACAGTCCAGCAGTCAATGTAGTAATGAAAAACAGGGTCAGAAATCCAACTTTCCCTTCTCAAAAGCAGAAATGTACTTACGCTCACCAAGCTCAAAAGTCATTCTGTCTTGATGAGCAAAAACAACAGCCTTTATTCACTGAGCAATTTTTCTGATTGGCCACTCCATTCAGAGAGGAAAGAATATTAGCACAGTTCCTCTGATACTTAAAGTAGCAGGTTTTTGCTAAATATTTTCTTTAATTTTCCTTTGGCAAACGACACGCAAAACATGAACTCCTTTTTTTTTTTGAGGGAGGTGATTTACTCTTTCATTACACTCCCCCCTGTTACATTGGTGACACCCAGGGGCAGGCTTCTTCATTCTTGAACTTCTCCAGAGCTGGATGATTACTGGAGGGGATTGAATGGTATGTTCAGAAGGCTCATCTCCTGAGGGGTCCTCTGGTCTGATAACCTCTCACACAGTCTTCACCATCTGAAGAGGTACTCTGTCCCTACCTCCAATGGTAATTATCCTTTCACTTCCTGAGCACTCACTGATAGTCACTTGCTGAAGTGTTCGAGCCTACACAGGGGCACAAGTCTTTTATGTGTCTTGGCATTCCATCAACCAGCATAGTGCATGAGTTGCTAATTCCAGATATACACCACAGCTTAGTTGTACACTGGCTTGTGTGGAGCTTTTACCCACACATGATTGTCCAAGTTGTATGCCATTCATTCTTTTATTCATTCAGTTGAGTGTGTTGCGTCAATACCTCTTAGCCTGATTTTGTACTGGTGAATCATGTTAGCTGGCTCAGTTGAGGGTGTCATATTATCTTTAGGGGTGACATTGTGCCAATATACTGCTTCCATTATAGAACACTGCCTTCTGGCAGCAATTCTTTTGATGCTGTGATGGCATCGCTTGATTATGCCATTTCCTGATGGGACATATGCAAAGCAAAATTGGAGGTGGACTTCCCACATATTCAAAAAAATCATTGAAGAGTCTACTGTGGAATGCAGTGTCATTGTCAGTGAAGAGTTCCATCAGAGGTCCATGTTCAAAGAATAATGCTCTCAAGTGGTCAATCATGCTTATGGAATCCTGTTGATGCAGGCATCACCAAATAGTGAACCGGGTTGGGCCACAATCAATCAGTTAGATAGTAGTTTCCATTGTGGTGGGTGATGTCCATTATAACATAGTGTCACTTGTCAAAGTGTTTGAACCTACATGCACAAAACATGAACATGATTTTCTCTTTCATTACATGGAGTTGCCCATTCCTCACTTTCCAGCTTTGACAGAGTTCAAAAGTGATTAAACAGCTTTGGGGGGGATGATGCTTTACTTTCTACCCTCCAATCTCTTTCCCACAGATAAAATATTACTTGCCTCTCACTACTCCTTCACTATTTTCATGGCAAATTTTCAATAGCACTATGTTCCTTAGTTCCACCAGGCTAGACCTTCACAACTTTCACCCACCCAGTGTCATGTGCACAGGGTAGACTCATCCTAATTTCCTTCAGATTCCATTGGTAAAGAGGACGTTCTACTCAGACAGCTTCTTTCCCAGAACTGTTACTTTGTGGAAAAAAACTCCTAAAAGGATCCTTCCCCAATCAGTAAACTCTTAATCTCTTTAAGTCTTGAGTCAACCATTATCTATCCTAAACAATCTATCCTCATAATATGCACTTCTTGCTTCCTCCCTTTATGGCCTTACAACAACTTCATCATGTAGCCCTCTATCTTAAGAGCCTCTTGGGAATCGTATTGAGCAAATACTATGTTAATAAAGAAAAACCAAAGTTACAACCTCAAGATTCTTGTGAGTCAGTGGAATATGTTTTGGTTTTACATATGAGAATCCTAGAATAATTTGAGTTAATTTCAGCAGACCTGCATTGACATATGAAGAAAGAAAATTTATGCAAAATAATTCCAGGAAGTTTACCAATTTTAGTAAAATACAATCCAAACCTAAATTCAGGAAAATAACTCCAGGAGAATTTTAAGTGATGAGTCTTGGACGCTTTCACCAAATATTCTGAAATCAATCTTAAGATTTCCATTTAATCAGATCATTGCACGAGTTTCTATGTGGCAAAACCTTCTAACGTAGAAATGTTATCAGAATTCTTGATATTTATTTCTGATTGATGAAGGATTTCCTAAGTGTTCAGTGAATTTGCAGAGATAAATGGCTTCCTCAAAGAAAGAAAAAGACTCTTTATATTTCATGATGGTGAACATAACATGAAATTATAGTAGGGACTAATCAGAATATATATATATATATATATATATATATATTGAATGCAATCACATGGCCTGAATATTGTATTCAAACATGAAACAGATTGTTACCATTAAGTCTTGATTTCTGTCTTCACAGTTTATATATATATATATATATATATATATATATATATATATATATATAGATACACCTAGTGAGCCAGACAAACCTACCTAGGTTTCACCTAAACGGAACGTCAGGCAAAGTATGGCCATACTTTCCCTGAAGATCCATTTTGGTGAAACCTAGGTAGGTTTGTCTGGCTCACTAGGTGTATCTAGGTCTGCTCTACGATTGTATTGAGCTCTTTTGTTAGTTAGTCGTCTACTTGTATCGGGGTCTTTTCTTTGGGCTTCAGACCTGCATCTGTGCAATTTGTTCGACAGTAGTTCATGTTTGTAGCTCTTTCTTTTTTTAAAACCTTTTTTTCCCCTCGAGATTGATTTGATTATTTGCAAATCAAAAATTTGAGGGTTTTTCAAAACGAGTCTATTTATCTATATATATATATATATATATATATATATATATATATTATTAATCTAACAGATTTTATCATTCTAAATGTTATTTTTAATAATTTAAGAAAAATATGTGATCTCTGGCAGGATTTGAACTTGCACCCTCTGGGAAGAGAGAATTTTCATAGATCTGACATGTTCTAGATTTAATAGTGGTTTCCTCTGCTTGGTGGGTGCAAGTTCAAATCCTGCTGGAGAGCATATATTTTCCTTTAATAAGATTTCTCAAATATTCAGGCCAGTAAATGAAAATAAATGGAGCATCTACACAAATATGAGTATCCACTAAAAAATAGTGTTTAAAGTGATAATATATATATATACATATATATATATATATATATATATATATATATATGATTAATCCTTGGCCCCTGATGAGTACAGATCATCCAGCTTTGGCACCTGCTGTCCATGACTCTGGGTGATGTACTTGCTAAATCTTCAGGGATAAAGGTTTCTTATTCAGGCCAAAAATCTTTTCAGCACCTCCTCATGATTGACAACATTAGATGACCCACAGTTCTACACTACATGATCACTCTGAAAGGCAGACCGATACTTAGCAGGCCACGTGCAATGGATGAAAGACTCTTTTCTGCCAAACGTTTTACTATTCAGTGAAGTAAAACGCAAGTGATACAAGGAATCTTTCAAGAAGATGAGAATCTCATGTGACAGTAGATAACATAAACTACCAATTGAAAAACATAATAACGGATCACCTTGCAAGTAATCTCTTGGAGAAGAGGAGAGACAGTAATAAAACATTAGATTCATCCCCCTTTCTGTCTTTTACTGCAGCCACTGTGGATTAACCACATCAGCCATCAGCAGATCTGCACCCAAAAGTGTAAGGTTGAGTTATAAATAATTTCTGTTTTTAGTTACCAACTTTATTCTTAAAAAATTAAAAGACAATTACATTTTATTCAATACTAGCAGCATGGCCCGGCGTTGCCTGTGCTTGATTCAAAAATTGTAACACTCATACAGCAATCACTTGACTTAAAATATTTTTGCCCTTCATTGCCTTTAAAGGAGTTTCCTTTGCCATGCTGATGTTGCTACATGCCTTGCCTTACTTCTTGCCTATCTCATACTGCGAATTTTTTCTAAGCTCTATATTAAACATTAAATCTGTTACAAAAAAATAATTAAACAAAATGAACACAAAATGATCAGCTTTAAAAAAGGACTCATAACTGGAAAAACCAAATGAAAAAGGAATGTTAACAACAAATACTTTTTCATACCCAATCCAGTTCTGCGGAATCAGAATCAATGTTGAGTTTAAGCAAGCAAATGATCTAATTGGAGTAAAGTGCCATGCTGATTTAAATTTTTCCCACTTGTGACAAATGCAGCTATCGATTTTTTTGCATGCTATCATGCTAGTTAACATTCATGTCAGTCAGCTGTTGGCTCTCATGCTGGCCAATAGAAAATGGCCGCAAACTACATGAAAACTGCCATAGAAGCATGAAAAAATCAATTATTTCCACTATCGATGGGAGTTGGGAAATGCAAAGTTGGTCTGGCCTTCCCACTAACATGGGGCATGTGCATGTAAATTTTGGTGCAAATCTGTTGAAATTTGCAGCCCTGCATTCGTTACACATACACACACATCCTGCCTTTTATAGATAGAGATTCAATTACATATTCACCATTATTTGAAATGCTTCATTGCCACTTATCTGGCAGCTTCTTTGATATGTTTTCCACAGTTTTTCATGAACTCTTGAATCTGACTTTTCATTAGAGAAAGATTTCCTCATCAAAGCATTTTACAGCAATCAAATAAAGGTAATAATCGGTTGGTGTAAAGTCAGGTAGATATGGCAGGTGGGGTATTTGTCATTTCCTAAAAATGGAAATCATTTATCACTCAAACTAATAGAATTCCTTCTTTGTAAAGTTAACAATAATTTATGTATCCACACTTATTCAGCTAAATATATACACCTGTTTACAAATATTCCTACATATACTTATGAAGATCAATGTATATCTCCATCTACATACACTTATACAGACTGAGAAAATACCAAAGTTATATATTTGACCATTGTCTATTGCAGGGGTGACCAAACTATGGCTCGCAAGACGCATGCGGCTTTTTGACCTTTCATATGTAGCTCGTGGAAATATGTTGGCTGAGCTTCATTTTTCATCACAGTTAATATAAAAAGTAAAAAAAATTCAAGCTTTATAATTATTTACTGGGTATGATTTGAGACCCCATTGGATTAAAGCATAAGTTTAATGTTCATGGCATGGTTATTTAATTATATAAATATTTAAGAATTTAAATCCTAATTTTAATGCTAGATCTGCGTGAAGCATTGTTCTTTGGGGCTGAGGGAAGGAATAGTGGGAGGCATAGGGATTAAAGAAATTTCCTATCAGCAAGGGTTACAGAGGAATGTCAGAAGAATGAGGTCATGGGTAAGGGGACCACCCTCATGTCATGTGCATATATTATTTTAAGTTACTGAAATGAAAATTCTCACATTTTTCTTAGAAGTTCCCATAGGTCATTGCTGTATTAAATATGCTCACTATAGGTAAAACAATCATCAGTGAAGATTTTGAAAATATTTGGTATATATATATATGTGTGTACTTTGTGATTACCAATACAAATTAACAGTTTAAAAAACTGTATACATGAATAATTATTATTGCATACATACATTTCTTAACTTATAAACATTTTGTAAGAAAATGTGTATGTAACAAAAACGTATGTGTAAATTTTGTTCATGTCTTGTGGCTCTCAAGCATCTGAACTTTATTGTATGTGGCTCTTAGATTAAGCAAGTTTGCCCACTCTTGGTCTATTGCAATTCAACGTGGCAGTGGTTTACACACTTTATCACATTCTCCTTTTCTCATTTTTATTTAACATTGAATTGTTCAGCTATACAAATAAAAGTGAAGAAACTAATTTCTAGCATTTAAAGGTCATTGACTTTTAAATTCTGCTCTAACTTGCAACTGATTAATCAAAGGATCTTCAAACATTGTCTGACAAGGACTTAGCACTCTAAGATAAAAATTCTACCAAAGATGAAACATTTGAGTAGATTCTCTTAACATAAACCACAGATAAGAGGTACTTAACCTTTACTCTATCAATATTTTAGTTCATATGATAAGAACAGAAAATCTTCAGAACAAATATTTCTCAAACATCCACGCAATCTTGGCTTCAGTCACTTTCTCACTGCTTTAACATAGCTTCCTAGTGACTTTTCTATAAATATTATCATGGTAATTGTTCTAATGAACTTTCCTCTTTGGTTCCCTTAATTTAAGTGCAGTACTAGATTGGCAGCTAGGTCTCATCATTTTGCAGTCGAAATGGCTAAATGTAACTGTAAGTTCTTTGCTGACAGTTTCTTCTATCACACTTCTAATGTGTGGAACCCTCTTCCATCTTTTTGCTTTCAAGTTAACTTTGATCTACAAGAATCTAAATGCAATGTCAATCATTATCTTCTGTCTTCTTAATTCCTGTTCTTTTATTGTTCTCTCTCCTTAATAATGTTTTCTTTTTTCACATATTCTCTTACACTCTGTAACCCACTGTGCCTTAGTGGCTTTATTCCTTTACTTGGGTAAAATAATTTTAAAAAAATGCAAGATCTTTTTGCCTTGAGACTATTGAGAATTCTAAATAGAAATATGGTAAATGGAAAATCATTTCTTAAATCTGCATTTTATTCATTCCTGGGCAGTAATACTTTTAATTTCCTCAACAATTTAACATGTTTACAATGAAAAAAAAATACAGTAAATAAAACTTGATGCTTGATAATGCCAATCTAGTATTTTTTTTTTACTGATAAATCAGTTCAAAAATTTTTTTAAATTATACTCAATTGATTTTTTCTGGTATTTATTTCTTAATGAATTCTTCTTATTATTTTTATTATATATCCGTTTCTGATGACTATCTTTCCCTTTGATTTTAGAAGAATCACTGTTTCAGAACTGCAATGGAATAAAGCTTAACACAGAGGAGAACATGACTAAGAACTATGTGTACCCCATTCCTTGTAACTATTTACATTGTTTCGACTGTTGTCTTCATCTTTGTTGTCATATTCATAACATTTCAGTTCTTGTGCACTCTAGCCTTCTTCAGGTGATATACATTGTAATTTCAAGCCGAAACACAGGAATAGATTATTCTAGTTTCACATGCAATGCCTCCTCCGGCTATCTCAGTTTCAGTTATTTCCCTTTAATAACTCACTGGATTACATCAACCAACGCTTTTATCCACTGGGCCATGTGTAGTTGTAGAAAAGAATGTGAAGGTGAAACAAGCCACACCCTGAGAATAAGGCTGGAGGAACATCAAAAAGCTGTTGTGAGGAGTGAAACAATGAAATCAGGCATGGCTGATCATGTATGGAAGGAAAAGGCTAGTCATCATTCACTGTGGACAAGGAATAACACTGGAGATTTAGATGTCTGAAAGAATCAGTGTATATGCTAGTCTATGAGAGTTCCCTTAGCAGGCCTAGCACAGAAATAAATATATAGGAGCCATCTGTCTATATTTCTGAGATGAGGTATTATGTACACTATTTACATTATTCGGACTATTGTTCCCATCTTTGTTGTTATATTTATCACAATGCTTTGGCCGTTGTACGTGCCAGCCTTCTTCAGGTGGTTGGAATGTCAAATGGAAACCTTTATTTCACTTGTTGGGGGTAGAGTGTTTTAGTTCCACATGCTATGTCTAATAGATATCAGTTATCAGCTATCTCCTGTTAATTCACTTCTCCAAGTTCTCCACCAGGTATTGAACTCACACTCTTTGGGTCCTGTCACTGGATCTAACCAACGCCTTTATCCACCGTGCCATGTGTCCTTAAGAACATCTGTGTATGAATTTCTGGGACTTATAAACTTAATGTCTTCAGCAATGATTTTTTACCAGTGCTCATATTGTAATTTTTGCTGTTATCATTGCATGTTTTTTACTAGAGCTCATATTGCAATTTTTGTTGTTATTATTGCTTTTCTCTGGCACTCCTTATTACTGATTCCCATATTGTATTTATTTCTATGCTTGGTTGGCTCAGGAGATTTTTGTGGCCTAGCAATATGTGCTGATTCCTTAAGTTTACAAATTTTTCAATGATGTTCTTTGCCTATGACTTCAACCTGATCCCACAGAGGGTGGTGATTTCCCTTTTCTCTCCCTGGAAAAATCAGGTGTGGCTGACCACATATCTGTTCACTGTGTGAACTGATATTAGCATAGGAAAGAACAAGTGTTAGGAGTATAAATTTGAAGTGGACTTTAGAAGGAACCGGAAATCCAATCCAAAACAAGAAGCAAACATCTACTCCTGTTCAAAAGACCAGGGAGGAGTATATTTGTTTTAACACTGTCAGTATACATCTATTTGCAACTTGGGTCATTCAGGAGTCTGTCATATTGCAGTTTAGGTGTTGCTTTGGTTTTCTTTAGTTTCTATAGTTTTACTATGACATAGTATATAACTAGAAGATGGTTACTGCTGCAGTTGGCACTTGGGTATGTTTTACAATTCTGAACATTTTGTTGATAGTTAAATAGTTAATCTGGTTCTTCATGTCCCCTCCTGAGCTTCTCTATATCCATAGACACATCAGGAGTGCTCCTGAAATCAAGTGTTGGTAATTATTTAATTGTTTGCTGTGCACCACTGGATTCATCTTTCACTTTGCTCATTTTGAGTTCCTCATCTGAACTTGTCAATTATTTTGCCTTTTCCTACCTTGACATTCAGATCTTCTATACTGGCTGTGATTTCCTGTGATTTACATTGAGCCTTAGCAGTGTCCTCTGTGCCCTGCCCTGTCTGGGCGTATGCAACAATAATTGCTATTTAAAAGAGCTTCTCTTTCAGTTTAGGCAAAAGAATTCTGTCTGAGAGTTGACAGCATCCTAGATCAAATTTCTTCATGTCCTTATCTAGTATTAATGTTACAACTCTTTCATTTTTCTCTTCACCTGCATGTCGTATCCTGTACACGTTGTTGACAAAATCACCATTTCATGATGTGATCAACAGTCATGTGTCCATGATGAAGGCAAACCTTCAAATCAGTCACCCTATGACCACACCTGGTCATGGGACTCATGATAATGATGATGCTCTATAGTAAGACTGAATGACATCATCAAAAGTGATTATGATATCTTGTGCCAGACATACCAAGATCAAGGTAGTCACTAGCTGAATGGACTAAGACTGAATGACATCAAAATTGATTTTGATATCCCATGTTTATCCTTGTTTACTAAAATAAATTTTAAAGTGTAAATAGACTAATTATATTTTCATTGAGTATTTTAGTTTGAAAATTGAACAGCCTAAAAGTAAAAGTAGGAGTGGGTCATTTGAATTTATGAAGAAAAAAAAGGTCCATGGGCTGAAAAAGGTTGAGAAGCACTGCTCTATACTATGCTGGAACTATGATACCCAGTAACTGAAAAAAAAATCCTCTCCTGTCTCTGGGAATAAATCTGTTATTATTATTCAATCCCTTCTTTAGTATTATTATCAGGATAGTTCCCTTTCTGTTTTTCTTTCTAAGAGGGTAAAATTCCAGGTCCAATCAAAGAGTATTTCTATGTACAACTTACCACACTTTTCCTTTGGTTTGCTACATTAGAAAGTTTATTCTTTCCACCTTAAGTTTGAGAAATGCCAGGCTGTTCTAGGAATTGATCCATGTCTTGTTACTTAAATGGCAATTGTGAATCAGACAAGTGCAGAATTCGTTTCCTCGGAGTTGAAATAAAAGAACTGTTGAATCAAATGTAGAAGGAGTGTTTTAGATCAGAGTGCAACACAGAATGTTCTTGCCACACAAAAGGGTTAAATTTGGAAGGTGAGCTGTTTGAATGTACAGAATGAATTGCTTTCACAGTTGGAGAGGATATGGAAATAAAAAATGGTTATAGTGATTCCATTCAAGGTAAGGTTAGGGTTTATTTGGATCTTTGGGCTGTTCTTCAGATCAGTCCATGTAAATTAAGTTATAAGAGATGACTTTGGTCATTTTAGATTGGGTAAATTTCCAACATGAGTAAAATACAAGTATAGGCCAGGTATTATGTCACAGGATGGTAAGTAAAGAGGTCGGAAGTTCTGATAAATACTAAGTTCTTATAGGGAGTTTATAGATACGATTGAGGCAAAGATGCAAATGCTAATATGGGGGTAATGAAATAACAGAAGAATAAAAATGACAAGATTATATAAAAATCCTTAATTCTGTTATTGGTAATAGTAATATTGGCTGCTTCCTTATATGGAAACATTCATTGACTAAACAGCCATATTTCTGTAGTGTTGCATTGCAGCTTAGACCAGACACTCGGTTGGTTGACAGGGTGCAGTTTTTCCAGTCAAACTTTTAAAAATTACCCTTCAGCCAGGTCATTACCCACAAGTAATAAACAAAACAATTTCTAGCAGTAAACCAGGTTTTATCCTTGGGTTGTAATCTACTGCTATAGGCTAATGAAGTAGAGATGAGATGTAGGTGAGGGGGTAGGTGCACAGTTTAGCAGCTATCTTCCCTGTCTGTTCTCTGAGGTCTTCTTCATCCCTATGTGTGTGCTTTTTTGTGGATGGACAGTTTTATAGATAACAATTTTCTTTGTCTTGTCAGCTTTGTCTAATAAAGTAATTTATCTTCCTTCCATGACTTTCTCTCTGTCTGAGCCTCTTGCTCTCTACTTTAAAGTTGATTTCACTTACTGATAACCATCAGTAAAAAGTAAATGTTCCAAATCCACTTTTGCGACAGGTTCAGCTGTTTACAATTTAACAAAACCTAAGTTGGCTCATATTGCTACAAGTGAGTCCAAGTACATACCACGTAGACCAGGGTTTGAACTCACGATTACTATGTCACCAAATTCTTTGTGGAGAACTTAAACTTAATCTGCCTACTGATAAGTGCTTCTGCTTGTCATGTAGTCATGCTTTAGTAAAAATCATTGAAGCTTTTCCTTTTTGTTACAGTTGATACAATTGAAAACTTACTGTCATGTGTCTTTCTTTATTAGCGGCTCCCATATTGTATTTATTTTTATGTTAGGCCTACTAATGAGGTCCTCATAGCCCAACCTAAGCACTGATTCCTTCAGGCATCTAACTCTCCAGTGTTTTTCCTTGTTCAATATTTTCACTTCTTTCCATAAAGGGGGCTGATGACTACCATTTTTGCTCTCTGCATGATCATCCATGATTGATTTCATTGCCTCACTTCCACAGAGAATTCCACATAGATGTCTAAAAATAAGACCTAGATGAGATCTTTCTAGACATGGGCAGTGGAACAAGAACAGTGTATCTCTGATGATTAAATAATGGGTTCAATTTGGAATTTCTTGTAAGATACCTAGATTGATATACACCTGATGAAGGCCGGAGGGCACAATAGCTGAAACATTGTGATAACAACAAATAGCAATGATAGTCTGAATGTAAATAGTGTAAATAATAGTAACTCTTCAACCCAGGCATTCAAACAGAAAGCTGGTGCTATTTTCAGTTGAAATTCCTAAAAAAATTATTTAAACAAATTTTGATGAAAATAGGTTTCTCGAATCCACTGTTAATAATCTTTCTAGTATTGATGAGGGTTTCCTTCCTAACCTTTTGTTTGAAGTAATGTGGAACATCAACATCTTGATTATGCCATCATTTTTTTTGAGTTACATGTAATATAACAGTTGTTGCTGTTGTTGAAAGCTCTCAAGTGATGTGGTTTCTATTACGGTGTAACCCGGATATAAGAGACCCGGATATAAGAGAAACCCTGATATAAGAGAGATTTTCTCTGGTCCCAATCTAGATACATACTTTAAACTTGAACTTACTTAAACAAAATAGACCAAACCCTGATATAAGAGAAACCCGGATATAAGAGACCTATACTCCGGTCCTGATAACTCTCTTATATCCGGGTCACACTGTATTTGGTACAGTCCTTTCTTGTATTCTCTCCATTAAAGAAGAATGGTTTTCTCTAAGATCTGCAGGATTCATTTGCTTGATGAGATTTTTAATTATCGATCAGAGAAAGCAATAAATATCTCCAAATGAATAATTTGTTCAGGATTTTTTTTCTTGTTATGATCTTATTTTTTGATTTAATTTTATAATTTTTGTCAATAAAATTTGACTTTGTATTTATCCTTATAATTTGAAACCGAAAAGTTCAGATATTTGATTTGTCCTATTCCCTGCATGTCACACAAACACTTTTCTCTACTGTGTATATTTTTTTTTCCAGAGTATGGCAGGTGGATATCATTTCATCTCTTGTGATAAATCTTCATGTTAACATCTGATATATTTGGTGCAAACTAGATTTACTGCAGATCTTCATTTTCTTCTCATCAATGCTTAATGAATGTCTTTTATGAAGAAGTGCATTTTTAAGTGATAGATTTTCCTTTGAAAGTTCATTTTCACCAAACACTGTACTTATTCTCTTAGCTCTTGCTGATAATTCTATTCTAAACTTCAATTTGTGCTGATTTTGATGTCACTCATTACTATTGTAGATATACACTTTTCAGTTTTGTGCAGATGATTTATGTTGCTGAAATTCATTAAATTGTTGCCATTCAAAGGGAATATTTTTACAGAAGACACACATCTTTAAAAAGGATAAACTGAGATTTCTTTTTTATGGGAAAATAGCAATCAAATATAATAAATACCTTTTCCTATTATAGTTTATTAAAATTGCATTTTATGAGCTGTATCAAAAGCTTGTAAAATATGATCTTTTTAAAATTAATAACTGAATACACAGTTGAAAAGCATTCTGGGTGTGATGTATTCAGTATTCATTTATCTTGTGCTGAGGTAAAAAGAAAAATGGTGACAGGCAAAATACACATGCAGCATTGCATCTTTTCAAGTGGGACAAGACAACAGTAGCCACAGTGGAGCAGATGATTGATGAAGTGTAAGAAAATGATTTGGTTGGAAGCAGTTGTGAAAAGTTGTGCAAAGTTCAAGAAATGGAATTTGACTTGGAGGTCAAAGCATATATCTGCAGACCACAAGAATTTGAAAGTGAAAAACTGCAAGCTCTTTTGGATAACTTCTGTACAGTTAAAGTTGGAATTGGCTGAAAAAAAGAGAAACTCTGGAAGACATTTACAAAGTAGGGAAATTGGTTTCTATAGGAATTGTAAGAGTAAGGCATTGGGTACTGTTTTACTACAATACTGGCTGAAAATAGAAGAAAATTTGGAAGATATTTACAAAGAATGGAGAAGATTGAACAAGTGGGAAATGGCTTCCATCTACATTGTAAATAAAGGATTATGCAATGTAATTCCCTTTTTGATAGACATGAAAAAACAAACTTGGAAGATATTTACAAATTATATGGAAGATTCAAAAAGTGTGAAGATGGCTTCCACTAGGAATTGTTAAAATAAAACTGGTATAGTGTCTCACTACAATATAGACTAAAAAAAACAAACAGGATATTTAAAAAGAAAGTGGAAGATTGAAAAAGTAGGAAAATAGCTTCCACTAGGAATTGTTAAAATAAAACAGGGATATAGTGTCACTACAATATAGACTAAAAAAACAAACAGGTTATTTAAAAAGAACGTGGAAGATTCAAAAGGTGTGAAAATGGCTTGTATACAAATTGGGGAAGTAAATCATTTGTCAGTGTCACACAGCAATATTGGCTGAAAAAGAAATTTGAAGAACTAAATAGTAAAACTTGAGAATAAGAATTACAAATGAAAATGTAAGGGGAGTTAGATATGGATGTGAAGAGGGAAGATGCCTTTGAATTGAGATACATGAAATCATTAACAGCTTTAGTCCACTTCTTACTCTCAGCTGAGCAGGGTTTATAGATCTATTCACACTTGCTTATCAGTGAAAGACTCATTTTCTATGAGAGAGATTTATAGATCTATAACAGTAAATCCAACTGTTGTATGGTTCTAAACAACATTACAAGTAGAATTGTTGCATATCTTGAAACGACAAAATTGAAAATTTCCTCCATTGCATGTTTTGTTCTGCAAAAATCTTTGTCAGTCTAATAATAAAATGAGTGACTCCAAAAATCTAAGTGACCAGAATCTGGCAGCTGATCTCTCCTTTGCCTGAGCTCTGGCAGCTCAATTGGGGAAGGACTGGTTTGTAACATTCAGTACCTCTAAAACCAAACTCATCCTGGGTATAACAATAAATTACATCCAGCAGCAAGGCCTCTGATCAGGGGGTTATGGGGAGCATGGAACCACCTCTTCCTAGTTGCTGTTGTTCCCAGGTCCACCCTGACTCAAGGTGCTAGCGTTTGTTAGGGTCTCAGCTATGAGCAAATAGTTAACCCCCAAACTGGTGTCAAAACACTATGAATGTATAAAAATACATTTTTATAGTAAAAATAGCAGGACTATATTTCTGAAAAAAATTACCAGCAATAAATTTGACTCTCAGCAAAAACCCTCTTTACAAAAATATGTCAATAAAATCTGATTGACAAACTGATTTCTTATAAAGAAAACATTGATATGCCATAAAATAAACCAAACCAAATCCAACCTAGTAATATTCTATTCCAAGGAGACTCTTTGCTTTGAACAGCCAAATCAGACCAAAAATAGAGTATTGCTGCCATATCTGAACTGGAGTTGGCAGTCATCACTTCCCAGCCTTGTTAGAGTTAGAAAAGCATGGCCTTGTGGATGATGAACTATTTTCCACCCTATAAACTCCTTTCTCACAGATGAAATCTCACAAGCCTCTCAATACTCAATGAATATTTTCATGGCAAATGTTCAGACAAGCTACATTCCTTAATTCCAGTTCTTCTCACTTTCACTGCTAAGACGCCCATGTCACCTACATTGGAATCAGTCATCCACATTCCCTCTTTATTCCATTAGTAAGAAGAAAAGTTCCACTTGGACAGTTTCTTTTTACGAACTGTCTCCTGAGAGAATGTTTTCCAGATCCGTACAATCTTAATTTCTTCCCATCTAGGGTTAACCATAATCACTTCTACATAACCTTATAAACTCATCTTATGTTTATACAACTATCTCATTCCTCTACCTTGAGTGGCCCTTGGGCCTTGTATTTGGTGAATATTATTTAAAAAAAAAAATTTTTTTCCATTTTGTTATTCACTATATATATATATATATATATATATATATATATATATATTAGTCCCTATCATGAAAAGTAAATTAATTAATAATTAAAAAAATGAAAATTTAGGAATTTAAATTTTTTACCTAATAATATTTATTGTAATAATTATTCTAAGGAAAACAATTTTTAACAGCCATTTTGAAATCAAAATGTAAAATTCAATATGAAGTCAATTTTTGAGCTTTCATTAAAACTGAGTACATTTGCTCTGATATTGTGAAGTTTATGGAAAAATAATTCCTTGACATTTCTTGACAAATACTTTCTTTTCCAGATCATGTTTTCCATATCAGGTTGCTTGTTTTCTCTTTTGAGGACTTTGTGTCTCAGAAAAATATTTTTTTCTGAATTATGCCACTGATTGTTATCCATAGAGAAGTTGATTTAGTTCAACTGTCCTGTTTGGCATCTCACTTTCTTTATTTGATGTCCCTGAAGGCAATGTCAGTATCACATCTTGATCTATTGCACAGACTTAGGATCAGCTGCACTGAATGCCTTATATAATAATACACCAACCACTCAAAAAAACACAGCAAATCAAAAATTCTCTTCAGAATGGAGGTAATTACACATGCTTAGCATCTATAATTACAAGTTACAAAAAAAAGAAAAATTTAATTCTCATCAGCAAGACATGTCATTAACTTAATAGGAATTCTTCTTCTTTTATGTGCTGTGTCTCTTCAGGATGTGAGCGATCATGGCTCTCCACTTCCCATTATCCCTTGTAGTTCGCAATATGTTTTGACCTTTTGCTACTACTCCCAAACCCTGTTCTGTCATCTATTTGCTTAAGCCCTCTAGGTATGTCTCTCTTTCCCTCTATCCACCCTGTGAGTATCAGATTCTCCAAGCCCTCCTTTCTCATTATGTGTCCCTGAAATTTCAGCTGCCTTTTCCTGATGTTAATTATTATAAGTTTCTGTAGAACCATACCTAGCAAGTGCTAATGTTTATGCCTCTCTCTCTCTCTCTCTCTCTATATATATATATATATATATATATATATATATATATATATATATATAGCATATCTTCATTCAAACATGTTTCATTGAATAATATAGACATATTGAGTCTACTTATTTATATAATGATGCTTTCCACTTGTCTCGTTTCATCGTGATAGTGATTTTAAAAGCACACATGAACACACTCTGTTACAGTTATCTTAGAATTTAAAAATTTATCTATTGTAGTTATGGAATTTTTCACTAGACAATAGAGGATAATACTTGTTGAGAATACCAATATACTACACAATGAAAATAATAAACAAAAACTTCAATTTTGTGAAGCCCTCTATATCAAAATCAACAAATCAACACTCAACAAAATTTATTATGAATATAGCAACAACATATTAAAGTGCATATAACATTTAACGCCATTTTACATTTCTAACAATTTCCAGTCAGCTCCCTTATATTGAAACTAGTGATGGGATAATTAATCAGAATCGAGAATTGGAAATATCCTAACTTTTTGGGGTATCAGAATTGGAGAATTTTAAACCTAATTTTCAATTCCAAATATGATTCTTTGAATTTTTTTTTTGTTTAAAACTTAATTTACCATTCCTGGTACTAATGATAAAGATCTAAATATTTATTGATTTTAAACTTTTAGTAAAACTAAAATCTATAGATCATACTAACACTTGAGTTAACTATGATATGAATTTATTTTACTTGTGGAAGAAAAAGAAGAATGCACATTTCTACTCAGTTCTCAAACTTTCCATAAAGTTCGCTAGTCTAAAGTCCGTTTCAGTTCAAAATAATTCTTTTGTTTTCAATTTTCTTTTAAACAATGTTAATTCACCCATTTAATATTATAAATTATTAATTTAATTATTATAATCAAAATTATATAATATAAACACAAAATAAATTCATGTTGTTCATTTGCCAGGCTCTCTTTTAAGACAATTTTTATTATTTTTTTTTAATTTATAAAAAAGAATAAAAAATGAATGTATGGAATACTCGTCATTTGATTTCTTCACATAAAAAAATAACCTTGTGGTGAAGCAGTTAAATTACAGAAATTTCTTGTACACTTTTCTTACTGAAAATTTTTTCACATGATTTGTTTTTATAATAGTTTTAATCCATAAAATCAATTTTAGTCACAGTTATAGTTGTAGTTTTTTCCACTTTTAATATGATTTATTTTAATATTTTAAAAACAAAACTAGTCAAATTTCAACTTCTATTAATCTAATAAATAACTGAAAAAAAATCAAACCCATGCAAAAAATACACATTTACAGTTGTTCTCATCCTTATGAAGATTTTAATCATTTTTAATCTTATTTTTTATTTTAATGCTTTCTAACAGATGAATCTCATTCCTTATAAAATGATCAAGTTGGATATCAGCATTATCTAATTTTCTACTTACTAATATTTTTTCAAAATTTATTGTAAAGCTTGCTAAAATTGCTTATAACTCTTTAAAAAAATCAAAGGATATGTTTTTACTGTGTTGTTGCACTTTTAATCATTTTTCTTTTAACAAAAGATTCTTTTTGATTCTTTTTAGAAATTATTAATTTCTTAGTTGTGAGAAATTTGTTTTCAACAGTAAAATGTATTAGTGTTTAAATTTTTTTTAGATAAAATTGAAGACCCTTTATTATTTATTTAAGTTGCTGTGATAATTCATTTTTAAGTCTTATTAAACATCTGTAAGCAAATTTAAAGCAATAAAGATACAAATATTTAAGTAAATGTTCTGTTTTATAATAAACAGTATTTATAACATTTGCTGGCCTGAATGTCTGAGAAATTCTCATAGAAAATATTCATTCTCCAAAAGGAATCAAACCAGTATCCTATACGGAACCGTCATTTAGCTTGACGTGCTCTTAACTGATCGAACTACAGAGGATCATTTGATTAGCCAAGTCGAATTTACTGCCTTTAAATGTCAATCTGCCATGAATCTCTCACATACATTCATATCTGCTCAAAGCATATCCAAATGTAAACAAATGACGTCACACATTATTAAATGGACAAAGTCTGACAATTATTGTAAGATATTTTTATGTTTGGATATGCTTTGAGCAGATATGAATGTATGTGAGAGATTCATGGAAGATTAAAGTTTAAAGGCAGTAAATTCAACCTTGCTAATTGAACAATCCTCTGTGGCTCAATTGGTTAAGAGCACGTTAGGCTAAATGACGGTTTCATATAGGATACAGGTTCGATTCCTTTTGGAGGACGAATATTTTCTATGAAAATTTCTCAGACATACAGGCCAGTAAATGATATAAATACTGTTTATTATAAAACAAAACATTTGCTTAAATATTTGTATCTATAAAAAGAATGTATAAACATAAAAATGTTTAAAAATATATATATATATGTATATATATATAAAGAAATATAAAGAAATATAGTCTTAAGGTGTGCTATATTTCTGGAATAAAGTGCTCAATATCAGAGATAGAGCGTGTGTAAATATAAAAGTGAACATAGAAGTCAACACTTAGAGGCGACAGTCTGTTTCATGCTATATGCAATCGTCAGGCCTGACGATTGCATATAGCATGAAACAGACTGTCGCCTGTAAGTGTTGACTTCTATGTTCACTTTTATATTCATATATATATATTTATATATATGTAGAAATAGAAAGATTATTTATGATCACCACAAATCAACAGTTGCCTGGAACCTATATGTAATGTTAGTATCTATATTCGGTAGTACATTCAGTTAGCTGAGAAACACAATGAAGCCTGAGGTCATCAGCTGGTTGTTGACTGAAAAATGCAACAACAAATGAGAGAAAGTTGAGGAAATATGAAAGTATCACAATACACAAGAAGGATAAATGAAAAGGAAAAGAGAGCAAAAATGGACAAATTTTTAAGATAGACAGATCTGAAAGACATGAAAAAGAGTAATCAGAGTCAATCCATCAAGTGATGACCTCCACACATTAAGAGAAAAATTGGGATATTCTTTTATTTATAGAAGGCCTTGCCATCTGACTTTTTTCCCATGTTCAGTCGTGATTGTCACAGCTTGGGATAAAGACCTACTTAACTATATATAAACACAACTACAAATGTGTTACACAGGATATAAATAAAGTAGTTACTATATTTGAAATCAAAACTAAAAAAAAATAAATGTGATAATAAGAAAATTTTCAAAATCTATTCACACACATTCATATCATAAATTTGAGCCCCTCCCTCCATTCACACACATGTGTGGGTGTATGGGTTTGGTTTATGTAAACTATAGCAGCTTAGAATGAGAAAGCAGTTTAAAATTTGAGTTCAATTTACTTTCATGCACACTTGAGAAAAGTATGACTCCATCTCTTATCCCCCCCATCCGTGGGTTAAATGGTAAGGGCGGATTAGGCTCTTCCACATTAGTTAGCAACCAGTATAGGAAAATGAAAGCCCTAAATTTAAAACCTGCACCTGAAACTATGACTTCTAACCCACTGGATCATGGTAGTTGATTCTTAGTGGTATCTCTCTAATCTCTATGAGTTACAGGTACTTTCTTTCAGGAAAGAGTCAAGAAAGTGGTCATGCTCAAAATCAAGTAGACAACCATCTCTCTCTCTCTCTCTCTCTCTCTCTCTCTCTCTCTCACACACATATTTGAGTAGATGCTCCATTTATTTATTAAAAAGTATATTTATTTATTTTTGTCTACTGGCCTGCCTGGAAATTCAAGAAATCTTATTAGTAAAAAATATGTGCTCTCCAACAGGAAAATAAAAAATCCATTCCTTTCTATATATTTTTATATATATATATATATATATATATATATATATATAAATTTCCTATATTTATTATTTATATATTATATATGCATGGTACTTATTGGAAAGTGCTTAATATCAGTGATAGAGCTTACATATTTAGTTGGATTGATGTGAGTTTGTGACCCTGAGTTTCACGCTCTTTGTGATCATGTCAGAATCACAAAGGGTGTGAAACCCAGGGTCACAAACTCACATCAATGCAAATATATATATATATATATATAGTTTGATCAGAATGACCCAACAAGGTCTGCCTGTTTCATCTTTATTATATTTTTCTAGCTTTTAGATAAGGTGTTCAGTATTATATTCAAAGTTGTGGATAAACTGTCCAAAGTTCTTATTTTCTTATTTTTGTTTAACTGCTTTCAACAATCACAGTCATTGCCAAGAACCGATGTGGTGTCTATGTGGTAGTTAGAATTTCATTGTCTACATCCTAGTATTGTTTAGGAAGCTGTAAGTCTGAAATGGCCATCTACCATGCCATCATGTGTAACAGCTATTAGGGACGAGGCTGCACGAAAAAGTATGTAATTTATTTATTTACTTATTTTATTTATTAATTTTTTTCAATACTAATATAATATATGTAAACATTAATTATATCTTATACACTTCAAGATATCATCTCCTGTGGTTAATGATATTTTATTTAATATACGCTGCTTATTTTGTGTAATAATTGTTTCTAGATTTTTGAGTTTATTCACAACTTCATGCACAACACATTATCTGAAAATTATAAAAATATAATAAAAAATTAAACAGACAGACCTTCTTGTTGCTTTTTTTAAAAATCAAAACATGCTTAGATAAATGCTTGCTGCTTAAATATACAATGAAGGTAACATCAATCAGCTGTGACAATCTTTTACTCACATTAATCCTATATATATATATATATATATATATATATATATATATATATATATGAAGACAAAAGAAAAAACATTTTGTCCTTTAATGAGCTTTATCAAGGTAAATGTCTTGTTTTTTCTTTATTCATATTGTTTTTTACAGATATATATATATGTAGACACACACAAACCTACATCCAGTGTGCGATGGTTTAATTGTCATCTAAATTACAGAAAAATGAAAATAACACTGACATCTCATTTTAACAGACCTATTAATCAAAATTACACAAAAATATCTTGAAATATTAAAGAATAAATTTATTCAATGAAATCACAATTGGCTTTAACCATGGCCCCCAGACAACTTTGGAATCTACTGCAACTCATCTGAATGGTCTCCTTTTTTAAGTTGGTGAATGCTGCCATAATCCTTGCCATCAGTTCATCTTGGGTGTTGCAAGGAGTTTTGTTGGTCTCTTACTCAATTGCACCTGCACATAATAATCATGGAGGCTGCTGTCTGGGGAGCTAGGTGACCAGATGTAAGGGATGACGTGGTCACAGAAATTGTCTGACAGTGATGACTAGGTTCTTCTGCTTGTGTGGCATGGTGCAGAGTCCTGTTGTTAGAGATAGGATCTTCCAGTAGCCACCCTCTTGAGCCAGGGCAGCACTACATCCCCAAGGCACATGATGCAGGCATTCATGTTGAGTCTGAGGCCCTCACCAATAAATTTGGGAGTTCTTTTCTTAGCAGTAGGATTAGTACCTTTGTAACCAACATTAGGCATCCGAATCTTTCCAAATCCTCATCACTGTCCCCACATTGACACCCAACACTATGAAATGTTCTTATTGGAGCTTCCGGCACAAATGTCAAGCAGTACGGCATGCCATTTGCAAATTTCTGGAAGAGGGAATTGCATTATGATGCTATTTTTCTCACAGATGGGACTCACCTGACCCTACTATATTGTTCAGTTGACAAATTCAAAAACAAACAATGTGTATGTATGAAATTAAAAAATTAAATTGTGATAATTTACACATCGCACCCTCTCTGTGTGTGTGTGTATATATATATATATATATATATATATATATATATAGTCATCAACATACAAGCCTGTTTCGCTATATCACAGTTCATCAGTGTGGCTAAACATTCAATTGCTTCAAGCTGGGGTTGAAACCTGACTGATTTGACATCAGTCAGAGATCCTATCCCTAAGCTATCAGTGCACGGCAGGAAAAGGGATATTTTAATGTATTATATACAGCTCTATACAAGCGCTAGCAGCCAGAGTGCTCAATTCATTAAAGAAGAGCAGTGTGTTGATAGCAGCAACAACTACTGTTTTGGAAATTTTCCTTTTCTGTATAGTGCTCAATTGAATAATAAGAGCATAATATATATATATATATATATATATATATATATATATATATATATATACACACACACACAAAAGTGATTTATCTATTTATCTTATTTAGAATATCATTCTCATCCACTATATTTTTTTAAGAAATGAGTATACGTGAATATTTTCTCTCTCTCTTTATATATATATATATATATATATATATATATATATATATATGTTCTTATGTTCTTTCAAACAAGTTTTGTTAAAAAACAACAATCTCTATCATATTCTTCTTGTTGGCAGTTTAGTCTTCATGTGTTGGTGTTGAAAAGAATGATCCACAGTGTAAGGTTAGTTCTTCTTAATGTTTAAAGCTTCAACTAGCTTCAGTCATTTACAAGAAAGAAAGAAATTAGATGAAATTCAAAGTTTGTGCTGTACACATCTTTGTCATGAGTTTGTGTTTTTAATGTTTCTATTGTCACATGAGTGTGATATTACTTTTCAAGTTTTGAAAATTTGCCTTAGAATATACAACCGCAACTCTATCACACAGATTCACATGTCATAATTCTGACTAATGTGCAAAACAAATTACAAACAAAGATTACAAATTTTAGAAGCTATTCATCTTAAATATATATGAAAAAACAATGATTAGTGAAATCACTTATGATTTTGGAATGAATATTCTAAAATGCATTTAAATCTTCAGAACCTACACTACATTATGGTTATGCAACACCAGAGATTCCAAACTTTCTCATCACTAGGATGACTTATTTTGCTGCTCTGTGCTATATCTTATCAGCAAATCCTGCTATATGCTCTCACCATCTTATGTTTTGTTTTCTACTGCACATAAGCCCCACAGGATATGAATCAAACAACCTTTTGCTTCATCTATTATCCTTCCTTCTTGGTATGTCTCCCCCCCCCATTTTTGTCACAATCACTTTTCTTGAGTCTGTTCTTGCATCCATATTTACATCTGAGTGTTATTCTTTTTACTGTTCTTTCAATATATATTTTATACAATCAGAATTAAGATACCATTATGTAAATAATCATTTTCACCTTGTGAAATTAAATTAAATTTTATAAGATGAAAATGATCATTTATATAATGGTATATTAATTCCAATTGTATAAAAACGTTGAGCTCTATGTGTGAATCAGTTTTAATATTTAATATTTTATATTGTGCAAATAGGGTTCATTTGGATTATATGCCAATGGATTACTACCTGTATATATATATATATATATATATATATATATATATATATATATACACACACACACACACATATATATATATATATATATATACACACACACATACATACACACACACACACATGATGGGATGTTGAAAACATGTCAATTTTGTTGAACTGCAAAATATACAATTCAAGGCGCATGGTCATTTTTCTTGATACTCCTGTTTTTGTTGATAAATTTCTAACAACCCTCTCATCTATATATATATGTGAGTGCATATATATATATATATATATATATATATATATATATATATATATAAAACATTCACAAATGTACACACACATATTTATAAACTGCCACACATGTACACATACACATATAAACATTCACACATGTACATACATATACATATAAACATTCACACATGTACACACACACAAATATATAAATATTCACATGTACACACATTGATCACAGTGCTTCAGCCTAATGTCTTCAAAACCCTTCAGCTTAATGAAACATGTCTTATGACACGCCTTTCAGTTTGATGTCTGGGCTTCCCAGGTTTTTAGATCAATGTTGAGAAGTTTCAAGTTGTCTTTCAATTTGTTTTTGTAGCATAAGAGTGGATGTCCAATTGAATGCTTGGAGTTTGGTAGTTGTCCATACAGCACCTTTTTTGGAAGCTATGCTCATCCATTCTCACAACATGACCAGCCCACCTAAGTTGTATCTTTGCTAGAATGGTTTCAATGGCTGTTATGTTGTTACATTTCTTCAGTATTGCACTATATATATATATATATATATATATATATATATATATATATATATGCATATACACATACATATATATACATTAAGAAATGGACAAAGTCCGACAATTTATTTATTAAAGACATTTTTATGTTTAACGTTCTTTTTATAGATACAAGTATTTAAGTAAATGCTCTGTTTATAATAAACAGTATTAAATAACATTTACCGGCCTGAATGTCCAAGAAATTTTCATAGAAAATATTCATCCTTTGACAGGATTCGAACCTGCATCCTGTACGGAACTGCCATTTAGCCCGGTGTGCCTAACTGCTTGGCCACAAAGGATCGTTCGGTTGGCAAGGTTTATAAGCAGTAAATTCAACTTTGCCAACCGAACCCTCCTTTGTGGCCGAGCGGTTAGGCACGCCCGGCTAAATGACGGTTCCGTATAGGATGCAGGTTCGAATCCTGTCAAAGGACGAATATTTTCTATGAAAATTTCTCAGACATTCAGGCCGGTAAATGTTATTTAATACTGTTTATTATAAACAGAGGATTTACTTAAATACTTATATCTATAAAAAGAACGTTAAACATAAAAATGTCTTTAATAAATACGCATACCTATATATATATATATATATATATATATATATATATAGTGGCTGTCGACTCACCAAGTGAGTATGACTATCAATGACATGTCCAGCCCATCAGTTAAACTCACCATTCATTTCTTGTGCGAATAACAATGACTCATAAAGTCAGCCATCAACCCGCATTTCTTGTTACATATATGGCATATCAAATCATCTCCAGGTGGTGGAAGTTGACTTTGAACATCATCATTTCAAATGTGTCTTTTTATATACCTTGTCAAACCTGTATCTGTACTTGCACACTCTAGTGCATTCAAAGCATGCCATTATGAAATCGTCATATGCAATATACTGTTGGTGTTGGTGCGATTTCTGGTGACTGAGCAGACCTGCCCTGCACAGACATACCCAATTGCATTGGGCACATAGCCAGGTTAGCACCTCATGGCAATTCAGGGATCCCTTCTGAACCCCTCTCTTCAGTTTTGCATATTTTTGTGATGCCTCATGGAAGATCTTGATGCCATCAGCAATACCAGCTCTCCAAGAAACCCAGTCTTCAGCTAGAGTCTCACACTTATCCAGAACAATATTGCACTTGTATAGTGTCTCTTTAAGGCAATCTTTGTAACAAAGTTTTGGCTTGTGCTGCAGTTTTTTTCCCATTTCCAATTCTCCATACATTGTTTTGGTATTCTGTCTTCTGCCACATGAATAACATGGCCTGTCCATTGCAATCTGTATTTGTGTATAATTGCTTCCATAGAGAGTGAATTGGCCCTTTGTAGAACAACAGTATCAGGGGTGTGAAATATCCAGTGGATTTCAAGCACAGACTGAAGGCATTGTTGATGAAAACATTCCAGTACCTTCAGATTTCTGATAGACTACCCATGTCTCACAAGAATATAGCAGAGATGACATAACACAGGCATTATATATTCTAATTTTTGTCTGCTTTTTTATGCCCTTCTGACTCCAGACACAGAACTTGAGTGCTGCAAATGCATTGGAGGCCTTCTTAATCCATAATGCTATCTCATAATCAAGAGAGCAGTGGCAGTTGAGGGTGCTACCAAGGTATACAAATTTGTCTACTACCCCAAGTCAACTACTATCAACATAAATTGATGGCTCTATATACTGAATTCCTCAGGCAGGTTGATACATCACCAGTGTCTTGTCAAGGCTGATGGACAATCCAAAAGTTTTACATAGCACTAATAGTCAATCCATGAACTCCTGTGCATACTGAATTGTGTGTGCGACCAGGTCACAGTCATAGGCATAGAGAAGGTTGCGCACAAAACTAAAGACTTTTGTCTTTGCTGCAAACCTATGTATGTTGAAAAGTTTGCGAGTTGACATGTACCCTAGCATAATACCATCATGGCAGCCCCCGAACGCATCAAGCAGTACAATTGCAAAGTAGATAGAAAACAGTGTAGGAGCCAGAAAACCTCCCTGCTTGATTCCATTTTCAACCTTGATGGGTGCCGTAAGCATACTGCTAAAACTGACATAGGCTTCCATACAGTCATGGAATCTTGAGAAAGATCTTGAGAGGCTTTTCCAAAAAAGCAGAACAATTAAAAGTGTCAAAAGCCTTCCTCAGATCTACAAATATTTGATAAAGCTCCAATTGTTGTTCCCAGCTCTTTTCCTGGATGTGTCATGTTGTGAAAATCATATCTGTGGTCCCTCTGTGTTGGCAGAAACCACACTGTGACTCAGGCGGTATATTGTCAACTATTCTCTTGTTTAATCTTAATGGAAGAACCTGCTGAAGAAAGGAGAGCAATCCCTCTATAATTACCACATAATTCCCGGGCACCTTTACCCTTATATATAGGTATCATTGTTGCATCCCTCCAATCTTTTGGCACTTCTCCATCTATCCAAATCTTGACAATAAGATCACACATAAGTTGACTTAAATGTGTTCCACCAAAATGGAATATCTCATCAAGAAGGCCGTCAACCCCAACAGCTCTGTTCATTTTGAGTTCCTCCATGCCATGCAGAACCTTGCCCAGCAATGGTTGACTGTCAAGTTCTACCTTTATGGGTCTTTGAGGTATTTTCTCGAGAACCTCAGGCCTATTCAGTAGCCCATTAAAGTGTTTCTTATTGCTGTCATCTGTCCTGAGAGGAGCAATCTTGGTGGATCTGGGACCAGATACTTGTTTCATCAAGTAGTAAATCTGTTTGGTATTATTATTTATGCATTCTGTATTTCATCTGCAAGCTCTGACCACCACTTTTCCTGCATAGTTCAAAGAGCACATTGAACTTCTGCTTTTCCAGCTTTAAACTCCTTGCACAGTTTACTGTATTGTTCTTTGGACAGGCCTTTTTGCAACATAAAACTTCCTATCTGATTCTTTTTTGCTTTGATTTCCTTGATAGTATCATCATGTTCATCAAACAAGTCTCAATGTTTTGCAGGCATTTTACCTAAAACTTCCTCAGCCTCTTTAGATATATTCTTCTTCAAAGAGTCTCATGAAGATGTATCATTGATTTCAGCAATTTGTTTTTTTAGTGATTCCTGCATTTCCAGAGAATACAGTTTTGCAACATTCGGACATGCAAGAGGCTTTCCATTGTTTTGTCTATCTCTCTCTCTCTCTCTCTCCCTCTCTCTCTCTTCATATATATATATATATATATATATATATATATATATATATATATATATATATATATATATTATGGGAATTGTATGACAAAGTGGAAAATGTTTGCTTGTGCCATGTTTTGTCCTTCATGACTTCATTGGACAGACGCATCACAAGTAAACTTTTTCCACTTTGTCACACCATTTCCCCAATACTGTTCTTGATATATAAAAATATATATCGTTATCTCATATATATATATATATATATATATATATATATATGTATGAGGTAATGATATATATATATATATATATATATATATATATAAAATATAAATGTATGTGTTTGTGTGATCAAAGGTGATTCTTTTCTTGTTCAGTTTTAAAATAATAATTCTTGCCAACGACATATCATACAAATCATGTAGTTTATTCTGCACATGTATCCATTGATAATTGTGTATTTCAAAATGAACACAAGTAACAGCTGTCATTTTGATTAGAAATTTGAAGATGGAAGCAAGCCATAAAACAATGAGCTACCAGACAGAAATGTAAATATTCTGTTCCCCATTGTAAACAAGAAAATTTCAATAATTCATTACAAAGAATAAAATTCAACAAACACACGTCTTCAATCAGTCTGTGCAGAATGCACCCCCCACCCTGACAATAATTCTCAGAAGAATAAAATAATTACAAATTAATAAATGTTTGTTACTTATTTTTAATGAATTCCTCCCTGTTTATTTGTTTACGTCATTTTCATATTCAGTGTATAAAAAATATTGAAAATGGGTGTTTTTCTCATCTTCTGTTTATGAACTAAACAACAACAATGAATTGACACAAAAACAAAACTAGGAAACTGTATTTTATTTAGTCTGGCACAAGGCTATAAGTATAGAGCACCCAGTTACAAATGCTCTGCTGTTATAGTAGGAATCAAGAATTATTCTATGACAATATACTCTTTACTTAGTATGGCATAAGGCTAAGTGAAGAGCATCCAGTTAAATTCAAACTAAATACAATCGGAAAGGTTAGTAAGATAAGCATACTATTAATAGCATCTACTCTATAACAGTGCATACTTTACTGCTGTTATGTATGAACTGAAATCTACAGAAAAACTATTTTTATTGCAGATGATGATATATAGAAACTATTCTATGAGTGTCTGTCTGTGCATCAATATTTTACTAACACAAAATCTGAAATTACCATGTTATATTTTTCATATAATTTGTAAACTATTGTTAATTAGAAAACAATATATTATTTTTTTATATTTTTTTTTTGTATCAAAAATATGACGAAGTATAAAAAGTTTTTATGTGACATATTTCATCCTTTAGGACTTCATCAGACTAAATTTATGTTTACATTGCTGCATCTGCACATGAACACAAGGGAGAGGGGGATGCTGAGAATTAAACATTTTTTTTTTAATACATGCTTTGGGTATATACTCTAGCTGATTTCATTTAGATTCTTTTTCTTTAGGTTTCCATCACTTTTGTTATTAAATATCCCACATTGTGATACCAGAATATCTGTCAAGAAAGATGAAACATTGTCAGAACAAAGATGCAAATATACTGTGAAAATCTAGCGATGAAAGAACTTTTTAAACATTTTTGTCTCAGTAAATTGTTTTCTCTTAGAATAGTAATTTTTAAATTAAAATAGTTAACAAAATAAATAATGGTAGTTATTAAATTTTGTCTGATAAATATTAGTGCTTAAATGTTTGTGCTTAAATATTAGTGCTTAAATAGTAAGTGTGCGAAGGAAGACAGGACATAAATACATTGTATTGACAAAGAAATCATTTTTTTAATCCTTTTATCTAAAAATACAAATATTCTTATCCATGAATAAATCATTGTCATCATCTTTTTAGCTTATTATATAAAATAAAAAATGACTGCAATTAGGCATATGTCAATGAACTTTATTTTAATAATTCAAATCAGGAAATTTCTGACCCTATTTTAAAGTTTTTAAATTCTTAAAGGGCTCAGCCCTTCAATACAATGTCAACAGTTGAAGGAAATTCAAAGACAGAGTGAAACTTGGACTCAAAGAATAATGGTGTGATAATAAATAAAGAATAATGTCAGTTTGCTCAAGTTTCAGAAAAGGTCAGTTCCAAGACCAAACATTTTCCCAGCCATTGAAACATAATGCAATGTGAGTAGAATAAAAAGGCAACTGCTATTTTAATTGCTATGTTTCAGTAAGTAGATATTTAAAACTTTATGAAAAATAACTTTTCTGTGTAGCAATAATTACAAGAAAAGAAGGTCAACAAGTGCATGTGCACACACATAGCAAGAATTAAAAAAAACAAAACATATATAATTATACATTTTTTAAATAGCATCAGCAAAGTATGCATACGCAATGTCTTTAAGTGCTAAACATCCTACCTACTATGAAAGTTAAACAGAGCAAGGTTTAACAGCTTTCACACAGGCTTCATATAACAGGTAACAGAAACATCTGACTACATTCAGACACACCTGTGTGAAATAGCTGGGTGTTTCACTTCCAGCTTATAGTACAAGTCAAAAGATAGGCACTAATTTATGGGTATGATTAGATGCTTTTGTTGAATGACTCCAAGTGATTTTCTTCATAATAGGGAAAATATCCTGGTTAGTCACAGTCCATGAACTTACAATAAATGGTTGGCAAGAAATATCGCTTTAGACTGCACTAGTGTACAATGGCATAATGGGATAGACTTTGAGAATTTATAGCATTGAAAATAAATTTATGATTCTGTAAAATATGGCTGAATTATTTAGTTTCCTGTTCAACAACAAATGATGAGAATAACCCAGTTTTATATCAAGAACTTTTCAGGATTAATGTTAACAGAACAGGTGAGATACAAAAACCCCTTTAAGAGGCTTAATATTGGCTAACAAGTATCAGTGGATTATAAAAATAAAATTAGCATGAAATTAGCATGAAAAACCAGTAAAATAAAAGTAATACTGCTAAAATGAAAGGCAGATTATAGTCTTTTCTAGTTTTATACACTTAGCATAAAATGGTCATAAAATTCATCCATCATTTCTGTGATTCCTTATATAAAGAAACACATATTTAGGCAACCTTGACTATGTCTCCATATGTCAAGATATACATAAAATATCTAAAAGAAACCAAAACAAAAAAAACACTACCACTTCAATTCAAGTGTTATAACAGATTATGGAAAATGAAACATTAAAAACTAAAGGTACATTAGAATAGTGAAAGATACCTTCCAAAAGTTAAATGAACTATTAAGAAACAGAAACATGTTGTTAGAAGCAAAGGCAATAACTTACAGATGATAAAAGGAGACTTGAAGCAGCAGTGATGTGGTGCTACAGAAGAATGCTAAGAATACCATGGATAGAATATGTGAGCAACAATGAAGTTTTAAGGATAATGGAAACAAAAAGAACACATATATGACCAGAAAGAATTGAAATGTCCAGGATGCATAGCACAGAAAGAGAGCTTGAAGAATATGACACTCAAAGGACAGATTGAACACAAAGGGGAACAGTGAGCAACCTACCTAATGAACTTCTGTAAATGGATGGGAAAATGAGGCTTGGGATAGTAAGGGGACAAACACTGATGACCATGTTGGCATACACCCTAAAGAGATACAGCACATTAAAAGGTTAATTTTCAGTCACAAATTTATTTATGTTCTCAACATGAATGTCTTATTCTAATGATAGATCTTTTGTAAAAAAAAAAAAACTAGTTAAAAATAAATGATTTATTCCTTTTACGCTTTAAACTTGTCTTCTTTTGATATCTTTCTCTGGTGTGTGTGTGTGTGTGTGAATGCGTGTGTGTGTGTGTGTATATATATATATATATATATATATAGATATATATATATATATATAATCATTTATTCGAAAATTATTACATAAAAAGTTATAAAATCACTACAAATAGCCATTTTGTTTCAACACTTCTGGTGTCTTATCAAGTGATGGTGCCAGAAGTGTTGAAAAAAAATGGCTATTTTTGTAGTGATTTTATAACTTTTTATGTTATAATTTTTGAATAAATGATTATGTTTGCTCTACTCTGTATTGAGCACTCTTTTAAGAATAGTATTTGTTGGTTATTGGAATTTATTCTGCATACACCAACCCTATATTTATATATGAGACAACAACCAGGGTTTTGTTCCTGACACAACAGCTGACCATAGTTGGGTATGAAAATATCCTCTTCTGGTATGATCATCAGAAGCATTGTTGTTATATTTCTTGCCATGACCAAAATATGCTGACATTGAGTAACCAATGTTATAAAAATTTCTAAAATCTTCAATAGAATTAAGAGCTAGTTTTATTGTCTTAAGCATTTGACAATTTATGATTTAAACAAAGGTTTTTCCATATTATACTTCATGATTAACAGTTATTATTTACTGACTCTGGTAATCTCCATCGGAGAAGAAATTTTTACATTTGTTAGTGTATACACATATATTTTCTTGTTATTGTTCTATCTGCTTTGTCTCTTCTGGACGTGGGCAATCATGGCTCTCCACAGTTTCCTGTTATTTGTACTCCTCATTCTATTCTTTGCCTTTACAGGAGCCAGATCAGGTCAGATATAGAGTCCTGTTGTCATATTTAGGTGGGAGCTGCTCAGTTCTCACATTACAGTCTTGATAGAGTTGAAAAGTGTCTCAGACAAATTATTTTCTCACCCTCCAACAGGTGAGATGTGGTGAGCCGCTCACTGCTCAATTGTTACTTCCATGGAAAATGCTTGGATGAATTACATACCTTGGTTCTGCCAAGTTTAACCTTCACGGATAGGACATATTCCATCAGTGAAAAGTAAATTCCACCGAAACAGCTTCTTTCCACAAACCACTGCTTTGTGGAACTGACTTCAAACAGAATGTTTCCCTGATCACTACAATCTTAACCTGTTCAAGTCTTGAGTTAACTGATATCTTCTATCTTTAATAACTGCCACTTAACATAAACCTCTACTTAGAGTGGCACTTGGTCCTTGTATAGGGTGACCCCAAAAAATGGAAATTTTTGCGTATTGCCAGACATGAGCAAGTGGCAACACTGTGAAACAATGACTTTGAGCAAGTAAACATTTCGCCATTTAGAATTCAAGATGAAATTCACAGTATCTCAGCTGAGATGTTGCAGCAGTCAATGAGGAATCTCAACAGCAGATTTCAAGAAGGACGCCATCTACAGGACGTAATTTTAAAAAAATGAAAATTCCATCATTGTTTCTTAAATAGCATGTTTTAAGGTTTCAATTACTATGAATAAAATATTTTTCTTTCATCACTCTTGGTTTTATTGGATTGTTAAAAAGTTGCCATTTTTTGGGTCACCCTGTACATAGTGAACCTAACTGTAAAAAAATAAATCTCACTTTCCATCCTCTCTTAAAACACTTCCTAGATATTTAAATTTTTATACTTGCTGGATTTGGCATCTCCAATTTGTAATTTGCATGTTGGGCACCCCCTTTTGCTGACAACTGTACATACATGTATACTCACACAAAATTAAACACAAACACATTTAACATATTTTATTTTGCCCAATAAATATCTATCAGGTTTCAGATGTGAAGTTGAAGTATTTACTAGATTAATATTTACCAAGATGCCAGAGATTACCAGTTCTTGTAATATTAAATATAGGAGGATCCTTATATGCGGTCATGGTAGGTATATGTGAGGTTTCTGTGTTGGAGAGAAAGAGTGTCATTGACATATATTAACAGTAGTATGCTTGTGTGCATGTACAAGTAAGTAATTTGAGTAGATTTGTATGAATAACTTATCTCTTTTTATTTATGTCAGAATATTTATACATACACAGGGTGTGGCAGAAATACCTCCCACATAATGCTAAGTGCCAATGGTGTCTTCATCTAGCTAACATCTTACTATTATGTGGGAGGTATTTCTTGGAGTTATATGTGAGAGGTATTTCCACTACACCCTGTATTTGTGATTAAGATTACCTAATAACTTATGAAGCTTGGCTTAGTATGGTACAAGTATAAAGTAGTGAACTACTAAACTAACCAGATAAGGGAATTAGCCTGCAAGACAGTGTTGATAATCCCCATATCTTGGTTGGTACATTTATATTTACTTACTAGCATTTGACATTGACAATTGTGGGACATCATTAAACAGGAAATGAGTTCACTATACAAGCAAACCAATGATTGTGCCCAAGTAAAGAAGTGGGTAGGGCAGTGATGAATGTAAATTAGAATAAAGTGCATACCTATAAACTTTATATATATTTACATGTCCAAATGTGGGATGATATGTGTACCTGTATTCAGCACATGCCAGTTTTAGTATAAAAATAAAAAAATATAATTCCAACACATTTAAATATCTGATATCTGCTTTTCTGTTTAACCGTTTTATATGACATCACTTTGAACTGATTCCAATTCCAATGATCTAAAAATGCCAAGATTTATTTTAAAAATTTAACTTTCTATACTGGCAATATCAGGTTCTTGATAATAACTGAGATAGTTGAAAGTAATTGAACAAAACAGAAAAAGAAAACATAAATTTTGGACAGTCTATTCATACCACATCTCATTTGGTTTATTTCGTTTTATAGTATATCAACACCTCAATGGGTTATTTAATGCTGATGAGATTTTTAGGATAGGTTCATATAAATAGAATATGTATTCTTTGTAAGAAATCAGTTTGTAGATCAGGTTTCATTGATGTATTTTTGTAAAGAGGTTTTTTGTTGAGAGTCAAATCTATTGGTAATATTTTTTTCTTTCCAAAAATGTTTTGCTGGTATTTTTAGTTTAAAAATCTATTTTTATACTTTCATGGTGTTTTGACCTGAGTTTGGGGATTAACCATAAATCTATTGCTGTAATTTTTACTATAAAAATATATTTTTATACTATCATTGTGTTTTAACCCCATTTTGGGCATTAACTATTTGCCCATAGTTGGGACCATAACAGGTGCTACCACCCCAGGTCAGAGTGAACCTGGGAACAACAGCAATTAAGGGGTGGTTCCACGTTCCTCAAAACCACCTGATCAGAGGTCTTGCTGCTGGATGTAGTTTAATGTCATAGCCAGGATGAACATCTCATTCAGAAAAAATGTCATAAAAATTAAATAGACAGTCCTTCTTGGTGGAATTTAACAAAAGTTGTTTGAATTAATTCTTGCTGCCTACATACACACTACTTCTCTCTCTCTCTCTCTCTCCATATATATATATATATATATATATATATATATATATATATATATATATATATATATATATATATATATATATATATATAAAGGAGGCACGTTGGAGTAATGGATAGCGGCTTGGATAGAGGAATCGCAGAGCCGAGTTCAAATTCCAGTCGAATCCATTACATTCACTTACGTGCTAATACCCTTGTGAAAGGTATGAATCCTCTTCCTCTCCCTCCAGCTATGGGTAAAATAGCAGGACACTGGGTTCTATAGCCTTGGATGGCAACTGGTCTAGGAGAAGGATAACTCTGAATTCAAAACCTGCGGAGGGTCGTTTGGGGACCTTGTGGCACTTAGTGCACCAGGTTTCTGTATTCATCCCTTCAAAAAGTGTGGATGGTCCTGCACGAAACCTTCACCACTATAATCAAATCTCATATGCCGTTGTCGGGCTGTCGGTTTCCTGGAAACTGATCTGCTTGACCCTTATACGTTGAATTTCGAATGTGTAAACAGTGTATTAATGTACACCTGTTTATGTTATCTTAAGACTATTCATCAATTTCAGGGTTGACAGAGAGTGTAACAAGATTTTACAGTTATTAAAAATATATGTATATGCGTAAAAAATAGGAGGACTCTCCACATACGCATATCAAGATGCCATGACATTTGTAAGTATCTCTCTTTCTGTACATCAAAGAAACAGGGATCTGAGGAAAGTAGACAAATTAATAATGTGCATGTATATATATATATATATATATATATATATATGTATATATAATGATAGCTAAAGTTCACCCAAACAACAGTCAAGATAGAAGGTAACTGAATGTGTTGTGTGACATGAATGTAAGAAGAGGTAGAAGGAAGTGACAATTATGAAGATAAGGAGGATAGATAGTGATTGACCTTGGACTTGAAGAAGTTAAGACTGTTTTGTTCAGGAAAGTATCCACTTAGGAATTTATTTTACAATTTGTAGTTCTTAGTAGGTGGGGAAGCTGTCTGAGTAGAACTTCCTTCTTATAAAAAAATTGTGTTTGTAGGTTTAAATATTATGTAGTATTCAATCTGAGCAATGTGAAATTGGAGAAACAAAATACTATAGTTTTAAGGTTTGAGTTACTCATTCAGTAACTCTCTACCTTGAGTGACTCTTGAGCCTTGTTTTGGGTGAACTTTATTTTCAGAAAAAAAGATCTATATATATATATATATCTTTGTTCAACATCATTGTTATCAGAACTGATTTCCGAGTAGTGGGGGTGCTCATTCGCATGGTAAGGTAGGAGTTTTCATGGGATGGAGAGGTCTGGCTTTTTTTTCTATTTGTCTTCTGGTGTTTTCAAACAATGTTGTTTTTTCATGGACTGTTCTTCTACAACTGATTCTTTCACCATCTTCCATTTTCCAATTGACTGGATCAATTTCTGTCCTCAGTAAAGTGTTCTAAGTTGATCATTGAATCAACTATATAGGGCTCCATGTGGTCTCTTGCCAGATATGAGCTCTGAGAAGAGGATTTGTTTGAGTAGGCAGATATTTCGCATCTGGGCAATGTGTTTGTTGGTGGTGAGTCATGATGGTTTCTAAAGCTCTCCCTCTTTGTGCCAAGAACTTTCTTGTTCATGATCCTGTCCTGCCACATGTTCCACAGGATTTGACAAAGTTTCATATTCATATGTATATATATATATATATATATATATATATATATATATATATATATATATATATACATATATATTTCAGAAACTTGTCAGCCCATGAAGGTAGTCCATCTAATAGAAGGAAAACTGTAATTTTAAACCTACACTGTTTTGCAGCCATACCCAATCATAGAAAAGGCCTCAGGAGTAAACTCTGAGGATAAATCCAAAGCTGCAGTCCCTAAGACAGTCCAATGTTATGTTCAACTTCATTATGACAACTCCTACAGTGATGCAAGTGCCAAGCTGTATTAGCCACTCCCTTTTCCTTGGATGGTGTCATGGAGAGGGGAGATGTGCTGTATGGGCAACTGCTGATCTCTCATAAAACTCTAAGCAGACCTGTGCCATGGAGAGGAGACATCATCAGTGTTCAGCTCAATGGCAATGAGACTTGAAGTATCTACTCCAGATAGGAGTGACAGTGCTTTTCATCTTTGCTGACTAAGACGCATTCTGGGCATCAATTGGTCTGACTGAGTTACCAATGCTATAGCTCTCACCCATGCCCAGTTACCCAGATTTCTGCGATAGTGCCTGGTTCTGCTGGCTTGGACATGTAAACTGTATGTTGGATGGGAGAATTCTGAAGGTCCTTCTGTACAGGGAACTGGCTACCAGCAAATGGGTGACCACATATTTGCTTCAAGATTGTATGCAAAAGGACATGAGGGTGATGCACATGGACATCAAGAGTTGTGAAGACATAGCCAACAATAGCTCATGCTGGAGACATGATTTACACTAAGAGCTGGAGTGAGGAGAGAAGAAACGGAGGCTTGCCACCAGGAAGAAGTATGCTTGATGGAAAGAAAACAAGACAACATCAGGGGAGAGTGTCTTCACATGCATTTGTCGCAATCGAGACTGTTACTCCCGTGTAGGCCTGTACAGCCTTAGGAGATGCACTGCCAACACCAATTATACTGTAACATGCTTTGGACAATTTCGATGTTACACTATTATATATATATAATGTGAAAAAGAGGGAGGAATAGAAGCAGGTAGGTGGAGAGATAAATATTAAAAACTGAGATAGATATAAATAGACAGTAACTGATAGCTAAATATAAACAAACTGGAATTTATTTTTTATATCTGTGTAGATTGGTATTTCTTTATGTTCCAGGAAGTGTACATATATGTGGATATGTAAACTTATATATTTATGTTAATGAATGTGATACTGAAAATTTGTCAGGATAAAAATCTTCAAAATGCGGATTTATTTGTTTAGTCAAAAGTGCAATGGCATGTGTTTGACTTTTGATTTGTTTACAGATTTGCTAACTAGAGATATATGCTTGCTCACCCTTTTCTGAGTTTACATATTCCTCTGATTGAAATACTTACAATATGTGTTTAAGATATGTCTACATGTACAGCATTATGTTTCACTCATCTGAGCAAAAACATAATGAGCAGGTTTTGAATTCAGAGTTGTCCTTCTCCTAAACTGTTCACCATCCAAAGCTATACTGACCAGTCTCTCCTGTTATTTACACATTTTTATTGATGATGAAGAAATCCCAGCATGCAGCTGTAGGATCTGTGTATAAATTTGGGGAGGTATTTAACAAATACCAAAATTCCCTAAATTTTAACCAACAAAATTACATCTACTCTTTCTTCTTTTGTCACTATGTGGGATATTTGAAAGTAAAAAGAACAAGGAAACCAAATGAGATTGGCTGAGCTGTGAGTCTAGATGCAACAGACACCAGGAATTTTAAATTTAATGTATATATATATATATATATATATATATATATATATATATATATATATATATATGTATATATATATATATATATATATATATATATATATAGGCACGAACCAATTACATCTGGGTGTTTGCAGACTCATTAGTCAGCGATTGGTGAACACCTTTTAAATTCTGTCGATTACAGGAGGAATTATTCTCTCGATTTCTTTTCTGTCTTATGCAGGGCTAGGTTGAGGCTCCACTTAGATATCTTGGAGTCTATTATTATTATTATTATTATTATTATTATTATTATTATTATTATTATTATTAATATGCAATTTTCTGCCCTATGTAGACAGAGGGAGATGAAATTCAGGTTGGTCCTATTTGGGGAGATTACTGCTTAACTTAGAAAATATTTAGTATTCATAAGGTTATTTTTTTTGTCTTCCTTTAAATTTTCCCCTTATATTACATCTTGGTAATCTATTCTTTTTAACATCGGTCATTGATAATAATTTTTCTTATCAACTTCTTTGTTTTATACTGCCGATGATTATTTTTCTGAAGAATTGTCGGACGAATGGCACCTTAAATCCCCCCTTTTTTTCTTAAACAAGATACATTTGTGTCTATTTTAACAATAAAATGGGAAATATGATCCTTATATTTAAATCAACATATATATATATATATATATATATATATGTATATATATATATATATATATATATATATATATATATATTTTTACCTATAATAATTTTACACAAACCGCACCACACGTATATACATACATGTGAGGAAATATTATTCAGTGGAAATATAAAAATATGACATGTATACATTCACGAGACATTCATGAGAAATTTTCGCTACACTTCCAATCTTTGAATTTCAACATACAAATGCATATGTATAGACACAACACCACCTGTATACATACATATGTCATATCCAAAACTGCCCACATATGTTTATATATGTATAAATATGTGTGAATATCATTTATGTTCCCCTATTTGGCCCAGTTTAAAAAAAAGTTTCTTTTTATGGATTTATTACAATTTTATGAAATTCTAATATTCAGCAAACCAAGTGGTTTTACATGCCATCAAAAAATAGATTTTATGTCATGAAAAGTAGATTTACATGCCATTAAAATGTGGTTTTATATACCATGAACTAGTGGGTGTATGTGTTATGAACCTGTGGGTCTATATGCCATGTAAAGTGGGTCTTATATGCTATAAAAATTGAAGTTTAGATGAGTTTACATGGCAACAAAAATGGGTCTTATATGCCAAAAGTAGGTATGTGCCATTAAAAAGTGAATATGACATATCATAAAAGTAGGTCATAAGCCAAAAATAGGTTTCTTATGCTAGTAAAAAGTGAATTTCATGAGCCGTAAAGATGGGTCTTAATTTAGTTTTATTAACCACCAAAAAGTGGCTCTTGTAAGCAATAAAGCATAAGTGTCCTATGTCATCATCAATAAAGTTGTTCTTATATGCTATCAAAAATGTCTTATATCAAATAAAGTCAGCCAGATATTTATTTTATTAGGATAAGTATCCATTGAACCACAACTCAAAGTTACTTTGCTAAGAATATGAGAAGCAGTACTTTCTCCCCAAATTCAATAAAATATTCTTCTTTTTAATGAAAGAATTCTGGGAGCAGAAATGCACCCACCAAATGTGGGGTCTGTCATGCATTAATGCATTATGGCAACAGAAAGGTAGCCATCATGACCCCCACACATATGGAGATATCTCAGTAAGATCAATCATGGTGAAAGTACCAATAAACATTATATTAACTAGGCTCTCATCATTTTATGAAAGCCAACTCCAGTTTGGTTTTCATTCTGGTAAGGGATGCAATGATGACATATATGTCATTAAGCAACTCAAATAAATTGCTTACCTCTCTAATAGGAAACTTTACACTTGCTTTGTTGACCATACAGCAGCATATGACCACATCAATAGATGTTTCTATTAGAAACCACTTTCCAAGTTCCATCGATTTTAAAAGAGGGACTGTATTGATCTACAGAATCTTACATATCTGGTAAAGACCCCAATATAGAAACCAACAAGGAGAAAATGAGAACCTCAGTCTATTTAATCTTTTCCAAGACTATGCTCTGTACATTTACAAATGCAGATGTGATAAGATGGGCACTGACCATGCAATCATTCCATACTACATCACCAAGGCTGCTGTACTGATGATGAAATTATGAAGGAAACGTTTCTGGTGACATTGTTACTCCAATTATGAATAACTAGGATTTTGAACAGAAAATCAATCTGGAATTGGAATGAAAGCAGTGATGGCACCCACACAGAATCCAGTATAAAAATTCATGATATGGAATTAGTAAATACTAAACACTTCAGAAACCTTGCCATATGCATCAGCTATAACAAATTAAGTATAGAAGAAAAGGAAATTGAATATAGAATAGGTTGTGCCAGAGGTAGTTTCGCCCAACACCACAAATTGCTACAAAACATCAACCTGAAAACTCAAGTTATGATTGTGACTTTCATATGAATGTCATGCATGGTACCAAATCTATTCAGAAATATCTAAACTGTCAGCATTACACAACTGCTTTGAATGATGAAAAAAAAACTTTCACTAAGTGAAGCATGAGGATCTTGGCAAAGATCATCTTTCTCTGAACATTATGAACTGCTGCTACACGATCACAAAGAACTATACTAAATAAGAGAAGCTCCATCACTTGAGGACTATCAACAGCAGCAACAACTAAAATGGATAACAAATGTAACTTGAAGAGAAAATAATGACATAATCAAAAAGTTAAAATTCCACACCACTTCAAACAATACTGGAAAGAGCAATAACAGCCAAAAAATTGTTTTAAATGTTTTACTTATCTTATCAGCAGCCTTGCTTATACATGCTCGATATTTTGTTAGGTAAAGACATTGATTAATTCTTTTGGCAACTTACACTTTATTGAGGTGGAGTCTAAAATTTCAACAGAAAGTCTTCATTTTTTTTATTTCCTTTATATGTTTAAGTAAACCATTTAGAGCCTGCAGTGAATTATAAACTGGAGAAGCCAAAATCATGCAAGTTCAATGAATTAAATATCTAGGAAATATTTTAACAGAGGACAGAAAAAGCGAAACCAAAATTCCAAAGGCACATTGGCATAGTGACTGATGCTTTCCAAAAGCTAAGCAAAATAGTAAGAAACTAGAAAATCTTGTTAGAAAGAAAAGAGTATTTAAATATTATGTAATATCTGTCTTCTTATATGGTGGTGAATGCTGGACAATCTTCTAATAGATGAAGAAGCTACTTGAAGCAAGAGAAATGTGGTTCTACAAAAGGATGCTGAGAATGCTATGGATCAAACATGAGAGTAACAAAAAAGTTTTAGAGAAACTAGAAACAAAAAGGACACTTATATTTAAAATCAAAAAGAGATAGTTGAAATTTCTAGGGCACATATTGAGGAAAGAGGGCTTAGAAAATGTGACACTCACTGGACATACTGAAGGTAAGACGAATAACAGAAAGCGGTGCATATTCTATGAAACAAGCTTGTGTAAATGGTCAGCATAACAGGGATTAGGAGAGATAGTAAAAACACAAAATTTAATAAGAGCTACAAAGGACAGGAAATCGTGGAGAGACATGATTGCATATGTCCTGAAGGAAAAAAGCAGATAGAGAAAGATAAAATCTTGAATTTGAGTCATATGAGTTTAATAGTGTGTTAAATAGAAAGTCCAATTCAGATAAACACATTGGATATTTTGTTACAAAAATGTTTACTTTCAAAACAAATGGACAAAAACTTTGCTAGATTTGTAAATAGTTAACTGTTATTAACTCTAGGCACGACAAAAATTAAGTCAACCAATGCATCCTTGATGAAACAGATGTGCAATTGAAAAAGGCAGACATTGGTAGCTTGCAAAACAAATTACAGAGATATTTTAACTTGACTAAATTTGGACAGATTTACTTGTTGATGCACTGATAAAAATTGCAACAGAATCTGCATAAAATGTTGCAAGGGTGAAATTATAATCTGGCTTTTAAAATTATTTGCTAAATATTTAGTTATAATTACTGTTTGAATGAAAAATTAAGCAAACACTTTATATTATGACATTAATAGTTAATAATGAATTAAACTACAAACAATTAAAGCATTTAATTAATGTAGGCATGAGGAAGTGCTGAAAAGTTTTCAGTCCAACCAAGATGGGATTTAAAAAAAATCTAATATTAAGTCAGCTGGTCAGATTTTAGGAAGAGGATCATGTAGATATATTAAGGGAACAATATGTCAATGCAATTAATAGATTTTTATATCTTAAGTCACACACACGCTTGCTTACACACAAACGCTTGCTTACACACACACACACACACACACACACACACACACACACACAGATATGTAAGTTCATATTAAAAATTACATGACTGCACCTGTCAAAGTCAACAGTAGGTATAACAAATTTTTTATAGTTACTTTTAATTTGTTTGTAAATTAGTTATGGGAGAGTGGCTTATTCTAAAGTTCAATTATTAACTATTTTCTGTTAACTACTGTGGCACCCCAGTGCAGTGACAAGACATTTTTTATCAAGAAATGTTGTGATGGGACAGAATAAATTTGATTAATTCTTATTACATTTTTTCAGTTTGTGTTTTAGCTGTTTTCTTAACTTAGTTTTAAAAAAAATCTGTTAAAAGTTTACAATATTTCTGTTCAAGTATGTTTAATTGTTTCTTTATAAATTTGATCTGGTTATACAAACCATATCAGAATATTGCTGAGGTATGACAGTCACCATGAAGTATTAATTCCTATGTCCACAATGTCTATATCTACAAATGTGCTTTCTCCAATATTGTGTTTGTGGGCATATATGTATGTATATATATATATATATATATATATATATATATATATATATATATATATATATATATATATATAATAATTTATTTAAAAATATGATTCCAACGCTACATAAGTGTTCTCATGTTTCAACACAATAGCCGAAAACTTCAATATAATTATTTGAATTAAAGTACTAAGCTCTGTTCCATCTTCAAGCAAAGTTTTTTTGGGAATCATATATATATATATTATATATGTATTTTCATTTATTTACTTTAATTTTTTCAAATTTAAAAAAAATTTTTTAAATATATTTTCATATATATTTTTATATTTTTTACATATTTTACATATTTTTATATATATTTTTTTAAAATATTTTTTCTTAATATAAACTATCTAAAAATGCTTTATTGTAAATGTTATTATATTTTATTTGTAAGCATATTTTGGTAATTTTGAGTGGAAAATTTTTTTTTTTTGTTTTATTATATAATTAATAATTTCATTTTAAAACTTCTTTTTTTTTTGGCCTTCCTTGAATTTCACTTCATTTTTCTTATAACCCCAGCTTGGGGTTTTAAGGTTAACATCTGAGTTGAATTTGTGTAACTTTTCCATTTAAGCCAGACATCTGCCCTCCCCTTACCACAACTTGGGCTATTTTGTGTTTGTTTGGTTAGCACTGTATCAATTTTTCAACTGCTGTCTCTTTTTCAAATATTTAATTTTAAATTTTCTAATTCTGAAACTGAATACAATCTACCATTTGAGTTGAATAAAGCTAACACATTGACATTAGTTGAAATAATCTATACTCATGAGGTAATTCTGGATTTCTCTATTATGTAATGTATTATATATATATATATATATATATATATATATATATATATATATATATATATGTGTGTGTGTGTGTGTGTGTATGTATGTATGTGTGTGTGTATGTAATAAAAATATAGAAAAATTTAGTTTTAAGGTATGCTATATTTATGAGTAAAAGTGCTAAATATCATAGAGAGTGTATGTAAATATAAAAGTGGACACGGAGGTCTGTTTCATGCTTCAACACAATCTTCAGGTTTTGTGTTCTGTTTTGGCTCAACTATTTATATATGCTGGTCAATGGTGCATTATGGGTAGTAAGATCTATTGTATTATCCTAACGGTTATTAGGTAGATGGTAATGGTTATGTTTTCAAGTTATTTTATAGGTTATTGAGTGGATCCAAATGCAGTTATTTGTAACTTTTTGATAGTGTTTGTTAACTTTTTACTCATTATTATTGATTACTGAATTATTTCTTGTTTACTATTATTACATTTACTTGTGTTTATGCGTAAATTTGTTGTTTGTTAATTTGTTTAGTAATTACTTTATTTATTTATATATTGTTATATTCTGTGCTAATAGGAATATATACTTGACAAACATGGTAAAAAAAATAAGTAAAGTTTTATTGTGATAATCAGCACAATAAGAAATAAGGTAACAGTTATGCACATGGTCATCGCAAGTCAATCCAGTAGTGAGTGCTGCTATTGGAAGGTTGGTAGTTCTCGTGTAAGTCTGAGTTGTACTCAACAGATCCCAGTTAGACTCTTGTAGCCCGTTGACTTACTACTACTTACAGGCGGTTACTACCTATAGTGTAGTTACTCATGGGGGTGACAGGTTATTCCATTACATCATATATTTATTCAGATTTTTTTTTATTATATTTATTTATTTCTTGGGGGTTGATTATTTTATTTGTTTACTTTAAGGTAAAGGCTTTATCTAAAGTATGTTGCATTATCTGCACTGTATATAATGTATATATTTGCATTTATCATAGTGGCATTTCAAAAGATATTTGTTTTAGTTTTCAGATTTTAATTAACATAGTAAAATTTGTTTTCAGGTCTGCATTTTGAGATAAATTCTGATTGTTTATTTAGTTATTTGGTCTGGGAAGGTGATTATAGCTAATTTCTACTGAAAACAGAGTTTACAGTTTTTGGATTTATTGTTGTAGGTTGATGCTATTTTCTGTATTTTCCACAATATTTTTTGTGTGATTTGTTTTTTGTTTTTAATTTCCCATGTTTACAAGCATTCTGCTCTTTGCATATTTACTATTTGTAAAGGATATTTTGGGTGCATAGTTTCTGTTTCTAAGGAACTTCAGTTACTCTTATGTATATTTTTTTTCTTTGTTATCTGCTGATTTTGCAGTGGCTTGGTATATTACATTGTTTTGCAAGCATCTGACATTTAAGAGATAGTTGTTGTTTACTCTACAATTACAGGTGGGTTTTGGTTTGTGCAACTACAGGAACTTCCCTAGAAAGTAGTAGATGAAAGTGAGAAGAAAGAACTAAACAGAAGAAGAGAGAATTTATGGTTGTCAGCAAAAGGAACAAACCAAAATCAAGCAATTACAAAAATTTAAATATCTAGAAAGTGTTTTAACGGACGGCAGAAAATGCAACATTGAAATTGAAGTTGAAATTTCTATGATACATAATGAGGAAAGAGGGCTTAGAAAATTTGACACTGACAGGGTATAGTGAAAGCAAGAGGGACAGAGGAAAACAGTGTATAATCTACCTTATGAGCTTGTGTAAATGGTTGGCAGAAAAGGGATTAGGGGAGACAGCAAAATGACAAACTAAGAGAGAGGAAATTGTAGAGAGCCATGATTGCTCACATCCTGAATGAACATGGCACATAGAAGATGTTGCATATTGAGGTTGGTATAATTTTATGCCTATGGTATGTGTATTTGTGTGTGTACAGAGACAGAAGTAAGTGAACATCTCTGTTTACCCAGATTTGATCATTAATAAAAACAGACCTGTTGATATTAGGTTGGTGCAAAAATAATGACATAATAATGTCGTTTTTTGATGTAACGTCAAAAAACGACATTATTACGTCATTATTTTTGCACAAACCTAATAATTACTCGATTTACAATATGAATACAAAAGAAATAAGTACATTTCCCAATACCTTCTCCTTTTGGAGGAGGGGAATTGCCAATTAATAAAAGCCAGAATATTGAATGTACAATGAGTTAGCATCAAATTTCAATGAAATCAGCATTCCCACTGTTAACTGGGAACTTTGTCATTACACAATTCATTAAGAAATGGATAGAGTTTTCATTGTTATTTACACTATTTATATCTGGACTATTGTCCTGATCTTTGCTATTGTTATCACAATGTTTCAGCCAGTGTGACCTCTGGTCTTCCTCAGAATTTGCACTGCTCATGTCTAGTTCTTATTTTATTTAGCATTGTTCGGTTATTGCTCAACCATTTCCACTGTGTACAAGTACACACTGCCTAATCCAGGAATTGAACTCACAACCACTATGTCACCAAATTCATAAACCAACACTTTAATCCATAAGGCTATTGTCCTGTCAACTGTCAATTTTAAACCTAATGTTCTGCTCCTTCTGCTGTTGAAGCCTGGCTGTCATTTCTCTTTATTTATTAATGGTTCCCAGATGGTATTTATTTCTATGCAAGGTTAACAGAGGAGGGGAAATACAGTAAGTAATAACTGAGATACAATAAATAAGGACAAGTTCAAGATATCCTTTGATATGGACAATGAAATAAGAACAATCTACTCTTGTCAATTAAATAAAAAGTTCAGTTTGAAATTCCATGAAGGTTACCTGGATCGATAGAGACCTGAAGAAAGTCATAGAGTATAAACATGATAATAGTAACAAAGATGAGGACATTGATCAAAATGTAAATAATGTAAATTCAGATAATGTTGTGTAGAAAGATAGCCAACCTTCTCTACATTAATTTTTGAACATGAACTCATTCATCGGCTATGAGTAGGACGTCTGCTCATAGAAATGGTCATCACAAAATGGGTCACAATGTTGGTCATGAAGCATAGCATTTGAGCTGTACACATTGCCCCACTGAACTATGATAGGCTCTATTACAGTATTATTAACTAGAACTACAAGCTTTTTCCACACTTCATAACAGATAGAAATTCACAATATTTCATACAATTTTTATAGTCCTGGGTATGATGATAAACTACATCCAGCAGCAAGGACTATGATCAGAGGTTTTGAGAAGCATGGAACCACCTCTTAATTGCTGGTGTTCCCAGGTCCACCCTGACCTGGGGTGGTAGTACATGTTAGGATCCCAGCTATGGGTAAATACTGAACCCCCAAACAAAAACAAAATACTATGAAAGTATAAAAATACAAGTTTATAGTAAAAATACCAGCAATACATTTTTATATATAATTATATTAAAAGGACCAACAATACATCTTATCTGTAATTGAAGGTAAAGAACTGAGTTCAAAATATTTAGATTTCAGCATTAAATAACCCATAGAGGTTGATATGCAGCTAAATAAAACCAAACAACCAAATGACTCAATTTTTAATGATAGAACTTATCACTTCCAATCCTCATGACTCATTTTGCTAAAATTATTTGTGATTTTCATGATTTTCTTCTTGAAAAAACAAGTAAGAATATAATGTGAAATAGTCATGAACATCAGAGGGAAGACCAATGACACTAAATTTGTTTTACTCATCTAATAAGGTCATTTGTGTAAACACAGCAGCTATAAATGGGGGTAATGATTATTGAATTAATCAAACAGACAATTATGACATTAGAGAGTAAGTTTGATTTTCACTGAGTAAACCAACAAGGTTTCCATGAATCTCATTACTTTATAGAATATTACAAAAATTCAAATTATTTTCATGTATGTCTTGCCCAGCCAAAATAACGGTGTAACTTTATTATTAAGTTTAAATAGAAACATGAGAAAAGTTGAAACTTACTGAAACTTAAAATTATACTGGTTTTATTTTGAATTGGAAATTAAGTTCATTAAAAAAACAAAAATGATTCATCTGGAAATTCAGCTTTATCAATGAAAAACTTGTTTGTAAATTTGGACAGGCTATTTTTTTATTTGTTAATTTGCTATGAATATTATATGAATGAAGATAAAATATCAATTGCCTCAAATTATTAATTTGAGATTTTAATCAAATCACTGACGTTTTAATGTTCAATTTAATGTTCCTGTTCAGTCAATAAGAAGAGAAAAATGAAAATGAGCAAGAGAGAGAGAGAGAGAGAGAGAGATTACTTGTAATGTGAGTAGAGAGAGAGAGAATTAAATAGAAAGAAGGGAGTGAAAAGGTAGGTGAAGGGCAAAGAGAAAAGAAAATAAGAGTAGAGTTGAAAATAAAGAAAACATCCAAGTAATGGAAAGGATAATAACCGGAGAAAGGGGAATGAGCCTGACAGCTAAAAAAGGTAAAGGGAAAAGGTAACAAAAGGGGAGGGGGAAAGAGAGAGAGAGAGAGATAGATAGAGAGAGAGAGAGATAGAGATAGAGATAGAGAGAGTAGCCAACTGACCAGTCTTTCACCAAGATCAAAGCAAAAAAGTCTTGTCATTTTGACCTTTCAGTAGATGTGAACAACAAGAGTCACAGACTCCTCTTGTAATCAGTCCCATTAATGCTGGTTTATGGTCAAAATTTTCCTTCTCTAATGTTGACTGTTGGCCAAAGGTAACAATCTGTCTGCCTAGGCTTGTAATGGTTGAATTTTATTTTCCTTCACTTACACTGGCTGCCACTCAAGGCAGCAGAGACCAGTCTGCCTTGCTATTTAATCAACAGCAGGTGAAGGCAGTGAAGAGAAGTCATGCTTTTCCCTAAGGGCAAGAGCTGAAATTAACAAAACTGACTTGATCAGAATTTGAACTTGGCAAGCCAATTCCATTTCATGCATCAATAACCATGGCACTACTTGTACATCATGATAAGAGAGAACAAAAACAAAGTCCAGAAGAATATAGAGAAAAAGAGATATAAAATTATAAGCATGATGACATATATGAGTCGGGTAGCAAACATTGATGAGGAAAAAGAATTCCCAAGGATATGAGTGGGAGGGAAAAAGAAAAAAAAAGTTTTTAGTGGACACAGCCTGTACCCCCAGTGTAAGCAACATAAGATTGCACAGGAGACTAAATCTGTGAAGACTGGGTTATCTCTCACATGACCGAAAATCTGTGTAGTGATCTCATTAGATGCCATAAAAGCCAGTCTTTATTAACACTGGGGAAGGATTTGAAGGAACATCATTGCTTTGACAGGGATGAATTATTACAAATCAGCTACAAGCAAACTATGTTGGAGGAAAAGTTTGATATCAAACTTATATCAGAGTTTGATGTCTCAGGTGCTGGCCGAACATGGTTGAATGGATAGATAAAGCAGAACTTATTTCTCAGATGTGTGAAGTAAAGCAGCCAGAACATATGATTCCTCTAAGACTGTCTGGTGGGGTATTTCCTGCTTATCAGCAATTAAGTGAAGAGAAAACAGACGTTGAACACATAAAATTGGCCCTTTACACAGTGTTCATGATGGCTGGGTTTGTTGCCTATGAACAATTCTCTGAGCAGCACCTTCAACCAGTGGTATGCATTGAGGTGTACTTGGCAGAACTCTGCAAACTGGCTGTATTGTTTGGGGACATCAGTGAATGTGGCTTGGTGTGCACTTTTGTCAAGGAGTTGCCAAATTATGGGAAACAGCTCCTTTGTGCTTCTTTTTGGATGGAGGTATTGACCCTTGAACAAACTTGTGCTCAAGCTATAATGAAAGACGAGAACCCAGATGAAGACTTGGCAGTAGCAGCAGTGCAAGAGATACCCTAAAGGACTATGCACCCTCCTCGTAGGTGTTCTAATGACATAATTTGATTTGTTGTCAATGCAATGGCCTTAATCCTTTTGCCAAAGATTGCAAAAGCCTACTCAGAGGAGGCAGAAAGCCCTGTATTTGTTATTACACTTGCAATAAGATAGGCCACATATCCTGAGATTGTCTGGGGAAAAAGAGCTAGGGGAATTAAGGACGAAGATGACCATTCAACTGATGTTGATTGTAACCAACTAAATGATGATGACAACAATGAAGTTTGGCAGATTGTGACAAGGTTACCTCAAGAAGCAAGTGAGCCTGCTGAACCACGTCTTTGAAGAAGCAGCAAATGTAAAAGGCTGCTCCCACCAGCTACTATCTGCAATATAGTGAGATCAGGGGTGGGGTGTAGTAGACATAGCTTGTCCCTCCACCCCCCCAGTTTAAGTGACATAAGATCGTCTATGCTTTGCATGGGAGACTCAATCTGGGCTGACTGGGTGATCTCTTACGTGACTGGAAATCTGTGTAGCGATCTTGCTGGATGCTGTAAAAGCCAGTCTGTTAACACTGGGGAGGGACTTGAAGGGACACCACCAGCGTGACAGTAGTGAATTACAACAACTGAGCTACAGAGTTTAAATAGAAAATGAGGCCAAGGAAGAAAGAAATGGGAGAAAGAAAAGGACTCAAGAAAGACAGAAAGAGATAACAGAAAAAAAAAGAAAAGGTGAAAAAAGAATTTAGAAAAGAGAAAAAAAGTGAAAAAGTTTGTTCAAGAGAAAAGAAAGGCAGTGAGAGAGGAAGAAAAAAACAAAAAAAAAAAGATGGAAGATCTAGAATGTAAGATAGAAATGACATCAGAATGTTGTACAATAATAGGAAACTTTGCTTTTTGATTCAAGATGTCATATTGAAGGAATTCTGTTTGTTGAAGCACTGCGTCAGTTTGAAAAGGGAGTGCAGATCTTTAAGGAAGATCTAATATGGGAAAGATCCCAATATGGCTGATACAATGAGATTATGACAGGAAATTAAAAAGAGAAGAAATGCCTGACAAAAAAAAAAAAAATATTTGAACAAGAAAAACAATTTTGACAAAAAAAAATCAGTTTTCCCATGAATAAAAGAAGAGATAGTGGTGTGTATGAGTGTGTAGTGGTGGTGGTAGAGGGTAGATTTGAATAACTTTCAGGATTGAGGGGATGGAAAATAAAGGAAATTAATATGATAGAAAAATACAAAAATCATTGAATTATAATTTTTTGTTCAATTTCAAACTTGCATAATATAAAAGGTTTTTTTTCAAATAATTTATAAAAAAATTAAGATTCTTTATTTTTATAATTTTTATGTTTTACTTAATTTTTTTTAATTATTATTATTTCCCATTACAATAGGCCACATCAGTCAACAATACACCAAAAAGGAGAGAGTCAGAGTCATATCATAATGTCTACAGCAAAAGTTCAAGGAAACTAGGCAAATTCTAGAAGAACCACCTAAAACACTGACCTGGAGATGTATGCCTTATCAAGAACATATACAGATTCTGCAGATTGAAATACTGACTTTCATGGAATTTTACCATTGTTGAGGGCAAATAAATATTTATTAAAAGAGCAGGTTTATTACTGAAAATTACCAAGAAAAAAATGAAAAGATGGAGTTAGTCTGAGGCACAAACTGCAACTTATGGTATTACAGACTGAAATTCTTGCAAAGTTCAGACCAAAAATAGAATATTATTTGGGCTGTCAGATTTGCACTTGAATAAAACCAAGGTTCTACAAACCTGAACCAGGAAACCTAGTAAAATCTACGCAACTATTTGAGAGCCCTCTTCCATCTTAATCCTGAAACAAATATCTACTATCATTGATGAGTATTCATGATTCCTTTTTGCCTTTCCCTGTCATGATGTAAGTGCAATGATGGTCATCACTGTTCTCAATATTTGGATTGCCAGCATATATTCATACAGATCATTGGACCTCTTTGATGTCCAATCAACTAAGAAAATTCCTATTGGTACAGGGAGTGGCTGTAAGTCTTAACTACCCATACAAGGCTCACTGGAATGGACAGTGTGAGAGATACAATGGCATAATATGAAAGACCATACAGTTAGCACTCAAAAACCAAAACCTGCCAATCAGGTATTGGAAAGATATAATAACTGAGGCTCTGTATGCTACAAGAACATTATTGTGTACAAGAACTAATGCAACATCTCATTTTTAAATTTCCGAGGCAAAGTTTGGATGAGATCTCCCTCCCTTTGTGGCTCTCACAGCTAACAAAGCAAGTATGATTCTCCTGTGAGTAAGGTGGACCTGCTCGAGGCAAATCCACTCTATGCCCACATCCAGCACCCTGACAAGAGACAGTTGAATGTTTCCCACAGAGATTTGGTCCCTGCTGATGAGTTAGAAAACCAGAGAGAGGAAGAGTACTCCCCTGAAGCAATGGATTCTGAGGAATAAGGGCTTGATGGTGGCAATTCAGAGATCAACACCAGAAAAGCCCCCTCAAAATGATAATATACTACCGCAGACTTTGATTAATCAGCTTTCAGAATCAGAGCATCCCATGCAAAAAGGAGACAAAAACAATATGAGATAAAATACTTCTGGCCATCTATTCCCATAAAATCTGAAAGCCCAGATCAGCTGCCACCGAGATGATCCCAGAGAATTGTCAAGAGATCCAGTCACCTGGATGATTTTGTGTTGGACTAGGAGAAAACAAAGCCAGTATGAATGTCATAAGACAAAGCAGTTACCTCCCCTGTTTTATAATTTGTATAAATAAGTCATATTGTCTGAGTCGAAACAGCAAGACTCTGCAGTTACATTCAATAAAGGCACATTAAGCCAAACTAGACTCTGAGTTTTCATTACAACACTTTGTTTAGTTTCTGAAAGGCATCTAGCTATTCATATACACCTTTCTGTCATGGATATCTGTGCCACATTTTACATCCCCTGTTAATACACTGCACAGATAGTTAAATCCCTGAACCTGATTGATTTTGACATCCCCCATATTTAGTTCAGAGTTTTGGATGTATCTTTTGCTAACAATACTTTTACCATTCTGATAAGCAAAAGTGATCTGGAGATGATGCACACACACACGCACACACACACATACAATAATTAAGCAACTAGAGAATGAAGAATGAAATAGAATTTTGTTTTTAATTCCCTCATTTGTCTATTTTCTTAATTCAACATTTATAGTTTTCGTTCGTCAGCACCTTCTCAAATTCAAACAGCAAACATCAAAAAGAGAAATATCTAAACACTGCATCTGGTTCTCAAAACAGATAATTACCAAAATATAGATAGCTAGAAAGAAGTTAGAAGACTGTAAATGAAAGAGAACATTCTAACAAAGTACAGAAATGCATTAACATGCTTTTTTTCTGAAAAAAAATACAAGTAGATGTTACAAAAAGACTTTACCCACAAGTCAGGCATGGTGCAAAGAACTGTCTCTGATGAAGCCTAGGACACATATTTCTTTGTACCTCTGTAAATACAGAACTCAGCTGATTGGTTGTTTAAGGGTTACATGACTGGCACGATTCACACTGATTGGAGAAGAAAAAAGGAAGTTATCCAGAATGATATTCATTTAAAAGACATGAAGAAACAGATACAGATATATCGTACAAAATTTAAATGAAAAATCATTTGTATTATTTACAATTAAAATGTTAGCTAATAAGATTAAAATTTTAATACAATTAAAATTTTGGGTGTGTGTAAAATGGAAATAAAAAATGAAAGAGAAAAGAAGTTGAACAACACAATGAGCAACTGATTTGCAACATCTGCATGATTTGTTTTTCCTTTCATGGTTTAAGTTTTGTCATTTTCTGTGCCTCATTTTGTTATATTTTGTTGAGAAACAGGAAGGAAACAACACCAAAAAACTATTGATCAATGACTTCACTTTTTATTAGGTTGTTGCAAAAATAATGTCGTTTTCTCATATATGTTACTATGTGAGAAAACGACATTATTTTTGCAACAACCTAACAATAGTTCATGGTGAGTACCAAAAAATTCATCTCTGCAGAATTTAGCGTTTGAGTTGCTTTCCCAACTGAAACATTTTAAATGTTTTTTTCTCCTTTTAATATTTTAAAACTTTTCTTTAAGTGTGCACTTTTTTCATTTTTTTATGAATTTGTTGCAGCAATGTGATTGTCAAGGTACATGATAGTTTTCTCTTAACCTTTTTACTGCTGCGATGTTCATGAAAAAATATTCATTTCTATTTTTAATTTTTTTTTTCAGTCAGATTTCTTATTCAAAACTTCAATGAACTACATTTTAAATGCTTTAAAAAGGGTGAAAAGAACAGCCAAAAAAAACAAAACAAAACAAACACATAAAAATTATTAAAAGCTTTTTTTTTTGTGAATTTAATGAATTAACTTTTTGAAACTCAGAACATAGGAAATAAAACTTTTATCATCAGTTAAAAATGTCTTTCTCATTCATCAGTCTTTTCCTCTTTTTTTTTTTGCCTTAGGATCCGTAGTGGACATTATTATTAAAAATAAATAAGAATAAAAGGTAAAATAATAATGGAAATTATAAATACAATACAATAAAACAATAATATTTAAACTCTTATATATATATAAATTAAATATATATCTAATTATATCTTATACATTTAAATTAAATAAAATATAAAAATAATAAAAATACCCCAAAAACTGTTCCTGCCAGAAATACAGATATCCTGCTAAAATAAATGCTGAATTCAACCCTTTCACTACAAGCCTTCATACAGGCAACACATATCTCTGTGATATGGTGTGTAATAATATTAGGTTGGTGCAAAAATAATGTCGGTTTTCGACGTATTTTTAACGTCAAAAACCGACATTATGCACCAACCTAATACAAGGTAACTTCTTTTCATCATTACAAGTACCATGAAACAATTGTAACCTAAAAGAATATACACAAAAATACTGGGAGTATTTTTATTATTTTTAATTTTTGTATAATTTATTTTATACAATGTTTTTATGCTATTATTTTATTTTATTTATAATTTCCCTTATTATTATTTTATTTTTATTTATTTATTTATTATTATCATTATTATTATTATTATTATTCCTACAAATTCAATAATAATCCTTATTTTATTGTTGCTTTAGTTCTCTTAAAAAGATTTTCAAATTATTATCTAATTGTTTTTCAAATCATGGTACTTAGAATGTGCTAATATTGCATTAATGTCAACGAAACATGCTGTCTTTACACAATGAACTGGCAGTTTTAGATTAAGCTGAAATATCATTTAATTTTTTTTAAACAAGTTAATTTCATGTAAAATTGCAAATATAATCAACCCTTTCATTAAAAATTTTATTTCTGAGAAGAAATGTTTGCAAATCTTGTTATCTATGGTGTTCTTCTGCCACAGTTGTTAATGTTAGCAAATTTTTTGGTAAACTAAATTATCCTGTAAAGTCATAATAAATTATTTTATTTGATTACCATTTTTTTTCTAATTTAAAATTGTTTAATTTTTTATCCTTTTAAATTAAAACAACTTCCTTTTTTAATTAAATTTATTTCAGTTTACAGTAAAAACTGCTAAGAGAGTACATTCTGCTGATGTCAGCACATATGTCACTACATCCCACATTGGGCTGCATTTTTTAAAAGTAACGATTACTATTACTAGCATAATACCCATTAAAAATATTGTGATCATTTCATGATTATGATCTCTGTACACTCAAGCTAAATTCAAAGTATAACTCCACGAAACTCTGCTCAGGATGAGATTGTACATTATGTGAAAAGTGTTACACAAACATGCATACATCTCTCTCTCCTCTCTCTCCATATATATATATATATATATATATATATATATATATATATATAAAGTTTGTCCTTGATTTAAGTTTTTCACTCATATGAGCCATCTTAAGAGTGGTTATGTGGGCATTTAAACAAAGATATTTACCATCAAAGATGATATTCTGTGATGTTGACAGAGAAAATTGTTATCGTTGCATAACAATTTTCTATGTGTGTGGGTATGTATACATTCTATTATGGAATTTTCACAAGAAATATCACTCTTCCTCCTCCTGCTGTTTTGTGAGTTGTGTTGGAAAGCTATTTACATGAAGGACACCTCTAGCCCAACCATCAGATCCATCCAATGTAGCTCTACATTCATCAGTGTGCCGCTAAAAATTACTGTTGAAACAATTTTCATATACTTCCTCATTTATCTTACATATTTCTGTTTTGTGATATTTATTTAAATGTTATAGTTTAGTAACTTTCATGTCTTTAACCAACATTCTTTGTATTCAACGTCTTTTTCTTCTGTTTACATTTGAAAAGAAAATATTCAAAGAAGCCTGTGTTGGCGTCTTTAAATATTTTCTTATTAATCAGTCCACTTTTCTTGCTTATTATCATTTTGATTTTTCTCAAACTGTAAATATATTTAGAATAAAACCATGCTTGATTCAAAAATCGTATGATTCATACAGCAATCACTTGACTTAAAATATTTTTGCCTTTCCTTGCCTTTAAAGGAGTGCCCTTAGCCTTGCTGATGTTGCTACTTCTTGCCTATCTCACACTGCGAATTTTTTCTAATCTCTATACTAAACATTAAATCTGTTACGAAAAAAGAACTAAACAAAATGAACACAAAACGATCAGCTTTAAAAAAGGACTCGTAACTGGAAAAGCCGAATGAAAAAAGAATGTTAACAACAAATACTTTTTCACACCCAGCCCAGTTCTGTGGAATCAGAATCAATGCTGCTAGTTAGATTATAAAATTGATATTAACCAACTGAGGTTAAAATTTTCAGAATTAGTAAAATAAATACAGGTAAAGTTCAGCTTATAATATCTGTTTTATTCTAAATATATATTAAGCAAGTGAATGAGCCAATTGGAGTAAAGTGCCATGCAGATTTAAATTTTTCCCACTTGTGACGAATGCAGCTATTGATTTTTTTTGCATGCTAGTTAACATTCATGTCAGTCAGCTGTTGGCTCTCACGCTTGCCAATAGAATCTTCATGCCTATTCGTGGCAGCCAGCTATAGGCTCTCACTCTGGCCCGTAGAAAATTGCCGCAAACTACATGAAAACTGCCGTAGAAGCATGAAAAAATTGATTATTCCCACTATCGATGGGAGTTGGGAAATGCAAAGTTGGTCTTGGCCTTTCCGCTAACTTGGAGCATGTGCATGTAAATTTTGGTGCAAATCCATCGAAAATTGCAGCCGTGCATTCGTTACACATACACACATCCTGCCTTTTATAGAGATATATTGTGTGTGTTAGTTTCTCTCTTTCTCTCTCATATATATAATTTTATTCAATTCATTTGACAAGATATGTCTGTTTAATTTTTATTGAATTTTACTAATTTTTGAATAAGTTATTGCATATCCAGGTCAAAATTGGGAATAAACTAATCAAAGTTCATATTTCTTGTCCTAGGACTTTTAACCATTTTGGTCATTATCAAGAACTAAATTTTGCCACTATCATAGCCAAAAATTGTTTTGTTGCATGCAAGCATTGTTTATGATATAACACCATGTGTAGAATGATTACATTTTCAGTATCAAAATGAATGACATTTTGTATTTGTCAACCAAATGTTAATTATTTTCACAAGAAAGTTTTTCAGAGTCACTTTTACTCTTTGACAGATAAACAACAATTATTTGACAATATTTCAGTCACTGCTATAATGTAAGATTTTTACAAATATTTTTATCATGTCATGTTATTTTAAGTTTTCTTTGAGAGAGTCAATGTCCTAACAAAACCTAGGAGTTCATGACTGGCTTTATGGAATGAAATCTGTAATTCTTTTCATTGTTATTATTCATATAAAGTTAATGTCTGATTAAATTGAACTATTTTCTTTTTTTTGACATCATTTTCTTTGAGTCTACCAAATCAGTATATTTATAAGGCTACAGCATCATTCATTTTATGCCCATTTGACTGAATTTCAAAAAAATGTTCAATATAAATATTCATATCTGTTATAATCAAAGATGTTGTTGAAAACTAATCTAAACATCTTGATTTTAATTCCCTGAATTTTCAAATGAGATTTCCTCTTAAAATTTATGTGCTTTTTCAGTTGCAATTGTCTAAAGAAGAGAATTAAGTCAAGACACAAATGCTGAAATCAAATGCCGAGAAAAACGAAAAGCTTCAATTTCTTACAGACATTTGCTCATCCAATACAGAAGAAAAGTCTTTCCAAAATCTTTCCAAGACTACTGTGACAATGCTAATATCTGACATAGCTGGAGAATTTATGTAGCAGCCCTCAATGCCACACTTTGTCAAAGGTTTTGTATATGTCAAAGGAAATAGTCCTTGTGATGTATTTATTATCTTTTATTTATTATTAGTGCCTTGCTTATTCCATGAATAATCACAGCTGTGGATCTAGCACGGTGAAATCCATGGTGGTTATCACTCAGGAGGTTTGAACACCTGAACAGTCCTCTTGATTATAGATTATAGATTCAAAGAGTTTGCTGACAACACTAAAGGTTGATATTGAAACAGTCATGAATGCTCATCTGCATTCTTAAAAATCGGATACACAGTTGACACTTTCCATGGATTTGGAATGCATCTCTCTTTCAAGCAGTAGTTGAAGAACTGGATTGGAGATAACTGAGATAATTCTTAAGAACAACAACTGGGATTTTGTCCAAACCAGTGACCTTTTTAAAGTCAAGGCTTTTTGATAGATCTGGAAAATTCTTGTGTCATGATAGAAATATTACAATTATATGCTCCATAAGGAAAGGGGAAATCAGGTAAGGGGTGGTCCTTATCATATAATACAGAGTTAAAAGTAAAGTTCATTACAAAGAGCCTTGCCTTGTCATATGGGGATATAATAACTTCAGGGCTATTTATGATAGCTGGCACAGACTCTTTGCCTCTACTGAGAATTTTATTCAAGATTTTCCAGAACTCATATTTGTTTCAACCTTGGATTGGAGTGACTGTGAATAGCTGCACTTTGTGTCTTCTAGAACACTCTTGCATTAGTGAGGAGAAACGACAATAAAAATAGGATTCAGGAAGAGAGAAGATGGCAACTGATGTTGCATTTAAACTTTTGAAGATCATAGGTGGCAGGAATGCAAGAAGCCAGAAGAAAGTTCCACAAGTAAGAAGTGTGAGAAAATAAACTATTAGAATAGAACTTATAGTTACATCTAGCTATTTCAACAATAAATCAATGAGACCTAGTTGCCAATCTTGTATTGTGCCTAATTTCATGCATTCGAGATACCAAGGAAAGATTATTAGAACAGTTGCCATGAAAATATTTACAGAAAAGACAGAGGGATGCCACATTATGGCAATGGGAAAGTAACTACAGCTGAGATGTCAAGACTGATAACATTACAGACCCTTCCTTGGATTTGATATAAACACACACACGCACGTATATTGGTAACAAATAAAATGGTTCTGTATTTTATCCCTATAATGATAGGTGAACATTTAATTGCTTTTCTCACTATTGTCTCTTGATATTGAGTTTTTTAATTACAAAAACTGCTTGCCTTAAAAACATTACCTTCCAGATATACCTTAGTCAACATTTTTTCACAAAATATACTCTTTGTTATACAATCAATAAAAGTAGATTTTGAAAAGGTAAATAAAATTAAGTAGAAAATGTAGGATTTAGTTGTTTATTGCAGAAGGTACTATTTCCTATATGTAGTGAGGAATTAAGGACAGGTGCATGTGTGTGTGTGTGTGTGCAGTATCATGTGTCTGGTAACTGAATCTCATTTTAATGTCTGCAACATTAACAATATTAAAATCATCACCTAACTAAAATTTGAGATTAACAACTGAAATGCTGTTTAAAAGGAAAAAAAAAAGAAGATATGTGGTTGAATAAAAAATCCATTTCTTTTAATGATACATCTTCTCAAAAATAGATTTTTGCCTATTGAGTTTCATCGTTTATTATCATTTCTTATCTTTTTTTTTTGTAACCTTCCCAGTATTAGGAATTAATCTTTTGTCATATTCAGAAATTGGATCAGTTTTTTTAAGAAGAGCTTTTACACACACACAAACACATCATCTACACACACTCTCTCATTCTTCTATCATTTCTTGCAAACATTTTCATCTGACAGTAATCGCAAGAAAGTGGTGAAAGACAGTATTACTTCTTAAAAGAGAGACAGCGATAAAAGCCTTCATATCGACCAGGTTTGGGGGATTATAGATTATCAACAAAGCTGTTCTTAAAAAATTAAAATTACTTTCCCATAGTAAAAGAAATCCTTTTGTCATATCGATGTGTGTGTGTATGCGTATGTGTATGTGTGCCTTTGTGTCTTTGTGCACATGTTTAAACATTAAGTATGAATAAATAATACAGAAAAACTGTAACTTCAGGTTGAGTGCTCTTTTTGCAGTTCAACTAAAAAGAAATTGTGGAAATTTACTTTGGAAGCTACAAATGAATGGAGATCATATACTCCACATAAGGAAGAGATGGATAAATGTATCCCCCATCCAAGCAATTAATTATAAATATAGTATATGATGAAATTATATTTTTGAGGTTTATTTTACATTAAACTCAAAGCATACGTCTTAATTGTTAATGAATGATTGATGATTATCATGCTATGGAGACTGTTTGTTTGCTTGATTAGTCCAGTTTGAGGTGGATTAGATTATATGTCTTTCAGAGGCAGAATGGTAATTAACAGAGAATTACTGTTCATGGAACTGACACCTCAGTGGCACTTTGATGTTGACAGCAGTATTTAAATGAATAATCCTATACCTGCTTATCTGATTATTTTCAGTGGCCACATAATGCAAATGTAAGATTGACGCAAAGGAAGAACTGGCAGACCCAGACCATACAGACCGGCACAGATCAGAACAAATGGATTCCCAGTCACATAAATATGAAATGTTGCGAATTATTTACTTGCAGCAGGATGACACACATTTGCCTCTAGACAGACTTTCATTTATGCTTTAACACAGGTTCTGCTTTATACAAATGATAATATTTTGCATGTATGATGTAGATCTTGGGAGTAACATCATCCAGAGACCCACCCTCTATTTGGATGGGATGGTCTAATTTACAATACTTGCTAGTCTTTGCTGTTTGAGGAAGGGACATTGAACAGTGCCATGTATGTCAAAATCATTGTTCTATACTTTCTGCTGCCATTCTTGCAGCAAGAAAGCAATGTGCTGTTCAGCAGAATAATGTCTGTCTACATAATGTCCATGATACTCAACATCTCCTAGATGGCACAATTTTTCTTTATGTGCCATCTCGTTTTAAGACTTAGGTGATCATGGCATTCCACAAATTCCTGCCCTTTGTAGTGCTTAATAAATCTTGTTTTTTTGTTATTTCTCCATAACAACTTTCCACCATCCATTTACTCAAACTAAGTAGGTTATATATTGTTTTCTTCTATACCTTTTGCCTTAAATCTATCCCGTGAGTATCAGAGTTTCTTTGCCTTCTTTTCTCGTTATGTCTCCTAGAAATTTCCACTATCTCTTTCTAATGTTATGCATAAGTTTCCTTTTTGTTTCTACTTTTTTTAAAACTTTGTTGTTGCTCATATGTTTGGTCCATGGTATACTCAGCATCCTTCTGTAGAACCACATTTCTGTTGCTTCAAATTTCTTCTTCATCTTTGAGGAGATTATCCAGCATTCAATGTCATGTAGGAGGACTGATATCATGTAACAGTTTCCTCACTGAATACATAAGGGAAATAATAGGACAATGTCTGACTCATTCAATTTGTTCATGTATTTTGAACATGTACTGATACTCCATCTGGGCTAGAGCTGACCCATTTCCACTTCCCAGTATTAAAAGTTCAAAGTCTCTACTTGGTTTTGTGGGTGATGAATTATTTTTCAGCCTACAACCACTTTCCCACAGAAGAAACATCAGAAGCTTATCACTATTATGTTGCTATTTTCATTGCAAATGTTCTTTGTGGAACAGAGTCCCAAGAGGATGTTTCCTTGATTAGTACAATCAGTACAAGATAATGGTTGACCCTAGACTTGAAGAGGTTAAACTCTTCAAGTCTAGGGTCAACCATTATCTTTCCTATATATCCACAGAATCTGCACTTCTTACTTCCTCCGTTTATGAGGGGTTGATAAGCCATAAAGAAAACAAATCAGTCAACCCTCTTTCTGTTCATACTACTCCTTATTAATTAAGTATCTCATCATCCTGGAAGTGCCTATTTTCAACTTCATAAACAGGTAAAGAGGGAAAATCAAATAATACCAGGTATGAATAATTGCATAGTGGGTTTCCATTTGGGCATCATAGAAATTGTCTACTGGTGCATTATTGCCTTACAAGATCCAAACACCTTTACTGAATATACAGGTCTATGCATTTGGATGTCTTGTAATTTCAACAAGAATTTGGCATAATGAGTCTTGGTTATTGTGGTACATTTGGTGAGGAAATCCATAAGCCCCACACTATTTTAACTGCAGAAAGGTGTGAGCCTTATCTAGCAAACAGAGGGTTAGATACATACCTTTTTGTGAGAATGGAGAATCACTGTCTTTTGTTTGAACTGTGCTTTAGTTGCTGGGACAAAGTGATGAACCTACATTTCATCTTGTGTAATTAGTTGGGCAAAAAGTTTTCTTGGGTTTCCTGTCGCATAATCAAAGTCTTCATGGAAGCAATTGATTGTGGCTCCTTGATAGAAAGATGTGGACAATCTAGAACTTCCTGCATCTGACACTTTCCACATATGCAGGTTTCATAGATGATATTTTTCCACAGATCCCTCCTTCCACTAATCTTGATCCTTACCACTAATTTCCAAATAGTTATGTAAGAATCTCCTAAGATAGCAGTCTGCACCTGTTGGATGTTTTTACCATCAGTGGCTAACTGGAGGCAGCCAGTAATAAGGGCTGTTTCCACAAAAGTCTAAATATATTTGAAATGTTGATACCATAACTTTATAACACTACAGAATGGGACATATGTGGCAGACATCTCTCTGAGAAGTATTTGTGGTGTTGCTTTTTGAAAAACATGGACCTGATAACAATTCTGTACACAACTTACTCCATAGTCACATCTGAAACACAGAAACATTTATTCATATGGGCCTGCAAATGAATGGACACATATTTCTGTAGGTTCAATTTCATCTTCCTATGTAGATTGAATGTGTAGGAGGAGAAATCTTTACTGAACACCCATCCATCTTAATCTACACATCACAACATTGAATTTTATGAAGATTATCAAAATCAGACATTTTCTATAAATCATTCCATTCTATTTAGAATTAAAGTGGAAAATGCAGAAGAATATAAGAAAACCAAAATAAAGTTGTTCTCATTTCAAAAGAATTTATACAATAGAATCTCGATATCACCACTCCAATTTCAAGATAATTTATACAATAAAATCCAGATACCACTGTTTCAATTCCAAGAGATTTTATACAATGGAATCCAGACACTACCATTCCAATTCTAAGAGAATTTATACAATAAAATCCAGATACTGCCATTGTAATTTGAAGAGAACTCATACAATAGAATCCAGATACTGCCATTCCAATTCCAAGGGAATTTATACAATGGAATCCAGATATTGCCCTTCCAGAATGAATACAATTCTTCAGAAATTCAAAAAGTCTGTTGTACTTACATGCAACATTGCATAGTTCTCTCAGACAGGAAAAATTAATAACTTTCATAGCAGTTTCTTTGACCCTTTATGGTTTCCTATTCATAGAGCATGGAAATAGATTAGCCTATTTTTCTATGTAATCCGTTCTGCTCAGTGACACTTGAACCACACTTAGTTAAAAGTAGCTGATCTTCATAAGCCCACTCTCACTTCCTTCAATGGAGAGGCATTTTTTTTGCAGAATGTCCCCATTTTCCTCTATATACTCCCCACTGATCTTGTGATCATGATTGCAGATATGGCAACTGGGTGTGGATCTTAATTCTAGTACTCCTTCATAGAGGGACAATTTCTTCTTCTTCCAGGGACTCACTTCCCAATGAGTCATCCTGCCCTGAATCAAAAACTCTCACATTTTCAGAGAATGTTCTTGATGTACAATCTGTTTCACTCTCTGATATAATGGAGCCAACAGTGGAACCAATATCTTTCAGATGGCACAACAATCATCTAATCAAAATTGTGTCTGGACTACTGATACCAGTTACATACCACATCTGATAGCTTGAAGTATATCAATTGTGTGGGATTTTTACCCACACACACTTGGAAGTGTTTAATCAATTCTTTTTACTCTGATTTGATAGTGATGGATCATTCTAGAGGTTGCAATAACAGAGCAAGTGTTGCCTTTTGGAGTGACACTATACCAGTAGACTGCCTCCACAAATGACCATCACTTTCTGGCAGCAACTCTTTTAATGCTGTTATGGCATCTCTCAAATATACTGTTAGCTGCAGAGACATATGCACACCAGAAGGGGAGTTGAACACTCCACTTTGTTAAGAAAGTCTTTGACCAGCTGGTTATGTAACACAGTATAATTACCTGTGGGAAGTTTTGGTGAACCTCAGTCGTAAAGAGGGTTCTCTAAATGGTGGATGACACCTGTTGAATTCTGTTGATGCAGGTTAGGGCCATAAATCAATCAGTGTAAGTAATCCCTTCCATTATAGTGGGTAATATTCCTTCCCAATTATTTCCATGCCTAAGACATATTCAGCTTGCCTCATAGGCAACATATTCGGACTAGGTCGATTGATTGACATTCCTTAACATATAGCTTCAAAACCAGTGGATGAATAAATTTTACAATGTATGTGTGCTTGACACCAGGATGCCCACTTTGGCAGTGTACAAAATTTATTAGGTTGGAACCTGGTGCATCCACTGATACATCACAAGTAGGTGGAACTTCTTACTGCATCTAGCCATTTTTATAGGACTCAGTCTGTCTGCCTGGTTCGGGTCTTATCTGACCAATGTCACATCCACAGGCAGTTCATACTCATTCACCAACTTCTCCAGAGTATGAAGTCATCTTCTGATGAGAAGCAGTTCAACAGCATCTTTTGTGTGTACTCTGGCTTTTCTGTGAGCCGTCAGATACCCACAGATGGACACATACACACAGAATCCATGACAAAAGCATTTTGGTTGTGCCCCATTGGAACGCTAGGTTAACTCTTTTCTGCAGGTATCAAACTCTGCCAAGTTGATGTACTACACATTCTTTACTGGATGCAGGTGGCATGTATCTTCTACAACAGCTCCTCTGGGTTCTAGTGATACTCTGGTAGCAAGGGATCTCACATTGACTGATTCTTCCAACATGCGTCTCTCTATGCACCATTTTTTGCATGCAGGGTCATTGTTATGTATTCTGACAGTGAGTTCTGCAATCATGTTTTTAAGAGCAGAATCATTCACCTCATCATCACAACCAGCTATGACTGTTGTTACTCTGCACTTGATAAAACTCTGGGTAAACTGCAAACAGAGCAATGTCCTACCAGTTTCTCACATGGCAAAAATACCATGTGTAGGTTATAAGCTCTGGTATCTCCAGAACATTGCTTTCACACTTCCAGTAGAGGATGTTGTGTTCTCCCTAATCATAAAAGCCAAGCACTAAAGCACCATTTTTTAACTGCTCCAGCTCCTTACATAGCAACATATAATCAGTTAGGCTTTGTTGTATGTGTGCCATAGATAATATACTTTCATTGACATATATGTCATCGATGTATGTTGATGTCAATTGTGAAATGGTGTTGGCTTCTGAAAATATTGCATCCACAATTGATTTCAATATTGCAGGTGCCACACTCAGTCCATTCAGGTAAAAGAGCACTGTCCAGAATGACCAGAATGATTTGTGTATGTGCTCTTGTAAGTAAGCCTTCTGCAGATTAAGGATACAGACACTGAATCCTTTTTGCCACCACTATCTCAACTTCTACACACATGTTGACATCAGCTGTGTGAGCATCAACATACTTGTTCAGCTCATGGTAGTTCACCACAGATCATACCATCCACTTGTTCTCTTGAACCATTGCTGTTAATGAGATCAGGCCTCTGGGGAAACCTAGTTCTTTTTCAGGGTGTAGTAGCAACCAGCCATTGTCTAGCCATGTCTACAATTCACTTTCATATTTCTCTCTGACTTGTTTGGAGATTGGATACTTGGCCACTGTATTTTTTAGTCATTCTTGGGCACTGTATTTGTCCATTTCTGGTTTGCTGTCCAGATTTTTCTGTCTTTTTCAAGTTCAACAATAAAGTTGGGTTTGTCAAGGACTGCATATATTGACAACTTCTATTGTGAGATATTGCCTTGCCCGAGCTGGTTATTCAAACTCCATCCAACTTCCTGATAATGTCCATTGTCAGGATGAAGTTGAATCCAAGAAATTTACTGTTCACTACTAGAAATGTGGCTTTGGGTTCATGTTATCCATTTTAAGCCTCATGGCACCAATCCCTTGACACTTAAGGGCCGCTTCATTAGGTGTCACATATACATATTTCATTCTCTTTGCTTCAGGTAAGTCAATCTGAGTTATTCATGAGAGAGTGGGAACAGCCTGAATGAGGGAGTGACTCATTTATTTCTTTTGTTGGGAGGAGACTGACACTAACATCTTGTCCTCTCATCATTTGTCATTTCATCTTTCATAACTGCACAGGTCCTAGCCAATAGGCTTACATTCAACTTGTCTGTTCGCAACAATTTTGCAATGTTTGTTTTATATGGTTCGGCAGTCCCACCACCAAAGCAAATGTCAGACCCTCTTCCAATATGCCCAGAAATAGCAAAGTAAGCTTCTGTAAGTCTGCAAGATACACACTGACAAACTCTCCAGAACTTTAGGAATCAGTTTTAGGTCAAACAATTTGTCTACCTTATCTTAAATCTTGCTGAAATATCTTGTAAAAGAATGAATACAATTAGTCACAAAGTCTGCTGTACTAATACACAGCCCCTCTTTACTCATATTTATTCATCCCCACCGTAGTATCAAGATGTGACATAAGGTCAGCTTAACATGAAGAGCCTAAGTGTATCCACCCAGGTTATGGCCCCAAACTGCCCAGCCTCCGCAACCATATATAGTACTGGTGTTGGTATGACAACTCGCACCTCTTTAGTGCAATAAGAGGGGTCTTAATGTGGGCAGCTGTTTCCTGGGATCATGTACCCCTCAGTTATTTAGTGGCACTCAGTCCAAAGACAGAGACACAACTGAGAAATGATAAGAGAAACCTTAGAATCTTGGGAGCTTCTCTCCTAGGCAGGAAAAATCAATCATTTTTATAGCAGTTTGTTGGACCCTTTATGGTTTGCTATTCATGGAGCATAGAAATGGATTAACCTATTTTACTATGCAATTCTTTCTACACAGTGACACTTGAACCACACTTGGTTAAAAGTAGCTCCATGCTCCTTGTTCATTTCATTAAATGAAGAGGCATTTTTTTCTTTTTTTCTGCAAAAACAATATGCTACACAAAAGTGTTTTGGCCTTTCAGGTGTGTCATGTTTTTTTTTTCAGCACAACAATAGAATCCAGATTTGCTGTTCCAGTTTCAAGAGAATTTTTATAATAAAATTGAAGCTTTCTCTCAATTGTAAAGTTGGTGAAACAGTTTGTCATTCTGAGATAATTCATTATCATCATTAGAAATGTTCAGAATTTTAATTTCATTCATTTTCTTGCTATTATTGTTGTCAATGTCAAATCTAGATTTTCTTGGATCCTGAGCCACCATTCCTGTGAGACTCCTTGTCATATTTCCAAAAGGAAAAATGTGAAAGAAATATTCAGATATTATTACAAGTAAAAACAATATTCAAATATTTGCTTTGCATAATTGCATGGTGACAAATGCATACAAAATACCAGTAAACTGTAACTTCTTAAAACTTCTTTGAACTGCAAGGACAGTTGGTTCGTGCAGTTGTTTGACTTTCTTGTGCTCATACCAATCTAGAGACATTCTGTAGAGTGGCCATGGTTAAATGTAAATAAATGGCAGCACTACCCAACAGACAGAAATTTGCAATAAAGAATAACAAGGAAAAGAAAAGAACAGGGCAAGAATAATATAAATCAAGCAAACAATATATGCAAGGCAAATTAACAGTAATACAGCAGAAAGTTCACAAACTCGGAATTAAGGTTGACACATGAGCAAATTCAAATAAGTGAACATAACATTCTGATTTCAAGACAGTCTATTTTATTGGCCAGGAAGAAATACCAGCATGCATTTGTGTGCTTCTGTCTATAAATTAGGGAGGGGAAAATGTTTTGCAGTCATTCCACATGGGGATTGGAACTAATACATTCTTTAAAATGTTTCATCTTGGAGTAATTCTTCTCTCTGATTACATTAAGTACAAAAAAAAAAAAAAAAAAAAAACTGTCATGCTATTTAAACATTAAGAAATGAAGATGTTAGTTTCTTTTTATGATAGGCTATTCAATTTAACTGGAATATGCTGATTGTTGCATAAATATATGTATTTGAGGAACAAGAGTTATTCCACTTGAAATGTTACTCTTCTAGATAAAGCAGAAGACATCTTGGTTAACCAGCCCAACCACATTTTGAATTGAATAAAGCCTTGTAATAAAAAGTTTTTGCTTATATGACATGGATTACAATTAAAAGGCTCAGTAATGTACTGGATGTACATTATTATTGATAATTAATTTAGAATACGTATAATTTGATTCAGCATTGAAAAACAACAAACATTCACCTAATCTCTTGTGGCCCTCTTGCCTGCAGCCTTTAAAAACCATACTTTAATTCATCATGGACTGTAGCATTTCAGTCAATCCATTTTACTGCCTTTGTCATAGTGCAACAGATAAAAATGGTGGTTGCGCTACTGACTGGATCAACCTATTTTTCATAACATATGTAATATAGGCACTTCCATATTTTATAAACAGGGTTGCTTTCCAATGTTTTCTTTGCTAAATATCACCCTATAAGTACAATACTAATTTGAATTATAATTTTCAAGGCTTATGCACTTTTTACTTATTCTTTAGCAATGCTCTTTGAACTTGGATAAATTTCCATCAATGATCAAATTTATTATTTGAGCCATTACTTTGGGGTTGAAGCCACCTATTGAAAATCTAATACAAAACAGCATTGCAGCCTTCCCTCCAGCGGGCAGTGTACCAATGATGAGGTGGGCTTTGTGATAAGAATGATCTTGAAGAACAAAATCAACATCCTCTACCAAGTATTCCAAGTAATACGACTTGAGACAAACCTTTCCAAAACAGAAACTATAATCTGGAATTGGAAGGAAATAGTGATAGCATATAACCTGAATCCATAATAAAAAAAATTAGTAAATACTAAACAATTCAGATAACTTGATGTCTGGATTAACCCGTGATCTTGAGTCATGTTCTTAAATAGCCTCATCAGATCATGAGTTTCATATGAATGTCGTGAATGGCATTTAATTTGTTCAGAAATATCTAATCATCTTTAAACAAACATTCTCTCAGATTCAAAATAGATTAAAGCAAAAAAAAAACATTTTGGTGTTGATGAGAATTTTCCTTTGTTTGATCTCATACACTGATGCTATAGAATCACAAATAAAGCTTTTCCAAAAAACAGCAACCATTTCACTTGAAGCAAACTTGAAAAACCTATTTTTCTGAAAAAAACTTATCAGAGAAAGATTTTATGAATTTCAACCAATAGTAATGGTGTTTGACCAATGAATGTTTCATGTTTTGTGAGAAGTGAAGAGCTATTCCTACCATTATACTGGTTGGTACATAAACACATGGATTATATGTCTGAAAAAGGCCATGATTGGTAGAAATATTGTGTTAACAGAATCAACAAGAAGAAAGAGATCAATAATGTGAAAAACTATTGAAATGTCAATGGCATTTCAATACTGTTTGAAATCATAGAAATATGGTTGCAAAATCTGACATTTGTATTAATACAGATCTGATTTGGAATGGAAAAAGAAAGAAAGAATGAAATGTATTGATGTCATGATTTGATAGGAAAGGACAGAAAGCTGCCGTTAACATTACATGACTATTATTTGCATTCTTAACTATTTAGTAAGAACAGTGTTGAGTGAGTAGCCATGGTCAAATGCAAAATAAATAACAGAGCTGTCCAACAAACAGAATTAAAAAAGTTTGTAATAAGAAGCAAAAGGATCAGGGTAAAAATGAAATAATATCAAGCAAGCAAGCAAACAATATATGCAAGGCAAATTAACAGTAATAAGGCAAAAAGTTTACAAACTATGTCAGCACACAAAAGCAAGATCGGATAAGGGAATGCAACAGTCTGTCTTCTAGACAAGTGAGATCTGGACTGTGTCATGTCAAACTGCAAGCTGGACTATTTTATTGGCTAAAAAAATATCCCTGCATGCATTTATAGACTTCTGCCTATAAAAGGGGAGGGAGAAATGTTTTACAGTCATTTCCAGTGGATTGAAATCAACCCCCACTGATCAATCTAATGGATGAGTGCACTCATATTTATCTTCCCTAAACCTAACTTTCTTTGGGGCCAATAAATACAAACAAGATACATGCAAATGTGTATATATACATATATATATATATATATATATATATATATATATATATATATATATATATATATATATATATATTAAAAAGAAGAGAAGAGAGGTGCCGTAAACGTTTTTGGTTGTAATGTGGATTTATTTAGAAAAAAATATTATGCTTTGTTTTCCATAATTTTACTACATGTGTTTCTGGTCTCGTGACCATCTTCAGGTAAAAGAGGAGATTTCCACATATTATTAAAAATAATTAATTTTTTCTTTTGTTTTTCAATGTTAAATATTCTTGATATGAGACATTTTCTGTGTCAGTAATCCGAGTTCTGCGCGAAGGGTCATAAAACAATTAAGATTGGTCCAAGCGAAATGATGAATTACTTATCAGCATTTTATCTTTTAATGTTTTACTGACACCTATGTGTTCTTGGATCTGTTTCCATTTTTGTGTGTTTCTGTCAGCATGCATGTATATATGCGTGCGTATATTCTCCCTCCATACATATACTGTCTTACTATGAGGAATTAGTAAACTCATTTGTACATATACACGCATACACATACATACGCACATACACACCATCCCACCACAAGAAATCAGTACATACACACACATACACACGCACACACGCACACACACACACACACACACATATGCACATATACTTCCCAAGCTACATGGAACCAGTATACACATTCACACATACACATACATACGCACACATACGTACCTACACACACACGTACTTCCTAAATTGTGTGGGGTTTGGGTGCGTGCTCGTGAGTAGTTCCCCTGTTTTGTCAACATGCGTATATATATATATATATATATATATATATACATAAATGTGTGCATACATATATATATACCCTCGTGTCTCCCATATATGAGTGTGCATTCATGTATGTGAGTGATTTGATCATTGTATTTGGTCACCTTGTGTGCATGTTGTGTGTTTTTGTGTGTGGGGTTATGATCGATTTAGTTCAGGTTTAAATTTGTTTATAAAGTTTTTTTCCTGTATTTGTAGGTATGAGTAATTGTCTGTTTGATATATCGGCATGATATTAAACTTACCCTGGTTACATTTGTAAATGTGTTGTGATACAAAAAGTTTTCTGTTGTCTGTCAATTTTATATTGCTTTTGTGTAGGGAGACCCTGTTGTTCAGTTGTTGGCTGATGCCTATATATGACTTCTTACATTTTGTGCATTTAAGTACATAAATTACATTTTTGGAGTTGCAGTTTAAGTTTTTATTTATTGTGAATGTTTTTTTTTGGTTTTCAAAAGTGTAGGAGTTTCCTTCTATAATGATGTCACAAACCCCACATCTTTTTTTGTTGCATTTTGTGACTCCCTGTATTGTGTGTTGGTTAAATTTAGATGAGGTCAGTATGTGTTTTAGGTTTCTAGATTGGTGTTTGCTCTTAATTAATTTGGTTGTTTTTAGTATATTATTCAGTTTATTGTTCTTGCTAAGTAAGTCTAGATTTTTTTTAATTTCTGTGAATATTTCCGGGTTGTTTTTGTTGTATGTTGAGACATATGCTAGGGTTGGCTCTATGTTACATTTCTTTTTATTTCTAAGTTGGTCTAGAGGAATTTCTTTCGCGAGTTCAAGACCTTTCTTTATTAGTGTTGTGGGGTAGCCTCGTTTTTTGAGAGTTTTATGTAGTTCTTCTTAGCAGATTTTTTGGAGATGTTTATCAGTCACTATTGTACAAATTCTACATGCTAGGGAATAGGGGATGGATTTTAGGCAGCTTTTTGGGTGATGGCTCTTGAAATGAAGGTATTGTTGGGTGTCTGTGGGTTTGTGGTAGATATCTGTGATTATGTGGTTGTTTTTATTTCTAATGAGTATATCTAAAAATGGTAATTCGTTAAAATTATATTCTTGCGTGAATTTGATTTTTGGGTGTAAGTTTTGAAGTAGTGTATGGAATTGGTTAATATCACCCCATGAGGATTTCCAAAAGATGAAGCAATCATCTAAGTATCTTTTCAAATATTTAATGAATTGGGTTTTTATATTTGCCCCATATATTTGTTCTATCTTTTCATAGAGGTTTTCTTCTAGGTAAGCTAATGTTAGGGTGGCATATGTTGGTGCCATTTTTATTCCCATCGCAGTACCTAGGGTTTGGATATAGTTTTTATTGTCAAATTTAAAGGTGTTATTGTTTAGAATTAGGTCTATACTATCGATAATGAACTCTTTAGTGAATCTTGGATGTAGTATTTCTGGATGTTTTTCAATCCAGAATGAGATCGCTTTTTTTCCTAGTTCATGGGGTATGTTACTGTATAGGCTACTAATGTCAAAAGTTGCCATAAGCGTTCCCGGATCTACCTTTTGTGGTATGCAGCTAAGGAAATGGATATCGTCTCTGATATGGCTTTTAATTTGTTTAGTATATGGTTGCAATATTATGTCTATTAGGTTACTGAGTTTGCTAGTGGGACAGGCTGGTACTGCTACTATTGGTCTGAATGTAAGGTCACTGGCGTTTGGGATGCTAATGTATTTAGATTTTTGTGTATGTATAGCTGTTTTTATTTCACTCGATTTATGAACTTTAGGTAGTCCGTAGAAATTACTTGTTTTTGGTACAAAGTTTATTAGGAAATCCTTCTCTTTTTTGTTAATATTTTATTATGTGTTGTGCAGAGTTTTGTAATTTTTGTTATAATGTTTTTGTCTATGTTAGTGTCAATTACTTTGTAGCTGTTCCTATCCTCTAGTGTTTCTAGAATTTTTGTTTTATAGTAAGTTCTGTCCATGATTACTATAGCGCTGCCTTTATCTGCTTCTTTTATAATTATGTTATTATTTTTTCGAATGTTTTCTAAGGCTAGTCTTTGTCTATATATGTGAGGTTGTCGAATGTTTTGGATGTTTCCTGTAGGTCGAGGTTCCAGAGTTTTTCAAAAAATATATTTAGCTCATTGGTATTGTTATTTTTGTTTGGGAATAAATTTGATTTGTTTTTTACCAGTGACTCATCTGTAAGATTTTCGCTATTGTTAAATATTTCTCTTAGTCTCAATTTGCGTTCAAATTCCTTAAGGTCTTTTTTTAAATCTACTATATTGCTTTTAGGAGCAGGGCAGAATTTTAGGCCCAATTTCAGTAGGTTGATTTCGTCATTTGTAAGTGTATATGTATTGTAGATAGGTTTATTATTTTGGGTTTTGTATCATCTAAACTGGTTTTCTTGTTCAGACTGGGGCTTCTAAAAAATAATGATTGTTTCTTTTAATATATCTGGGGTTTTCTAAGAGGTACCTTCTTCCTGTACATTTTGAGTTTTCTAGCCAGTGAGAGTTTCCCTTGGTAAAATTGGGGTTGTTGTTTCTCAATGGCTTTATATAGGTGTGTTTGCTTTTGTTAGGGGGCCTGTTCCAGATGTTTCTAGGTTTGTTGTTTTTGTATGGATTGTATGTGGATTGGATGTAGAACTTTTTGTGAAATTCTGGTTGTACTCCTGGATATAGGTAATGGTTGTCAGGTTTGGTTTGTTGTGTTAGGTGATATTTGTAAGGGTTGGTTTTGTGAATGTGTGTGTCTTCTGATCTTTGTCTGTTTGTTTTATGGTGTGGTGGTCTGTATAGGTTTGTTTTTGCGCTGTTCAGTGTATGTTCATAATTGTATTTTTTATGTGGATGTGAATGTGTGTGGTGGTGGTATGTATTGGGGTTCCTACCTTGTGGATGTGTTTGCGTGTAGTAGAATGTGTTAGGGTAATTACTTCGTGAGTTTGTTTGTGGATGTGTTTGTGTATGGTAGAATGTGTTAGAGTGCTTACCTTGTGGGTTTGTTTGTGCGTAATAGTAGGTATTCGGGTTTTTGATTCTGTTGGGTGGTTTTCTCTGTATTTGCTGATGATTGTTTTGTGTTGGGTATTGGGCTTTTTTGTGAGTTTGGACTGGATTTGCATATAATTCTTATATATATATATATATATATGATTTGCATATAATTTACATACATAACGGAATTATTTTTGTTTAATATTTCAAAAGTTTGTTTTGCAATATTTCAAATCTTTTTTTTATATATATATATATTTATTATGATTTACCTTTCTTGACTTTTTATGTACAAAGGGGGGGATTAAAAACTAGGAAATAAATAAATGTGGCAATTAAAATGCAAAAAAAAAAAGAAAATTGTTCAGTATAGTGCTCCAATTAGAGCAGTAAATAATTTATTTAATTTTGTTCTGCTAGTAGGTTTAGTAAACAAATCGGCAACATTTTCTTTCATTGGAATACAGTCCAATTTTATCGTACCATTTTGGTTAACTGAGACAGTAAATGGCTTGTAAATTTTAATGCCTCCAAAACGAAACTGTTCTCATTTAACTGCTACAGAGAAACTTCCCTGTCCCACATCAGACTTCCTCAGCAATCCTGAGTTTTCACTTACCTGGCAATTGATTCAGAACATGCTATCTCTCAATGAAAGAGGGGTCTGGGCAGATTTGTTTGACTGCCATCAGTGTGACCTTGGTTTAGAGGAAATGGCTTTGCATGCCTTCTACCACTCTTTTCAGGTATGGCCATTTTGGAACTGTGTTGGCTCATATCAATCCCAAATATCTTGTGTCCATTGATCTTGCATACACATGCTATAATGTGTCACCCACTTCCTCTGGGGTGAAACAAATGGTGTTTCTGATGTTGCTAGCCATGGCAACAATGGTAGTGTGGACATTGTGAATGGTATGAATCTTGCAATACGAATGCTATTCTCAGCAGGATTTGGTCGGATTCTTGGTCATCAGTTCAGGATGAAGATCAGAAGTGATAGAAAGTGTTTGTTTTTGACAGATTTCAGTGAAAGATGGGTAAAAGTGGCAATCTTAGTGCAAGTGAATGGGGCCAAGTTTGATTTTTTTTTAAGTCCCCTTTTACACAATGGGGCGGTTTCTTGTGAACCCTCCCCTGATTAAGATTGACTCTATTTGTTTATCTAGTTAATGTGAGTATGTGTTGTTAAAGGCCTGTCCCCAGCATTCTCTTTTCTTATGATCCATGTCAAGATTCCATACCTCCCCATTTTGTTTTTGTTCCCTTTTTTCTCAATTGTGTCAGTCTTTGATTTCCCCACTCTGTCATTTAATTTTTTATTCTTCCCTCTCCATGAGTGAGTGAGCTACTTGATTCTGTTTAAAGGCAGAATACAGCAGCCATTCTTAATTTCGTGAGGTGGACGGGTCCTACTAGCATATGCTATTTTTTAGTTGGAATGTTTTTGTTATATTTTAGTTTTGTTTTTGAGTTTACTCCCCCCCATCATTTCACGATTCTTTAAATTTTTATATATTTTTGTAAGAAAAAAGAAAAAGGAAAAAAAAAGAAGAGACATTTGAACTTTTGATATTTTTATATCATGGGGTTTTTGTAAGTTCCCTGTGAAGTGCAGTATTGTGGTATATGTAGGATTGGATGGTACTGGATGAGTTCTTGTGGTAGATGAGGAAATTATAATAAATGAATGGTCATGAATCTGATTAGCTCTGTCTAGGACAGTTAATGTTGACCAGCCTTACTTTACTTCCCCTTTGGCCTTGTGCCACAATTGTTATAATACATAACAATAAATAATTATTCCCAACGGATTGAAATCAACCATAACCAGAAAAATTGACAAGCCAATTCAATTATAAGTTGTTTTCGATTAAACGTAATGATTCATTTGAAATCCTCCTGACTAAGAATTGCTTAACTTTAGTAATCTCCTTAGAAATAGTTATTCCATTTTGACATGCAGACACAATGCAGGCTTCAGCATCTCAAGCCCTTGATGTATCTAGATGATATAGAAACAAAAAAATATTTTAATGTTTCGAATTTTATATTTGTAAAAATAATGAGTTATTATTTTCTCTGTTTTTGTTTTTCTGAAGTATCCTTGTCAAAGAACTGAGTCAATCTCAAAATGGATTAAAAATATAAATCTCCTTTCTGCTCAAATCTTACAGTCCTCATCAAAAATGCAAAATTCCAGAATCCAAAGCTTTTAAAGAAAGTTTCATCTATCAATCATAATCTGTTCTAATCCAATCAGAATTTAATCCTGTGAGAAAAACATAAGTGAAGTCAACATGCAAAAGAATCTATAATTAAATGAGATAGAATCTGTTCTATAGAAGATATAATAATTGAATACAGTAGCCATGTTTTAAGAAAGGTGATTTTTAGAAGAAAGAATATATCATTCAATGTGATAACCTGACTGAGAGATTTTATTTAAATTTGAAAAATAAATGAACACTCTACATTATTACAATTATTATCTCCCCTATCTATGACAACATGTCAACTGCAGCAGCCTCTTTTTCAATTTCAATCAAGGTCATTTTCATTGTAGTTCTAGCAGGACATGACAATGTAATCATGGAATTCAAATACAATATTTACTTATTTATATTTGGATTAATGTCCTTCTCTTTGTTGTTCTTATCACAAGATTTTCAGCCATTGTGTTCTCTGGCCTTCTTCATGCATCTGTTGATCCAGATAACCTTCAGAAAATTTTGAAATGAAACCATTATTTAATCTCTGAAAGTAGATTGTTCTTATTCCACTGTCTATTTCTTGGGACAACAATATTTTTATTTATTTTTTTGTTTCTTTGTTTAGCAGCATATCAACTACTTATAGGTCATTTAATGTCGAAATTTAATTTTCTTGGGAGCATTATTAATTTCTCTAGTAAAAAATGTATTGCTGGTAATGTTCTTTTTCAAAAATGTATTGCTGGTAATATTTTTTACTATGAAAATCTATTGCTGTAATTTTTACAATAAAAATATATTTTTATACTATCATTGTGTTTTGACCCCATTTTGGGCATTAACTATTTGTCCATAGTTGGGACCTTAACAGATGTTACCACCCCAGGTCAGAGTGAACCTGGGAACAACAGCAATTAAGAGGTGGTACCATGCTCCTCAAAACCTGCCTTGCTGCCAGATGTAGTTTATCGTCATACCCAGGATGTAGGACAAGAATAATCAAGAGTGAATATAAATAATGATAATTACTCATCTCAGAAATTGAGATTGAATAATATTTACTATTGCAAAATTATTACTTTATCGTTTTATTTCATTTGTTCTTCATAAGAAATAAATAGAAAATTGTTATCAAAATAACTCCTTCATTTTACTGTGAAAAATAAGCTGCAGTTTGGAATTAAAATAAATTTTATAAAGAAGCTCAAATTATAAACATTCTATGACCTGTTTGTTGTTAGAAATTATGTATGCAGTCTTGTGTTTTTCTGGATACACTGAATGATTTACACCTGCTTGTCTTCTAATGACTCTCACATATTACAGAGATAAATCTTGTTAGAACAGAGAGACTGGATTATACTGATTGGATGCTTTTGAAAACAGTTCAATATGTTGCAAACTTTATTTGCATTTTGCTGACAAAATCGTTTTTATTTGCTTTGTCATATAAAATATTTTTAAATAGATAATTTTTTTAGATATAAACCTGACAATTTGAAACAGATTCAGAATTAAAAACTGATACACATACTGAAAATTACACAGTTTATAATAAAGATGCAAAAGAATCCCTGCCAAATGTTTTCAACTGCAGAAACATGAGAATTGTGTGATTGCAAAATTCAGTAATGAAAGAAAGAAAGCTATCAATTAGCAACATTAAATTCTTACATTGGCCATGCATGAACCACATTCTCTTGAAGGTTGACTTATTTACCAAAATTTAGTGCCATGTATGCCCATATAGATAAACACATCACAAACCAAAATAAAACAAATTTTAGTAGATAACACTAAAATATAAACTCATTCTTTGAATAATTTTATGCTCATTTTTTTTTTTGTTTTCCAGCTAATATTATTGATCATACAGTGGAACAGAAGATAGATAATTTTAATATGTCTCCCAAATTCAGACCTAATCTGTGCCCTATCTATTTAAAATTGCCTTGGATTGCAGAAAATGTAAAATTTTGAGTGACAGGGTTTCTAGGACTGTCTCTGCTACTTTCTTCTCAGCCAAGTTACATGTTGTTTTTGGCACCCGTCCAGTGTTTCCTTCATTTACTAAAGACCATCTTTCCTATCATAGTAAGAGTTCACCTATCTGTAAGTTTAAATGTCAGTGTCAAGATGAGTATATAGGATGGACTAATCTTAGATTGGAAACAAGATTAGGCCAACACGTTCCTAAATATATCTGATTACATTCAAGTAATCCTACTTGTGTGTTGCAGTTGGTACATGATTTGGCAATCGGACAACACCTATTGGAGAACGAGTTGTGATCATCATGTTTCATGATGGACTCATTCTTTATTTTGCAAATAGGCAGGTCAAAACACCATTTGTTAGTTCTGGAGGCCATTTGTCTTAAATTGCAGGAACCATCTCTTTGCAGACAAAAGGATAATTTCTTGCAGTCTCTAAACTTATTTGGAGTTTAGTGAGCATTTCTTTACTTTATTTATGCTCTGGTTGGTTCATTTACCTATTCTCTTAAGTTTATGTATTTATATTAATCATCACATCAGAGTGAAAAATCCTTCAAAGCACCCAAACGGGTAGCAACATATGACTAGTCTTTAAGGCAATGGGTTAGATTTACAACTGCCTAGCAGCTTTAATTAGTGTTTAAAGTTTTCTGGGACATGTTGATACCTTTACTAGATGAGTGAACTTTTAAGTTTAGTTCCTGCATAACTTCTTCACTAAGATAATATCAGTGCTACAAGAATCAAGTAGAGCACTTTGTTTTTTTTCCATTAACAATTATGTGTATCACATCGGTGTAAAGTTCCCATGGTACATTAGTAAGCATAGTCAGTATATGAGGACCAGCCACTGTTGGTAATGAATTTGATGAAGGCTTGGACCAACATGCATGAGTGTAATGTCCTTGCTTTGAGCATTTTTTACAAGTAGTTACGTAAATAGGACAGTGATCCCATGAATGAGAGGGAAATCCATAGAAAAAAAAAGCATTTATGTTTTTCTTCATAGGTCATGGCTGCTGCAGGTTCATTAAGTTTGGCTAGAGGTTTATAACAATTCTCACATATCTTTGTGGGTTCTGGGTCAACTATTGCTGCCATTTGACCTTCTGAAGTAGTGTACAAGTTGCTATTCCGTTAAGCTAATGCAGAAGTCTGAGTATAAGCTGTTTATAGGTTCAGAGTCTTATTTTCCAGTAGACTCTGCCTTATGGGATGTGAACCTATGCCTGTAACAAAAATGTCTTGCATGGCTTCATTGTCGCATTCTTCAGCAGTATGGTCTCTGAAGTTGCAGTTCTTCCTCAGCTTTTCCAAATCCCTGAAAAACTCATTCAGCAATTCTCCTGGTTTCTGTCATCAGGTGTTTTAACAAATAAGTTATCCAATTTTTGTATAGCCATGTTGAAATCTGTACATCCTTCTATATATTTGAATATGCTGGAACTCATACATCTCAAGAGGACCTGTCACTTGTTAAGAATTCTTTTCTTGTAATCATTGAAATAGTTCAACAGGATGGTTCACCAATGATGATAATCTCTGGCAGCTGATGGTAAACAAGGGTCAATATCCAAGTGCTCTGGCTTCCACACTGTTTCCATATTCATTTTTGTATTCATTTAGCTAAATAAATTGTGATAAGTAAACAATTTTCAGAACAGCAGCTAAAGTACTAAGTTTTATTTAGCTAAATGAAACTTAGCTACAAAATAAAAGGGAGGTAAGTCACAGATTATATTACCTGCATGGGCAAGTCTACTGCTTGCATAACATGAGTGTAGGATAGTACACATATTTTATGTTATTTTATCATAACTGACTTCATTAGTAAAGTAGGTAAGTTATACAACATTTCCCCATCTGTAATAAGCCAACACACTCTTGTTAATGCAAACTCATGAGGAGAATTTCTTGCCAAGTTTTGCACAATAAATAATCTTGCAGTAAACAATCCCATGTTTAAGAAGAAAAAGCCTCATTCTTGAACCTTATCTAATAGAAGAACTAAGAACCAAATTGACTTCATCCTCACACAGAAACCTTCATTTCTATGACTTCTTGAGAGTTCTGTTCTGAATGTCCCTGACATATCTGATCACTGCAGAGTAAGGATGAAAATTCAGTCAAGCTTTTTTTCTTGGCCAAAGAAACAAAGCTCCTAAGTACAATCTTGAGGAACTTGATCCTAAGCTTTTATGAACACATATAGAATTGAAAAGTTGTTTCTCCGATCTTGATGCTGTAACTGACTGAAGTGCTCTATATGAAAACATCTGTACAGGAAAAATCTTCCTCATAAACACTTCACCCAACCAAATTGGATGTTAAACAAAACAGGCTAGAGCCAACAAGAAAATGGAAAAGAAATTGGACAATATAAAATTGCCAAAGCAGAACGAAGAAACTAGTAAAAAAATGACAAATTAAGGCAAACTGAAATAAATGTTGAGAAGATGAGTCAGTTCCTGTCACATTAGCAATATCATACTGGATGAAAGAAACTTAAAACAAAACACAAAAATATAAGCTGGCGAATTAAAGATGGTAATATCTTAATAATTAAGGCTGCTATACCTGAATATACATGAATATGCTAAGTTTTATAAAGATTTTGACTCCGATGATTCTACTTCAACTCTGGATGAAATTCAACCTCTGTGTTGAGGAATGAAATCAAATTTGCTATCAAAAATCCAAAAATATGGCAAGAGTCCTCCACCTAGACTGTGGTATGATCCATCTCCCCCATTAATGGATCTGTCCTGAACACTGATATGCAGAGTATATTAAAGCTTACCGATAAGCAATACATATTGTCTACTACAATTTAATATACTCTAAACATTTTGAAAATGGCTAATTTACTCTGTCCAGAGAAACTTATTATTGACCCCATGTCTGACACCGAACTAGAATATTGTCACTTGAGAGTAACTTTCATGAACTTCTTGAGGACATACTGTGACCAAAGTTCTAATAAGTTACACTATCTCACCGAATATGTCTCAGAACAAGTTTACGACACATCTTCCTACAAAGAGGTTTTAACAATACTGGACTGGATCTACATTAAAAAGGAAAATGAAATGGTCTCTAGACACTTTCTGGCTGCAAGGCATCAACTGCTCTCAGACTCCATTGAAGGATTTTATCAAGACTTGATAAAACTAAGTAAGAACTGTTCATTTTCTTCAGTATCAGCGGAACAATATTGAGCCAAATTGATCTGAGATGCCGTCATAAATGGGCTATGGATATTTGATGAAGAATACTCAAAAACAGCACCTTAACATTACAACCAGCCTAAGACCAGGCAAGAGTACTAGATTTAACAGAACAAAATACTAAAAATTACAATATAGTTGTAGTAACATCAGAGAACTTTCCACTTATTTTAGCCTCCCAATCATATGAAATGCTAGCTTAACTAAATGTGTATGTTTTTTCTGCAAGGCCAAAAGACATGCAAGGTCACTGTGCCCCACTAGAAGGAACAAATGCTATAAATGTGAAAAGTAGGTATATTGGGCTAAAGTTTGTAAAAGTAAAAAAAGAGAAGCAAAATGGTAACCGGTAGTGATATTACTAAAAAGACGTACACAACTGAATAAGAATGAACCACTGGTGGATCAAGTGAAGCTTCTAGACACCAAACTCCAGTATGCGTGTGTTCGTTACTCTGATGGATGGGAAGATACAATTTCACTAAGGGACTTGGCTCTAGCAGGGGATGAATTGGGACCCGCAAGCCTAAGCAAGGGTTGTTCTCAGGACACTTTAACTGGCTACAAAGAAATACAAACATGGTCTCGTTTTGAAAATTACAATTAACCCTTGAACTCTGGTCCCTCAAGTGGTGACTAACGGGTTTCACAGAAGAGAGACCACCTACCTACCAATAATTCAGAGGATGTGCAAGCCACTCGTACAAATTTATGAAAATGCAGCAGGATTAAATCTAGTTTGAGTGAGGTAGAGGAAGAATCTCAACATGCCCCTGGTAATCCACCACAGTCTCACAGACAACAAACAATGCCTGTTCAATTCAGGGACTTCTTCCCTCTGTAAGAATAAGGCAGGGGAATGTGATATGATCCATCTCTCCCATTAATGGATCTGACCTGAACACATATATTTAGGAGAATTCTGCTGATATGCAGAGTTTATTAAAGCTTATTGATAAGCAATACATATTGCTTAGAACAATTCTACTACATAGATAACATCTATTCTGAGTACATAAAGGCCGGAAGAGAGTCATTGTTAAATGACTTCTTGAATCTATTGGCAAGGTGACTCAAGCATTTAAGGAAGTTCTCATTGTTGTCCTTTATAAAAAGAATAGCTGAATTGAATATGGTAACTATTGTACAGTAAGTTGGATATTTTAAATTCTTGGTAGAACAGGATGGTATGGCAATTCTAAATTATTTTTTGTTCTGCTGGGCTTTTGTGTTTACCATTATTCCAACTGTGCCCTTATATAGTGGCAATTCAGGTTTAATGGAGCCATTTGGGAGTCAGACTCTGGCCAGGGGACATGTTAGTCTGTTGGGGTCAGACATATTAGAAAATAACACTGTGGGTATTTTTCTTTGTTTTTGCTACCCTATCCCCTTAATTTGCTTTCCGTCTACTTGCCAATGGGGTAAATTATATTTCTTCTTACTTTAAACAAAATTTTTTTATTAAATTGTAAATTTACTATTTTTAACACTTTCCTTTTTGGTAAAGTGAAAACTTTCTTAGTTTTTTCAAAATCTTATTTCTTTACTCCTAATGTATTTAGTAGTAAATTTAAGGAGTAAGTTTTTTATTCCTTAATTGTAGAAGAGGTTAACTGTTAGTCATTTATGATACACACGTCTTATATATAATTCATCAACATATAAATATTCCGCTCCCTTGTATTTTGACTCCTTTTAACATTTTTTGCCATTTCTTTTTGTGGCTTTGAGATGTATTGTTGTAATATTCTTTGAATGTTTGCATGTTTGTTAAATTTTGTATTATTTTGTATTTGTACACTTGTTAATGTCTTTGTTTTAATTATTTGCAGTTTTCTCAGCTGCAGTAGTATGTTTTAACAAATAAAAGCCATAGACATGCTTCACACTGTATTTAGTTCTCCCAAACAAGTTAGACAAAAGGCAATTATACAAAATATATACAGGCTTTATATAAGCAGTTACAAAAAGTGATGGAAATTTTTTATGAAAGTATCTTGCTAATGATAAAAAATGAAAAGGCCAACAAAGTTCATTTTTTTAAAACTATTCTTAAGTGAATTGCATATATTTGTTTGGTGGCTTTCTACTTATTGCTCTATATTAACTTTTTAAAAGGCATGGTATGTATTATTATGTATCATAGTATCACATAATGATATAAACTTTATTTCTGTTTTGTAGCAATAGAAATAATGTAATTAGTGGCTAATGTCTGAAGAATCAAAAAGATGTCAAAATTTAATTTTACATGTAAAATCTTTCTAAATCTTGAAAAGTTGTGATAAAATTATCAATTTTCCTTTTGTAACTTAATTATCTCTCAGTTTGTCTGAAAAGAGTGACTGATTAATTTTTTAAATCAATTTAGAGAAATCTCATTTAAGATTTGAACAGTTTTTAATTCATGATAATTTAAAAGCATGGATTGGAAACTCTCAATATTCTCAGATCTCTGTCAGAAATCATTACTTGGAGATTAGGCTGTTAAATAACGTGTGAAGACAGGATGAGATGAATCATTGCCATTATTCCATTAATCCTTTAGATAGATTTCTTAATTCTTGTTGTTTTGATGATGATATTTTATTCAGCCCTCTTCAGATATTATGTTGCACAGATGGTAGAACTAAGTGTCAAGAAAAGGGTTTTTTTTTTTCGGGTCAGGGGAAGAAACCTCTCTCTCTGTTTCTAATTATCTGATCTATGATAAGACTAAACATAGTTTTGTAAACGGTCAAATTGATAATTGATCAATAAAAAGAAAAAAATTCAACCATTGAATGTCCATTTCATGATTCAAGCAATCTTCAGAACATATATTATGGGCATGCTCAGTTTTTAATGTATTTGCAATAATTATAAAGACAAGTGAGTAGTAAAGATCTTATAAAAAACAGAATGTATGTGTATATACAGAGTGCAATGGGTAATTTTTTGTCATTTTATATTTTTAATTTCACACATTGCTTGCTTTTGATTTTCTCAACTGCACAATATAGTAGGGTCAGTTGAGCACCATCTGTGAGAAAAATAGCACCATGATGCAATTCATTCTGCCAGAAATTTGGAAATGGCATGCTGTACTGCTTGGCATTCATGCTGGAAGCTCCAATATGGACATTTTAGAATATTTGGGTATAAATCTGAGGACAGTGCAGAAGATTTGGAAAAAGAGTTGGATGAATCTAATGGTGATTACAAAGATGTTTGGAGTGATCACTAGTGATGGTGATGTTATGCCTTCCTACAGGACCTCAGACCTACATTAAGTGCCTTGAGCAGGTAGTGCCACCTTGGGTCAAGAGGGTGGCTACTGGAAAACCCTATGTCTCGCAAGAAGGACTCTGCACCATGCCACAGAAGCAGGAGAACCCAGTCATGGCTGTCAGACAATTACTGCAACCGCATCACCCCTTACATCTGACCATCTAATTCTCCAGACTGCAAACCCTTTATTATGTGTGGAGCGCAGTTGAGTGAGAGACCAGCAAAACTCCTTGTGACACCAAAGATGAACTGAAAGCAAGGATTATGACAGCTTTCACCAACTTAAACAATGAGGCCATCCAGAAGAGTCACAGGGGATTCTGAAGTCATCTGGAGGCCGTGGTTGAAGCCAATGCAATTTTATTGAATAAATTTGTTCTTTAGTACTAGAAGATATTTTTGTACAATTTTGGTAAATATATCTGTTAAAATGAGATGTCAGTGTTATTTTCATTTTTGCATAACTTAGATGACAATTTATCCATCGCACCCTTTATATCACACACAAATAGTGAGAATAAAAGCTAAAACTTAAATTATAAAATAAACCCTAAGGACTCAATGCCAAAGTTCACAGTGCCTAAATATTTTATATTATTATTATTAATACAATAATATCAAAATCTGCTACTCTGAGCTTTGTGAAATAACATTCATCAGGCATATATATATATATATATATATATATATATATATATAGTGCTATGCAAAAGTAAGTGAACCCTTAAGATATTATTTGAAAAAATTGTCTCTTTTTTCCAGATGACCAACAAATCTTAATTAAACTATACATTAATTAAGAAAACCTTCAATAAATCAATTACAACTACTTTCGAATTTTTTAATAAGCTGGAATAAAAATATTAATTAAAAATTAAGATGTGCAAAAGTAAATGAACCCTTACATTTAATATTTGGTGACTCCTCCTTTTGAGGTTACAATGTCAAAGAGTCTTTTTTTTAAAGAATTTTCTGGCAGTAGTGAGTGCCAATTTTTGACCATTCTTTTTGGCAAAACTCCCAAAATTGCTTGATTTTACCTGGGTATGTACTGCCATTCCAAGACTTGAAGTTTCTTTTTTTGTCAACCCATTCTTTTGTGGATTTGCTTTGATGCTTCAGATCCTTGTCTTGTTGGAAGTTTCAGCCCTGAGCTAAACCAAACTTTTGGACTCAGGACAAGACACTTTCTTTCAAAATTGTCCATTGTATCATCATTGTGCACTATTTTGTCTGTTCCAGCTGCAGCAAAGGACCCCCAAATCATAATGCTGTCACTGCTATGTTTAATGGTTGGATTCAAATACTTTTCTTCAGAAGCCATACTAGGAGTGCAGCAGATATTCCACCTATTGTTCTGCCCAAAAAGTTTCATCTGACCATAAAACCTTTTGCCAGAATATTACTAGCCTATTAATATGAGTTTTGGCATAGTTGAGGTGAGCATGCTTGTGCTATTTCATAAGCAGTGGCTGTTTCTAGACATTCTGCCATGAAGATCAGCACTGTTCAGATTTCGTCACACTGTAGATGTATGCACACTGGATTCCAACATTAGCCAGTGAGCACTGGAGAACTGTAAAGGTCATAGCAGAATTTTCTTTGGTTTGCCAAACTAGGGGCCTACTTGATCCTGCAGTTATTTTTTGTGGATGGCCACTTCTTTATTGTGATGCCGTCATACCAAAGACCTTCCAGTTATAAATAATTTGTTGCATGGTGGAGAAGTGCACTCTAAATCATTTTGATAGCTTTTTGTATCCTTCTCCATCATTATAGGTTTCAATTTTGCAATTTTTTAAAACTTCAGGAAGTTTTTTTGATCTTTGCATATATATTTTTTAAATTTAATCTCTAACTGTACACTTTTGCATATACAATATGTTATATTGCTTGACGGCAGTATGCACAACTTACCAAAAAAAATGAATGTGTCATTTTGATTTTTACACATGCACAAAAAATTATTTGCACTGGCAACCATGTAAAACAAAAATACAGAGTGTAAATGTAAGGGTTCACTTACTTTTGCACATCTTAATTTTTAATTAATATTTTTATTCCAATTTTTGAAAGTGGTTGTAATTGATTTAATAAAGGATTTTTGTAATGAATATATTAGTCTAATTAAGATTTGTTGGATATCTTGAAAAAAAAAGACAATTATTTTAAATATTATTTTAGGGGTTTACTTACTTTTGCACAACATTGTATGTGAGGTCAATAAATATATAAACAAAAAAGGTTTTATATTTAATTTTTAATAATTGCAAAAATAAAAATATTTATAATCCTAAAATTAATGGCAATTATCTTCAATAAATTGATGAGTCAATTGTACTTGCTTTTTGAGCAATAATTTCCTAATCTATTTTTTTTTGGTAACCTTTTACTAAATCATGATAAATGGGATACACAAAATCTTCAAGTTGTTACACAGATTACTGAATCTTTTTGCTCTTACACATCTTTTCATTTTCAATGCATTCCATAAAAGTTTTCAATTAGATTCAGGTTGGAATTCTGTGAAGACCAAAGTAAAACTTTTACATTCTTATCTGGAAGATATATCTGGACTAATTTATGTGTATGTTTTGGATCATTGTCATGGATAAAATTCTAACCAAGCTTCAGTTTCAAGTTGACTAGAATATTTCCCTATAACACTTTTTTCTTCATTACTCATATAATGTTAACCTTTACCAAACTTCCTCTTTCTTTTGCAAAGAAAGGCTCGCTAAGCATGATATGCTCTCCTCCAGATTTTCTTATAGAAGCATTGTTCTTTGCATGAAGAGTGTCATCTTGACATTTCCAAGCAAATATCCTGTCATTATGACCAAAACACACTTCTTTTGTCTCAGTTGATCAAAGTATATTCTCCCAGAATCAAGCTGTTCATTTGTAAATTCTAAAAGAGATTTGAAATAAACATACCTTTAGAAAAGGGATCTCATGAGGATGACATGTTCATAGACCAACTCTGTATAGAGATTCAGTAATCGGTATTTATTGCTACTTTCATATCAGCAACTTGTAAGTAATTCTCAAGATCTTTAGTTATAATATTTGAGTTATTTTCACAAATTCTTAGACAGGTAGCAGTGCCTTTATTATGTCACAAACACATTTATTTACAACAGTATTTGCTAATTTGAATTTGATAATAATGTTTTGAATAGTTGATTTAGTAAGAATATATCATTTAGAAATTAAAATCCACAATCTTATCTGTTGGCCCAAAGATGCTTGATTCTAATTTCTATGTTCAGATGTCTCCTTTATTATTCAGATATAAGAATTTGTAACAAGATTTTCAGTTTTTTGAAGGAGCTCCTCCTGAAAAAAAAATTCTATAAATTATAAAGGGAATATTTATCAGCCAACTGAAATCACCAACATAGATTTATCTGGAAAGAAAATATTCATAATTTTTCATTAACATTCATTTATTATGAAGTTCATGAATACATTATGAATTTCCTTTTTATACTTTTCTCATGTCATTAATTTTAGGAAAGTGTTTTTTTCTTTAAATTTTGTTGTAAGTTGTTAAATAGATGTTGTAGAATGTTATTCTAGTGGATAAATCTGTTTAACACTTATAACAATCTCCCACTGTAAATATTCAAAACTTTATTCTCTATAAACTAAAAGATTTAACATCAACCTAGTACTTCTAGTTAGTATTTTATATGGAGGACTTAAAATTATAATCTAAGAAAAAAAAAATCACTGAAAACTCAGAATATTTGACACATTCAGTGTCAATGTTTTTGTTTTTCCTTTTTCCAATGATGTGTATGTATATTTACATAATAATGAATAGTTTAACTTTTTATAGATGTTACTTTGTCTATAAATTTTAACTGCAAATAGATATAAAAAAAACAACTAACAAGTGAATCCTTCCTTGAACAGAGATAAACAGGCAGATGACATATTCACAACACGAGTGTTCTGCTGCTTGAACAGTACAGTAGTATTAACTGGCAAACATTAAGGTAGCTCTCTTCTCACTTATAAAGTCCTTCCTAACAGGTAAGTCCCTGTAGTTTAGTTGTTAGTGGCCAGTCCTCTAGGGCCCTTACAATCACTTCTCAGGCCAACCCACTTTTTACTTTACATAAATGATCTACCTAAGAGTATACACAGATCATTTGTGAATATATATGCTGATGACACTACGATATATGGGTGGGTGGAGCTCCAAAAATTGTGACAATGAAAGAGTGGCATCTAATCTCTCATCCAACCAAGCCCTAACATTTCAATGGTGGAAAAACTGGCAGCAAAAACAAAACTAGTTAATTTCATCATTGCCAATTGAACTCTGAACTACCACCAGTCACGATGAATGGATGTCCCCTTGAGGAGATTCTGTTCCTTGAAAGATTATTGAGTCTTAAAACCATCTCAGATCTCAAGTGTAACTCATACAATCCATCACTGTACCCCTCCAGTAAGTACTTGACTTCTCATGCTATTCTCTACCTTTATAAGAACCAGATCAGGCTGAAAATAGAGTACTGTTGTTATATTTGGTCAGGAGATGCCCAGTCCTCACTTTCCAGTCTTAATAGAGTACAAAAGTATTGTTGTGGGTGACAAATTGTTTTCCACCCTGCAACCTTTCACATGATGATAACAAGATATAACAAGCCTCTCACTGCTCTGTTGCTACTTCCATGGAAATTATACACAAGAACTATATTCCTTAGTTTCTAACCTTCACAGCAAGAACCCACCTTGCTATGCACATTGTAGTAAACCATTATCACTATCTCTGTATTCCATTAGTGAGAAATAAGTTGTCCTCAAACAGTTTCTTCCCGCGAATCACTTGCTCTGTGGAATTGATTCCCCAGAAGATGTTTCCTTGATCAATATAATCTTAACCTGTTGAAGCCTAGGGTTGTTATTTTCCCCTTCTATCCATATAAGTTGCCTCTTACTCTGTAACCCTATGCTACCAGGCATTGTACAGGGTAAACCTCACTGTAAAAAAAAAAGGGTACAGCACACAGATACTATACTGATCCAAAGTGCTACATCTCACTTCTGTAGAATAAGAACTAAGAATGTGGCTTAGAAATGATATTCAAAAAGTTACAAATATAAATATTTACATTATTTTAACATTTTGGTCAATTACCATTTCCCAAGATGTACAAGCATAAGAAATTATATATGGTCAGATAAGGAACAAATAGGAAACTCTTATACATCTAACACTTCCTATTTGATGACTCCTTATCCTATCATTCTGTTTGATTACAATACATATTTGATTTTGATTTACATTTGATCCCATTTTGTGTGTGTGTGTATATATATATACATATATATATTGTGTATTTTGGCTGCATGTTTTCATTAAGGAAAGTTTCATTGAATAATTTAGACAAGCTTTGTCTGCTTATTTTCAGCAGGATCTGTTCACATTCTCTGATGAATTTTTTGGTGTCGGTATTAAGAAGAGAGAAAATATGTTGATATATATTGTTTTATTCCAAATACTTTTGACATTAACACAGTATCATCCTCAGGGTGTGTCTTTACAATATAAAATGTAGTGTTCATTATTTCCAAAGACAAAATTGTTATGTTCATCTGAAAGTTATAATTTTATGAGTAGAGTGAGGACCACTAGTTTTTGTGACATGTGGTATATGTTTATGCTCTTAACTAATTATGATATGTGAAGAGTTCTTTTTTAAAAAGTAGAAAATAGTATGAGAAGCTATTTATATAGACCTTGATATTTTAGTCAATCTGTTGTAAACATCTTAGAACATTTGTGCAGTATTCATAATTAATTTTGTTATGGTTTGGTTTCAATTTTTTAATATATATAGCTTCAAAGATTTTAACTTTTTATGTTTATTATTTTTATATGGATGTATTTTCAAGAAGAATTTTTCTGAATTGTGAATGTGGACAACCATTTTGTTGTAAATGTTTAGAGCTGTTAAACATCATTCAAATGAAAACTCAACTATTGAGATGTGCTCGTAGTATGGCCAACTTAAATATTATTTTTTTTGTTGAAGATACAATCTCCCAGAGGACGTTTAAATTTATATACAATGTTGGTTTTTCTGTAACACATTGGTTGGTGGGAAAAAATCGTTACAAATGATTAAATTGGAGATAGTGGATCTGTATCGATGTGGTAATTTTGTCTCTTCTTCCAATGACCTTTCTGGTGTCAATATTCAACACCAGAAAGCTCATCCGAGAATATGAATGTATCCTGTTGAAAACAAGCAGACAAAATTTGTCTAAATTATTCAATGAAACTTGCTTCAATATATATATATATATATATATATATATATATATATATATATATATATATATTTCAACAAGCAAATTATTGGTAAATCCAACACTAAGCCTACCAAGTGACAAAGGAAATAAAAAAATAAAAACCCTGACAGAAACTGATAAAAAAAAAGGGAAAATGGAAATATAAATTGGGAAGAAAAGATCAAAAGACAGAAACCTATCTAAACTGTAATAGAAAGTGCTTGATGTCTAAATGACCAAGACAGAGCAATTATGCTACCCAGCAACACAGCTCTGTCTCTTTTTTAAATTGTGTATGTTTATTATAAGGGAATTGTTGTTCCTCATAATATTATTTTGATATTAGGAATATACTTTTTTCATTGTAGGTAATATCAAGCTTTGTCATTCTTGGTAATTCCTATATCAGCCGTCCATTGAGCCATTTGTAAATTTAATCAAACCATGATCACATATGGGTAAGGTTAGCTTAAAAGATAGCCCAATATATTTTTCCCTTTTAGGTCATAGTTTAGCTATTCCATGATATATTTTGAAGCATGTTTGTACCACATGACTAAGGAAGTTATTGGCATAGAAAGTGAAATCAGTGAGGCAAGTTCAAATTCCAGCCTAGTCTGTTGCATTTCATTTTTGCACAAATGCCTTTGGGAAAAGCATAAATTTGTCTCTTCTTCCCCAAGCTATGGGTTAAATAGTGAAGTGAACTGAAATTCTTTAGCTTTAGGAAGCAACCAGTCTAAAAGGAGGAAAAAGGTAAATCATACTACTATCTTTCCCCAATATTGCATGGCAATTGACAGAAGGAAAAGGAATTAGTGAAGAGCTGTGATGGCCTCTGTCTTGAAAGAATATGGTATTTTAAGAAATATGAGTAAGGAATGGTAAAGACATTGTGTGAAATGTTTTGTGTATTATAACCAACAAACGCTAGTTTTTATCTCTCTCTCTCTCTCTCTATATATATATATATATATATATATTATATATATATATATATATATATATATATATATATATATAGAGAGAGAGAGAGAGAGAGAGGAGGGAATAACTTTAAAGGAATCAACAGATATTTTTTATCTGACTATATTTCGTACAACACCAAACATTATTTTATGGATTCCCATGTTTGAGTACATGCTGTTTTCTTTTTCGTTTTTTTTTTTTTTTTTAAACAGTGGGAATTACATATATTGGTCTGCATGTTTGAGAGAGAGTTAATAAAGAAAATGTGATGTGTCCCATTGAGAGTTAAGTAGTCTAAAGCACAACAGATCAGACAGTGGTTACTTCTAGAAAGTGTTGCATTCTGTGTTGTCTTGAGATCCCCATGCTAAGAAATAACATGATATCAACATAAAGGGTCATTTACTTTTAGCATTCAGTTTATTAATAGTGGCAGCTTGGATTCTAAATGACAGTAGGAAGACTGATGTCACTGGAACACATATTGCATGTTGGCTCAGCGTCACCTCCATGGGTAATATTAACCAGTCACAAACATGGGTGTGGGAGGCATATCAACACTTAAGAATTCTTGTGACTTCACAGTTTCAGACTTATATTCAAAACCCAGACAAAAGCAATCCATCACTGTCAGAATGCCCTGCCCATGAGTCGCTCCAGCCAATCATTGATTATTCTTGCCCAGGCCTTTGTATTCTGTAACATTACCTCCCCTTTTTCATTTTCAAAATACATAGTAATATATATTTTAAATGATTACCAAGTGTGACTTGTAGTTTATTCATCCATCTTTTGCTATGTCTCCAGAACCAGTGCCTTATACACAAGTAAAAAAGAAATATTATACAACATAACACAACATACATTCAGACATATGGTATAACAGCAAATAAACTTTTACAGAAATGTACAACAATATAAAACATGACAATTATCCTTCCACCAACACTTGCATAAACACCACCTCTAGATTCTACTCAGTATCCTACAAAGTTGATTTCTTACGTTGCATCATTTCATGCAACTTATTCTAGTGGTGTGTCATTCTTTGTCACGTGTTGCTGGAACACAAAATGCAATTGTTCAAAGCCATGCATGTGGCTGTTACATTTTTCTTTTCTTTTTTTTATTTAGCCAGTCTGCACAAAGGTGCATAGGTATTTAGAAATTTCTTTCTCTTTGCTCTTTCGCAAACCCATAGAATTGTTCATTAACATTTTTTTTCCTTTTTTTGAACAAGAAGTTTTTTTTATATGTTTTTAGTTCACAGTTTATATTATGTGTGTGTGTGTGCATGCAATCTGGTTGAGAATGCCCACAGTCCACACCAAACATATTTCTTTAAGGTCTACTGCTTTCATCTCTTAAAACTAATTTGCTCAATTATACTTAAATGGCAGAATTTCTGTAGGAAAAAGAAAAATATAAGTTAGTTAACTAACTAACTTATATTTTTTTTTTCCTACTCTTTTTGTTTATACTATATATGACCTTCTTTCCAACACTAGTTGTCCAGTTATAACCCTTCCTACTAGATTTTTGTAGGTGTTCACCATTTCATTCCTCCTTTCTTTTTCCTAAATACTGCAGAGGTGAAAGGTTGGCTGAATGGGAGTCGCTGTGATTATCAAACACCCATATCTGTGAGGATCATCTACTCTTCCTTGCCCACATTCTGAGCATATACCTACTATTACTACTACTATTGTCCTCATTAGAACTCTGATCCATCATGTTGTCACCCTGATACTTATCAAAATTCTGCTTCATTTTTAGTCGCACTTACCTCCATATCCTCATTACTATTTGAACCTGAGAAGCTATACCTATTCCTATCGGGCTGTATCATTTTATTCTGCTCTTCTTTGAAGTATCAAGATATGACGTTCCATCATCGGAATATCTGACTCAGCTTCTGAATCTTCTTGTTGGCATCTACATTTATTTTCTAGATACTTGTTACCTGAGTTGTTCTCAGATTCATCAGGGAATACTGGGGCTGCTAGGGTTGCCATTCGTAGCATCCTGTTATCAATGGGAATTATCCATTCCTGAATATTCACTGCCCTAAGGTGTTCAGCATGGGCCTTAACTACTGAGCTAGTTAATTGATCCTTGATCTTATAAGATACTGGACCAGTCTTCTTGACTACTGCGTAATACGGCCACCACCTCATGTCTAATTTGCCTTGTTTGTGATGTTTTCTATAATAGACTAAGTTTCCTACTTGAAAGTCTATATTGTTAGTTGAAATGTTAGACCTTTCTATCTGTCATTTCTTTGTTTTCTTCAAATTATTCTTAACTCGTAAAAATGCAGTTTTGTTTCTGTAGTGTAATGTTGTAGTGCTCATCTTTATAATAAACACAACATGGTTTTAAGATGTTATGCCATGGCAGAATGATGTCTTTATTATAAAGTAGCATGGTGAGAATTTTGACTACTTGCTAATGTTAAACCTAATTGCCATGAGGATCTAGTTACTATATACATCCCATGATTATTACTAATTTTTTTGATAAAATATCATGCATTGTCCTATGCAACCATTCTACTTTACTGTTGGTTTGTAGGTGGTAGAATGATGTCATCACGTGGTGTATATTTAAACCTTCTAGTATCTCTTTCATAACTTTATTAACATTCTCTGTACTGTTATCTGTTACTAATTGAAGAGGGACACCAGTTCTAGGAAATATTTCATCTACTAATAAGTGGGTGATCATCTGAACCATATTTGGTACAGCAAATGCCTCAAGCCAACCTGAGTACATATCAACAAAGGTTATTATGTACTGGTTTCCAGATAGGGTCTGTGGATAAGGTCTGGAAATATCTAAGGATATCTTAGCGAAAGGAAAAGGCAGCATATTGTACACCTGCATATGGGGTTAGAGTTTTTGCAAATTTTTCATTTAGCAGGGTATACACAAACTCCATAACATCTCTAAACAGACATGTCCAGAAATATTTCAGTTTGATTACTTAGAATGTCTTCTCTGTCCCAATGTGGCCATTATCATCATGGTACTGCATGAGGATACTCTTTCTAAGATACAATGGAATGTAAAACCTAACAATCAGTTTGTTGTATGGTTGTGATAAATAATACAAAACTTTGTCCAACAGAATGTATTTTCACTATTTACATTATTCATACTATTGTCCTCATCTTTATATATATATATCACATATTTATCACAACGTTTCAGCCATTGTATGCTCTGGTCTTCTTCAGTTGGTTGGAATGTTGAACTGAACCCTTTATTTCACTCACTGGGGTAGACTGTTGTAGTTCCACGTACCATGTCTTATGGATGTCAGTTATCAGTTATCTTCTGTTAATTCACTGCTCCAAGTTCTCCACTGCCTTAACCAGGTATTGAACTCACAACTCTTTGGGTCTAGTCACTGGATCTAACCAATGCTTTATCCACTGTGCTTAAGGACATCGGTGTATGAATTTCTGGAATTTTAAACTTAATGTCTTCAACAACCATTTTTATCAGTGCTCATACTGCAATTTTCTCCTGAGCTGACCAAGCATAGAAATGAATACAATATGGGAACCGGTAATAAGGAGTGCTAGAGAAAAGCAATAATAACAACGAAAATTGCAATATGAGCTCTGGTAAAAAAAAAAAAACATGCAATGATAACAGCAAAAATTGCAGATACAGAATGTATTTTTTCTAACTAGCTTTACCCTTTTGAATTCTACACTCATGTTCTAAAATATGTCTCCTGTTCCCTAATTATGCTTATGTCCTACTGGATGTCCAAATCAGTGGTGCTAGCATACCCAGATTCGAACAAAGAATATAAACTTTATATGGATGTGGGTCTTTCTCTTGAGGAGTGGTGTAAATCTTCTCTGTAAGTAGCAAAGTGTTGGGAGCTCAAAGCTATTCAAATTAATAGTGCTAATGTCATATGTCTTATCATCTATGTCACCTTGCTTTATTAAATTATCTCTTGGCACATCTACTGAGCATGACAGTCTGCACACATATTATCCCTACCTTGTAAGTATGGTATTTTACAGTTGTAGCCTGCAACACTCAAAGCCCACAACTGAATTTTTTTGTTCTCAATGGGAGAATTCAAAAGATACTGGAAAAGGCTTATGGTCTGTGTAAGTAGTGAATTTTAAACTATGTAAGTGGTCGACTTTTTGAAAGGCATAGTGGATGACATACACTTCTTTTTCAATATCTGACCATCTCCTATGTGTATCACGCAGGTTGTGTGATAGAAAATATACAGGTTTTTCCATTTCTCTTTTCATTTCTTCATCATATCTCCGCTGTGTTAAGCAAACTCCGATCACTAAGTCCGATGCATCCATATAAAGTTTATATTCTTTGTTCAAATCTGGGTATGCTAGCACCACCGATTTGGACATCATATCTTTCAAGCTATCGAATGATTCCTGACATTCATCATCCTGCCAAAAATTCGCATGTTTCCAAGTTAATCAAATTAACAGTTCTGCTAGAGATTCCTGGAATAAATCTTCAATAGTAGGAGCACCCCCAAACCTGTCTGAAAGAGGTGGGTGTGGCTACAGAGCATACAGCTTTAACTTTATCAGTATTTGGTTGAATTCCCATAGCATTGGTTTTAAACCCTAGGTACTGTGTCCGACTTAAAAAATTCACATTTAAACGGTTTTAACTTCAAATTGTGTATCTTTAAGCTGTTGAAAAGCACCTGAATGTGTTTTAAATGGTATTCTATGGAATCAGAAAACAGTAAAATGTTGTTCAAATAGGACAAAGTATGCTGTTTCTGTCCCTGTAAAATGGTATACATTAATTCTGGAAATACACTGTGTGCATTTGCCAGTCCAAATGGCATAAGGTTAAAGTAGAATAAACCTCAATGACACATGAACACAGTTTTTTCCTTATCTTCTTCATGTATCTGGATTTAAAGTTTAATTTGGAAAAGTACCTAGCTGAGCCTAAAGATGCTAAGATATCATCAATAATTGGAAGTTGGTGTGCATTGCTCTTAGTAATTTTATTTAAAGCCCTAAAATCTACACAGAATCTCTTACTATCATTCTTCTTTACTAGCATCACTGGGAAACCCCAAGGATTTCTAGATCTCTCTATAATCCCTGCATCTAACATTTCCTCTAAAGCCTCATCTACTAGCTTTCTTTGTGTGAGGGGTGTGGGATATGGGTATTTTTTGATAAGCATGTGTCTGTCAGTGTTGATACACTTTTTCATTGTATCTGTCGTACTTAAATCTTTGTCATTTGTAGCAAATAAATTGTTTTTTTTAGCAACTTATGTATCAGTACCCTAAATTCTTCTGGTATGTTTGCCTGTTCTAATTCACCTTCTTTAATGTGATGTTTTGCTTCTAATGGGGAGATGATATTTACTCTGTCTACCTGATTAAGCCTAGCTATTGAGCAAACTTGTCTCAAAGTAACTGTCTGGTTCATATTACTGACAATGGATAGCACTATTCTGCCGGTCACACCTACTGTTACTACCACATTTGCTATCAAAACACATGTTACTAACGAACCCTGATTTTAACTGTTTATTAAGATTTTATTAACTTATCATCTGGCAGTCTGATTTTTGCCATACATGTGTGCATGAACTGAGACTTTAACGTTACTGAATGAGCTATCTTAGCTATGGTCAAAATGTGCCTGTCTTCTTCTAATGCTACATACTCTTCTCCTAGACATGCTGCTCCTAAATTGAAATAAATTCCAGCCCCATTTTGCTGTAGCCAGTCCTGTCCCAAAATTATATTCCTATCTAAGTTTCTCACTATGTAAAAATTATGCACTGTGCGTTGGCTGCCCATCTACCTGGAGAAAAACTATTTGCCATTTGTAGATGTAACTTTATCTTTAATATTGTGGATTTAGGTTACAATATGCTGTAAACTCTCCTATGTATGACTGATACTGCTGCTCCTGTTTCTACCTATAAGAATGTCTACCTATAAGAATATCTACCTATAAGAATGTCTACCTAGCCTAATCCTGAGTTGGGTGAGCCCATATTATCGACTACATATGTCAGTAATTCTTCTCCTCACTCAGTGGATTCTCAGTTTCCCTGAAAGCAATCCTTCCCAACTCTGTCTAATATGACCCTTATTAATTATTTCTTCAGGTTGTCTATGACTTCCTACCTGGCCATACATATTTCTAAGGTGGGAAAAATCCTCTTTCCTTGGTATTCCTTCTTATCCTGATATTAGCTTCTACATTGGGCTTTCTCCTATCATGACAAACCTTTATGGGTTCATACATGTGTTCCCTACCTAAGTCTAATCCAACCCTATGTCGCAACTTACTCTCCGCTAGTGCTTTTTCATATGCAGCCTGTAGCATCTCCAGTTGTTCTCTGAAGACTACCATCTTAATATCTACATTATCTATCCATGTAAGATTCTGTTTCCTCATTTCTACCCTGTCTAATATTAAACAGCTGCCTAAAACATAGATGAGGCTTTACTGTCTCTTTACAGTATTTTGCAGGTGCAAACTTTATAACCTCCCAAGTCATCTGCAGGCTGTTTGATATCAGCCTTTGGGTGTATCTTCCTATATAGCACACCCTGTTTTTTGCATAGCTGTCCTCAGTCTTTGGTCCTAGTGAGACAAAAATTAATGGGTACATACTTTACCAATTATCTGTCGGAGTGGTTTCAGGTTTGTAAAAACATATTTATACAGAAAAACACATGTCATGGCAATATGATGAATCTGTTACATTCTGTGTGATCTTGGGATCCTCACACTAAGAAATAAGATGGTATTGACAAAAAAGAACATTTATTTTTGGTATTCATTTTATTAAGAGTGGCAGCTTGGATTCTAAAAGGCAGTAGGAGGACTGATGTCACAGGAACACATGTTTCACATTGGCTCAGCATCCCTCTGCAGGTGTTATTAGCCAGTCACAAATTTGAGTGTAAGAGGTATATTGATGGCTCAGAATTCTTGTGACCCTCTGTTGAATTTACAATAATTTGGACTTATATTCATGTTTTGGATTTATAAATCCAGAAAAAAGCAATCCATCACTGTCAGAATGCCCTGCCCATGAGTCACTCCAATCAATTGCTGACCATTCACATTCTTAACAAAATGGAGTGCAGGATTGAACACTGCTGGAGAGTAAATCTCTCGAATGTGCAGACCAGTAGATGTAATTCACTCTTTAAAATAAAATGGCTTCCACTCAAACATGGGTATCCACAGAATAACATTTGGTGTAATAGGATATGCAGAAATTGTCTGACAGCCATGACTGGGTTCTCTTGCTTGTGTGGTACAGTGCAGAGTCCTGTTGCCAGATGTACAGTCTTCCAGAAGCCACCCTCTTGACCTAGTGCAGCATTACCTGCTCAAGGCACTTGATGCAGGTCTCCGTGTTGAGTCTGAGGACTAAGTGATCATTCCAAACACCATGTATCATCCAACACTTTCCGAATCCTCTGCACTGTCCTCAGATTGATACCCAAACTGACCCTACTATACTGTGGCATTGACAAGATGAGAAACAATCAATGCACCTGTGCAAAATTAAAAATATAAAACAGTGAAAATTAACCCATCGTAATATATATATATATATATATATATATATATATATAAAAGCAAAATTATTGAAGATTCAAGAAAAGGCTTGTTTTAATAATTTTCTTGTTTGAGGACAAGATAATGAATTTAGTTTCCAGTGTGTGTTAAATTTGTCTATGTGTATAGTTTCAAGTACTTTTACTTAACATCAGTGATTTTCAAGAACAAGAATTATATTATTTTTTCATAGTGTTTAAAATATTCTGTAGACTTAAATCATGTTTTGATCATGTTGATGATGTTTGCAAGATGCTTCTAAAAGATAGAATATTTGGAATATTGCATAAACTGAGCCTATATAATTATTATTTAATATTTTTAGTGCAGCAGTTCGTTGGCTAAAAGATAATTTATTTAAAGTATTTTTTCTTTTCACTTTTTATTATTATGGTGTTTGCAGCTAAATTTTTTTGCCATTTATATTAAATAGTATGTTTGTGTTGTCGGCAAGTATCTGTCTAATATTGTTAAGAATATGATGGCTTTGTATGCTATGTTAATTAATATGAGCTTTTATGGAATTGTTGCATGATAAATGCAATGTTAGTTGACATGATAATGTTGAACTAATTTGACCAAGGTATGTTTAAGATGACTGACTTTATTAACCTTGGAGATAATCTTGTGTGTGCAAACAATTCACATATTAGCCTTATTCCATAGGGCTATAATTTCTCACTATAAAGTTAGAGGTTTGTAAATTTTCATAAGAGCTAATCCAGTATATTTATTATTATGTGATGTGTGCTTACAATATCAAGCTTTATTATGAAAATCATTGTATTCATAATTAGACTGGTATTAACAGACTAATGTGGCTAAAATTTCCATTGTATATTTCTTTAGCCATAATAAACACACCAGATGAATTTCAGATGATAACTGTATTAGAAATATTAGAATTCAAGGGTTGTTCATCAAAATGTACGCACGCATATATATTGAGCACTTCAACATGGTACAATAGTTCATAACTTTGTCAGTTACAACTGGGTATGAATTTAACCCTCACTAGTACTCCATACTTGTGGCCTTGTGCCACATCTAACTTACACTTAGTAAATCACTGTTTTAAAATTAGGATATATGATCCCGACAAAGTTTTAAATTTCTGACAATTGAAAAATGTTCATGAAAGAAAATTTGTTTTGAAATATATCTGATTATGTATTTCACCATTCAAGGCTTCATCAGAATCAAAAGTGAAAAAATGAGATGTGTACCTGTGTATGTAAATAATTTAATCTTATTTTTTTTCTCAAGCTGGCATTTCTTGTAACAAAGAAAGAAAGAAAAAAGAAAATGAGTGACTTTAAAAAAGTTGTCAACATTTTTCCTCAAATTCAGTTTTCAGATATAATACTTCAGAATGGGTAGAAAGTAAAAGATTTGTTTTTTTTTTATCCATGCATTTTCAGTGTCAGCAGTGTGTTTTAAAATTAGGATATATGAATCCAACAAACTTTCAGTATAAGTTTTTTTAGTGGAATGTATCAATTGAAAAAAGACAAATTAAATCTAGCCTGACTTAAAGTCTGTGAAAATCAAAGGAAGTAGCAGCCTTAACTCATTGACTTGGAGGGTAGGGGTGAGGATTATGACTGGGATAGTGTTGAAGAAATATAATATCAGTCAACTATTCCTATTTGTACCATCAGTGACTTGATAACCAGGCTACAAAGCAATAAAAACTTGAAAGGGGGCAATAAACAGACAAACATATTAAAGATTTTGTCCTCATTCGTTTTTTTTACATGTCAGAAAAATTTTTTTTAAAATAAATGTTCATTTTTATAGAATTATCACAGTTAATATCAAGATATTAAATGTTTTTTTTTTAATTTCATGCACAGAGATTTTTAAAAATTATATATTTTAGTTAAAGAAATCATTTTCTCTTTTCCGCATTTAAGTTACAGAAATAATATATTTTCTTAAAGATTGTAATGAGCCTGACAAACATTGATGACTTAGAGTTGCAACTGATTTTATATATATATATATATATATATATATATATATAATAAAAAGGCTTAAACACTAATATTCCATGGTCATAATTTATTCCATTGGAATCGTAAATACGATCCAATTCATCAGACCTACAAATTCAAAAAAAAAAAAAAGCTGGACATTGAGTTCTACCTGGATTCTATCCTCTCGGAATTTTTTATTCTAAAAATATACATGTGTATATATGCACCTGTGGATTTTGCATATATATGTATATTTACCACTAATATTATCTATATATATATATATATATATATATATATATATATATATATATATATATATATGTAGAATAAATCCTAACAAGCCAGGCAAACATACCTAGGTTTCATCTAAACAGATATTCATGGTAGACAGGCTACCCTGAAAATCTATTTAGGTGAGACCTAGGTATGTTTGCCTGGCTTGTTAGGATTTATTCTACATATATATATATATATATATATATATATATATATATATATATGTTCAAACCTGTTCTGATGTTTTTAGTTCTTTCTTTTTTACTTCCAATTTTTTCCTCGGGTACCAATTTGCCCTCAAGTGTCTACAAGTTGAGTTATCCAAGGTTTTTTAAGTGAGTAATCCTATAATATATATGAAAATTTTCTCCAGTTTAACCAGTAGAGAAACAATATTTATGAACAAAAGAAAATGGTTGAATACATCAACACAGATATTATGACAATATTCTCCATACGTGACAAATACTGACGTTATTTTTCAGTTAACATATGAAAATAATGTTTCTCTACATTCCATTTGCTAGGAACATTCTGTTTTTTGTTTTTAGTAGTTACCTTGTTCAATTAGATTCATTTCGTATTTTGCTTTGATAAAGTCCACATTCGACGAAACGCGTCAACAATTACTAGTTTTCCTATGGTCATTTTTATTTATAATATATATATATATATATATAGAGAGAGAGAGAGAGAGATATATATATATGGATAAATGAATCTGAATATATTCAGATATATTTATTATCTGTCTATATTTCTGAGATGAGCTATTATAACTATTTACACTATTTACATTGTTCGCACTGTTGTTCTCATCTTTGTTGTTATCTTCACAACGTTTCAGCTGTTGTACACTCCAGCCTTCTTCAGGTGATTAGAATTTCAAACTGAACCCTTTATTTTGTTCACTGGGGTAGATTGTTTATCCACATGGCCCAGTCGATAAAAGCATTGTTTGAACTAATCCAGTAATTCGACCAAAAGAGTTCAATACCTGGACACAACAGAGGTGAACAAAATAATTGGAGAATTGAGTTATTATAGGGAAATAACTGAAACTGGAGCTGAGATATCCAAAAGAGGTATGGCATGTAGAACAATTTACCCTTTGAGACAAAATAAAGTGTTTGGTTCAAAATTCCAATCACCTGAAGAAGACTGGCTCATACAACGGCCTAAATGTTGTGAACATGACAACAAAGATGAGGACAATAGTCTGAAGAATGTAAATAGTGTACATATTTATTAATATTTTATTTTTATTTTATTAAAAATTGCCATGAGTTGTAACAAAGAAAATACAGAGAATAAATTCTTCAAAAAAAAGAAAACCGTTTGCATAATAGAACCTGACACTCCCAAAACAAGTTATTCTCAGTATTTTTAGTAAAAAAGATATTATAAAATGAAACTCACGCAAAATATTGTCAGTATAAATATAATTATAGTTAATACCAATTTTATTGTGAAAACATTGACTTGCTTAAAATCTGACATTGGAAAAAAAAAATCTGGAAAGAATTGAGGAAGTTTCCCACTTGTTTGAACCCAAAATATGTGAGTTATTGCAGTTCTCATTGACTGAAATTGACCCTAACCTCTGACCCAGATGAGATGATAAAAATATGATTTAGTTAAAAAAAAGAAATTATTGGTATGATTTTGTTACTGTTTTGATTATTTTTTTTATTTTTTTTATTTTTTTTTTATCCTTATTCATTATCAACCATTTTTGAAAATGGAGAAGAAAATGAAACAGTGATTGATTAATTTGATTTTAAAATACCCACTTGATTAAAAAATATTGATTTTTTTTTAAATTTTAAAATTAATCTAGCTCATCATTTCTTTGGGGTTTTTAAGGCATTAATTTCCATTTTCAATAGATGTAAATTCAGAATTAAAAGAAATCTCATTTAGATACCCATTTTAGTCATCAGCATCAGTTATTTTCCATTTAAAATTTTCCATTTCTTTTTCCCAAAGTTTCTGAAATTAATAATAATAATAAATTTTTAAAGCACAACATGGAAATATTGAATACTAACCTCATACGAATACACATAATCATATTGAATGTCATATGAAAAATTGAAAACTTTCCAAGGTGACTCACTTTCTCCCCTACATTGTATTGAGCACAGATTTTCTTTCTACTGAATTAAACAGAATACGGGCATAAAAATCTCTGAAAAATACATTTATTTTATATGGACAATAGATATGCTAAAGATGATATTCATTTAGAGAGTCTTTGAAACTGAGTCAAGATGTTCAGTGATGACAGAGGTATGTAATTTGGTTTAGACAAAGATGTGAACATTGCAAAGACAAATGACATTATCTTTTTGACAGAGATGTCTCAATAAAAGAGTTAGAACAAGAAAAAGCTGACAAATATCAAGGAATTTAAGAGGCAGATAAACATAAGAAAATGTTAAAAAAAAGATTCCTTCAGAAGAATAAAAGCAATACTCCATAACAGAAGTAGTAATCAGTTTATAGTGTTGTGTCCTGTCAGGACTCCAATTTTTTTAACTCAAACACAAGTTTTCACTTTGACACCCACAGCTCATATGACAAAAGCAGGACTTAATTTTATCTGGCTCAATGCACCCACTTCTGGGATATTTAGAAATATTGGGGTCATAAAACATTTTTCTGCACAATCAGGAAAAGCCTACACAGTTTCTGCAGCAACTGTTTCTGAGCCAGTGATTTGCTATAAAGCCAACACTGATTTCCCCCATGAAGGCATGTCTGACCAGGCTGGTATTAGCAACAGGTTCCACAGCAGACAAGCTTAACCAGGCCATCAGCAGAAACACAAAGGTGTTTCATCAACAATGATACCTTTGGCTAATAACAAAATCAACAGCAGCAAAGACTCTCAACTACTACAATGTGATAATTTGTGTTGATATTTTCTCCCATATATCTATCTTATTTGACTACATATACATGTTGATTAACTCCATGTCTATCTCATCTATTACCTTGTGTTATACTGTGAATGAACTCTCAGTCTCCAATTATTGATACATGATATCCTGAAATGATTTCATAATGCTCATTGTAGTAGAGACTTTGTAATCACAGTTACAACTACAGTAACACTGTTGAACAATACCAGTGTCAGAGACCCTTGAATAACACTCACACTAATAGTACTTGCTCAATAATACTCACATGAAAATAACCACCGAATAGTGATACATATAGTGATCATTTAAACGCCACACTAATTCCCATATATAGATTTGCTTTATCATCACGTGATCTACTTATTCAAAATGGGATCACCTGTGTTTGCTCTCTGGTGATCTGTGTTCAAACTCCAGTGTCGGCAGCAATACTTTATTCCTATACAACACTACTGAACCTTGTAAATCACGGGAAATAAAAAAAAAAAACATTTTACTTATTTCAACCATGTTTTATCGCCATTTGTTCTTTTGTCATTTCTACTCCTTTTACTTGTTAAAAGTAAGGCTGCTGTTAGAATTGCAATAAATTTGCTAGCAATACCAATTGTTACTTATACAGAGTAAGAAAATTAATGACTTGCCATAAAATTCACTAACCAAAGACAGATGTTGACTGTCTTTATATTATTATATATAAGTAGATATAATTGTAAGGGCTCAGTCCAACTTAAGTTTATCTACAAATCAACTATTGATTTTAAAAATTAAATAATTAAATATCACATAAGATAGATTACTATATATAGATTACACAACCTGTTAAACATTCATTAAAAAAGTAAAATCTTTATTTATAAAGAAAACAAATTCTTAAAGCAACTTAACTTCACTGTGAATAAAATAGATAAAAATACCCAAGGAAAAAATGCAGATAAAATCATTAAAAAAACAGATACAAAATCACAAGAACTATAAAAACACACACACACCTGGGAATAAAATCCTTAAATGGCCAATATAAATTCAAAAGTAATGATGCCAATGAAGATAATCACAAAATCTATCATTGGCTGAAGAATGTAGGGTTAAAAACAGAGCTGAAGGCATTTATAAGAGTTGCACAAGACCAAGGCCTATTCACTAATAATTAACAGGCAAATGTAATTAAAAACCATGCAAACCCAATATGTAGATTATATGAACAGTATGTTGAAACTATTGACCATTTAGCATCTGATTATTCAATCCTGACACTAAAGACTAACACAAGATTGAGTAATATATTCACTGTGAGACTTGCCACTATTACGTGGCACCATGTGTTGAAAAAGGGCATGAACTTCAACCTGAACAAATCATAGAAAGCCATGAAGTTACTATTCTTTGGGACTTTACCATTCATACTGAAAGACATATAAAACACTAACAGATCAAATATAGTGATTAGAAGACTACAAACAAAAAATGTGCCTTTTCATAGATCTGGCAGTGTGATCAGATCAAAATACATCTCTGGAGGGTCATGAAATAATAAGTAAATAGAAAGATCTTGGAATTAAAGCTGAAAAAATGTGATAGATTAAGAAATCTTTCTACACAAAAAAGCATAATGAAATGAGATCTTTTTAGATATGAAGAAAAAGAAAGTGAGATTTTGCAATCATCTTGCATATATAGAAATAAAAATGAAAAAATGAAATGAAATATGATGAATATATGAAGGACAACAAAATGCATCCAAAACATAACAAAATGTGATCTTGTTTGTCTATATTTCTGAGATGAGGTATTACGTGATCATAGCTCTCCACCTCCCTCCCTCCCTCTATTCCTTGCAGCTCTCAACAAATTTCTTCCCTCTGCTTCCTCCCCCAGACCACATTCTGTCATCCACTTGCTTAAGCCCACCAGGTATGTCACGTGTTGTTTTCCCTTGTTTCTCTTTCACTTCATTCGACTTATTTTTAAAGCATTCTAAATAATTCTATTCAATCGGTAGTCTCATAACGATTGAAAACAATGTTTTTGTTTGAGTTTGGGTTTGACCAATTTGTAAAAAACAAAACAAAAAAAAACTAATTAAGACATGCGTGTCCGTCAATCTTAAACAATAATCTTTGTCAATTTTATTTGTCAGTCTTTATGATGGTCAATACTTGATCTATCTCTTACTGTTACATCCCCGGGCAATACCGGGCTCTACTGCTAGTCTCTAATATTCTGAAGTAAGGTTTTTAGGCACTGCCAAGGACAAGGACAAGGAACTTCTACCATTCTTAGAGAAGCTATAAAGTGGAATTCCTTAGTGTGGTCTTCAGATGATTTCATATATCATGAAAAAAAATAAAATTAGCACATAAATTAGGTTTTCTTTGTGTATAAGGTTGATCCCTTAGTTAGTTACCAAAGCTGAAATATTATATACAATGATCAATTAAATTAACAATCATTTGGCTAATTGTAAAAAGTATTTATTTAGCCTTTGTGATTTGTAGATGCATTAAAGTTTCTAAATTTTTCATTTTTTTTTTAGGTAATGGAAATTTAAATTGTTAAGATGAAGAGAATCTTCCAACATTATTTGTCTTTTTTTAAAATTGAAAAATATTTAATTTTCCTAATTTCCATCTTGTAAATGATGAAAATATTTAATGATAAAGATATCAAATTATAATTCTGCTTGCTCCTTATTTAGATCATACATTATGCCCTGCCATAAACAGTCGGCCATTTCTGTTTGATTGTGAGGATAAATCTGTAATAGCTTGCCTGTTCTCTGCCCACAAAATGGAAGAAAAGATATCTCAAAGGCACTATTTGATTTTACGGAAAGGAAGGAGAAAGAAATAAAAAGAAGATAGAGCAGGTAATAATACTCTCATGAGTTTAACGTCTGCTTCAGTGAAATTAAAAATTTTAAATCTTCATTTTTACCCTCTTTTTTAAATAATAACTTCCATTCATTTCTATGATTGTTATTTGGATATTTTATTAAAATTGTTAGGCTCAAATATTTAACAAGGGAATAGGGTAATTGTCATGGATATTTTATAGCTGTCAAACTCACAAGGAGCTTGTTAATTTAGAATAATTTTTAAATTAACAAGTTCCTCGTTTAATTCACCAAAAAAAATCAAATAAGAAAACCATGAAATTTTCATGCATGTTGCTAGTTTAATATGATAAAAATAATTCATGATAACAACATGATAAAAATAATTCATTGTAATATAAAAATATTTCATCATAATAACAAGAAACAAGTATTTCATGATAATGGCAATGATAATATTAGCCATTTCCTTATAAGGAAACAGTCGGTATTGATTGACTGAGCAGTTAGTGTTAATTTTGGTTGAAAATTATAAAATCATTCTATTAAAACGATTTTTCAGAAAAATAGTTTTCTTCAGTTTTTCTCAAGTACAGTAGCTGTTATTGATCTTTTGAGTAGTTTGGAGTTGTGTGGAATATCAACATCTTGATTATGACATTATTTTTTATTTGTATTTCATCTGAAATCCATTTTACTTCTTGCTGTCGTCGAATATAGCTAATAGTATGATAAGAATATTTTGTGGTAATAATTTAAGATAATGATATAATAAACATATTCCTTGATTACAAAAGAAACATTTTATGATATAATATTAGGTTGGTGCAAAAATAATGCCGTTTTCTCACATATGTCACTATGTGAGAAAACGACATTACTTTTGCACCAACCTAATAATTTTCTACTGGCAAAAATAACAATTTTCAGTGACTTTTGATGAAGACTTGGAAACAATTATCAACATGTTAATCCTATTTTTATTTTTAAGTTTTATAATGTGATTTTTTTGGTCAAAGAAAGATTTAGATTTTACATAGACAACCCATAATTCCAGTGCTTACATCCCTACCTCTTCGATCAATGATTTAACAGCATATCTCAAGACAGCTTTTCAAATGAGATTTTGAGGAAAGACCAGCCAAGAAAGATTTCCAATCATGTATGATATGTAAATGTGTGCCTGGAAGGAAAAACATATGCAAGAATGAATTTGGGTAAAAGGTATTTTATATATATATATATATATATATATATATATATATATATATATATATATATATGTGTGTGTGTGTGTGTGTGTGTGTGTGTATGTTGTATAGCAAGATATTTTTCATCATTTCTCTTTGATTAAATTGATTTTGTTTGACAATGGAAAGACATCCTCCTGAGAAGAATAATAGTTGCAGGAAATATTCAAACTGTTTTGACTTCCATTACTTCCAGACATCTGCTTCCTTCCCATTCCTATTTTCAAAGATGGTACCTGTAACTTTGAGATCACTTTTCTCTTACCAGACAACTTTTGCTCAAGCCTAACATACTTGCATTTCAACATTATTGCAGGAGTCGAGCTATTTGTCTAATCTATTCAGTAAAGCTAGTAAAGAGATAACATCACTAAAAATGTCTCGAATATTATTTGTCTCTAAGCAAGGTCACTTGGTATTAACTGGATTTTTCAATTATTTCTTCAATTTCTTCACATATGAAGAGAAGACGTAATAAAGAATGCTAAGAATCACATGGATGGAGAATGGGAGAAATGCAGAAGTTTTTAGGAAAATAGAAACAGAAATGACCCTTATAATTATAATCAGAAAGAGACAGCTGATATTCCGAGGGAACTTAATGAGAAAAAGGGGTTAGAGAATTTAACACTCACAAGACAAATTGAAGGCAAGAGGGATAGAAGGAAACAGCAAATAACCTCCATAACAAGCTGGTGTAAATGGACTTTTTTTTCTTTTTTTTTTACAGTAAAGTTCACCCTGTACAAGGTTCAAGGTTGGTTGGTTGGTTGGGTTTTATGGCATATCAACCACTGTGGTCATTTAATGCCAAATCAAGGCATATATATATATATATATATATATATATATATATATATATATATTGGCTCCTATATATATATATTGGATCCTGAAGTAAATATTAATTTCAGTTGAGCTCTCTAGGGAGTAGGTATGGGTTTGTAAACAGTGACTATTATAGCTAATATAGCGAGACTCTTCGCATAGCGAATTGAGTCACTGTCAGTCACTGGGCGTGTTTCTAAAAATAAATACACTAAAAATCCACCTACTTCCCTGCCGTACGCTGACAGCTTAGTGGTAGAATCTCCGACTGATACCAATTCAGTCCGGTTTCGATCCGAGCTAGAGGCAACCGGATGTCTAGCCACACTGATGAGCTGCGAAACAGTCTGTCTGTGGATGACGTTATATATATATATATATATATATGTATATACATATATATACACACACACATATACCTATACATATATTAAATATACAGTACTATTAAACATATAGCTGGCAACATTATTTTTTCAAAAACGTATAGCTGGCAACATTATTTTTTGCAAAAAATGTATAGCTGGCAACATTATTGTTTCAAAAACGCATACCTGGCAACATCATTTTTTCCAAAAAACGTATAGCTGGTAACATTATTCTTTCCAAAAAACGTATAGCTGGCAACATTATTTTTTTCAAAAAATGTATAGCTGGCAACATTATTGTTTCAAAAATGTATAGCTGGCAACATTATTTTACCAAAAACATTATCTGAAGCCTTGTTGTTGGACGTAGTTTATCGTCATACCCAGGATGCGGATGTAGTTTATCGTCATACCCAGGACATGGATGTAGTTTATCGTCATACCCAGGACAGCAAGGTTCAAGGGTCACATGAGGCAGAGGGGTTATGTTATAAGGTAGTTTATATGAAAAAGGGGTGAAGATAACAGTGAATGTAAGCGACAGTGAAAAGACAAAATGAGCATTACAAAGGAAAGGAAGTTGTGGACATGGAACATAGAAAAAGTCAACTTACTTTATGTTAACAGACATTCATTAAAAGAAAGAAATGACAAGATTTAATTGGTACAAAATAAATTTAAAAGGCACTGAAAACAAGTTTTTTTTTTCTGATCTTTTTTCTTTCAAAGAGAAAGGCTTCAAATTAAATTTCAATGAAAGTAAATTGAATAAAACTGAATTGGGATTTAGAAAAATCTTAAAATCTTGCTGCTTTTCTTTGAAATCATTAATCATTGTTATTCATATTATTTCAGTTTGAGAAATGAATTCATGTATTTGTAGTTTAAATGAGTTTCTATTACCCCGACATCATTTGTACAATTCAAGATACCGCTCATTCAATACACTATTCCTGCCTTACGCACATTTCAAAGTGCAAATCTGTTCTCTCCATCTCACTGCTTCAGCCCTCTTTTATCAGGCCAACAACACGGACGACCAACCAATCAGTGTTCTTTGTTTTTATTCTCAGTTACCCAGGCAAATAGCCTCCTCCAGTCTGACCAATCAGCACATGATTTACTATTGGTCAAAGCAAGCCAAACTGTACAAAAAATCCCCATTACAACACATACTGCTGGAATAGCTAGACAGGAGAGTAATGCCATTTTCAAGGAGTAAAAATGCTGATGCCATGTGCCACACGTTGAGGTAAGACTCTTATTTTCCTTTGAACCAGATGCAAGCCACTCTGGCTCGCTTGCTTCTATGGGACTGTTCACCACAGTATTATATATTTTAAATAATAGAATGTTTTGAACTTAACTGTTTTCTTTTAATTTTTAAAATTTTTTATAGTCATGTATGTTGGTTTGGGAAAGGAGTAATTCTTTTAGGAAAGGAGATAACTGAAAAATATCCAGGGAAGATATTTATATATTGGTAAGATTTGACAGTGGAATTCCAAAGAATTTTCTTTCTCTTTTACTTTCTCTTTTAATAAGTGTGGCATTCTTTAGATCTAGTTGAATTTATTTAATGCATTTGAGAAATTGTTATGCAAAAGATTCTTTTTGTGTTCATAGATACATTTTAGGAAATTTCTGCAAGTTTCCCCAATCTCCTTTTGGAAACCATTCTCACTGTTTATTTTATATATACCTGCTTCAGAATTGCTGTCTCTCCAAAAATCAACAATAACTAAATTTATGCATATTCATTTAGTAGACATTTAATTATGTCACTTAGAATCTTCCATAATATATGTCAACTTTCACAGTCTGAATTTTATTTATGAGCATTTTTAAATTTTAAGATTCTCAAAATCTGACATTATTGCTGTTTATAAATACTTTCGCAAAATAAAATCCTTGATAAAGTCCATTAAAGGTAGGAAAGATGTATGACAAAGTAGAAAAAATGTTTTCATCTGATGCATTTTATCCTTTCAGACTTCATCGGACTAAATTTGTTTATATTGGTGTTATGACACATGCACATGAACAAGAGATGCTGGGAATTCTAAATTTTAAATTATTTTCAAATACTTTTTACTCTGTGTTTTCGGTCTATAATCTAGCTGATTTCATTTTGACTCTTTTTTTTTCTTCTTTCCATCACTTTTGTTATTAGATATCCCATGCAGATAATAGGAGAGCTGCTAGAAATGGGTAAATGTCGTACGAGTCCGGATACAAATTTACTGTGGATGATCTAGTGACCAGAGCACTCTCTAAACATTTTCGTCCGAGTGAAATGCTTTCTACTTTGATCAGAATAGCATTTTTTATATCAAATTTGTGGTCAGTCTCATTCTAGTGACCAACTAATGTATTTAATGTGTTGTTCTGTAAAATTTCCCTTTTGTGATCATCTAATCTTATATTTAAATTCCCCGAGGTTTCTCTAATATGTTATGTTTTTCTCCCTTTAAAATATACACTTTTCTCTTGCTGAAACAACTATAATTTCTCTTTTATATATATATATATACATACACACACATACACATACAGGGTATGATGGGTAAATTGTTGCTGTTGTTTGTTTTTGATTTTGTCAACTGCACAGTATAGTAGGGTCAGTTAGGCACCATCTGTAAGAAAAAGAGCACCATGATGCAATTCACTCTGTCAGAAATTTTGAAATGACATGCTGTACTACTTAGAAATTACACTGGAAGTGCCAATATGAACATTTCAGAGTGTTTGGATATCAATCTAAGAAAAGTGCAGAGGATTTGGAAAGAGTTGAATGAGTGTAATGGTGATTACAAAGGCACAGCAGCTCAGAAAACTCACTCTGATTGTTCCGATAAGAACTCCCGATTTTCAGTGGAGAGGGCCTCAGACTCAACATGGAGGCCTACATCAAGTGCCTCGATGAGGTAGTCTTCCATCAGCCACCCTCTTACCCAAGAGGGTGGCTGATGGAAGACCTTATATCTGGCAACAGGATCTGTGCCATACCACACAGTCATTGCTGTCAGACAATTTCTGTGACCACATCACACTTTAAATCTGGCCATCTAATTCCCTAGACTGCAACCCCCATGATTAGTATGCATGGGGCACAGTTGAGTGCGAGACCAACAAAACTCCTTGCAACACCAAAGATGAACTGAAGGCAAGGGTTATGGTACTATTCACCAACTAAACAAAGAGACCGTCCAGAAGAGTTGCAGGAGGCCATGGTTGAAGGAAATGGCAATTTTATTGTATAAATTTACTCTTTAGTATTTCAAGTTTCAGTGTATTTCAAGATACTTTTGTGTAATTTTGGTAAATATATCTGTTAAAATGAGATGTCAATGTTATTTTCATTTTTGTGCCATTTAGGCGACAATTTATCCATGTATATATTTCTTATTACAGTGTAACCCTGATATAAGAGAAACCTGGATATAAGAGAGATTTTCTCTGGTCCCAAATTAGAGCCTGTGTTAATGTATATAAATTAGACCAAACCCTGATATAAGAGAAACCCGGATATAAGAGACTTTGCCGGTCTCGACAACTCTCTTATATCTGGGTTACACTGTACTATAAATGTTATATTTAGTGAATGCATATGTTTGAGTTTCTATCCCTGTTATTTTTATTTTAATAAGTAAAATTAATAGCAATTGGCCTAGTTTCAGTAGTCCTACCAAAGAAAAATTGAACCTCCAACAGGAATCAAGCCTGTATCCCTTTCTCCATTAGGGAAACCACATTTTTAGGAAAAGTGTGCTGCTACCAGTTTGGTGACAGAGACCAACCTGACAGGGCAAAGTTTGAATTATCTATTTAAGGAAAGCACATTTTTCACTGAGACTTCTACAAATCTATATCTGTTAGTTTTATACTCGAAAGGTAGACAACAATAATTTTTTATCTGACATTATTTCATATTACTATAAATATTGTTTTTAGTGAGTTCATGTGTTTGAGTTGCTAATCCTGTTTTTTTTTTCCCAAAATGTTCTACTATTTAATCATTTTGTTGGATTTTGTGAATCTTATCAAGCCAAGAACTTTTCAGCACCTCCTCATATTTATGTAAATGATTACTCACTCACTGCATAAGGATAACCACCAAATAGGCTGCCGTGAAGGAGACTGTCTATGTTACATATGATTTGTGTTGTCTGATGGGAAGACACAAGAGGAGTCATTTATGCCCAAATTATATGATGAAAATATAACGTCCATCACAAGTGTTCCCAGGTAGTCACCCGAGATCACTTGGTACTTGTCAGGCTTGAAGCAGTTTAATTTTGATGATTGTATAGAAATTAGTGTCTTCAGTATGATTTGACCATGTCTGCGTATGAGGTTATCCCATATGTAATGTCTGAATTTAGAGTAAAAAGAAATATAAAAAAATTAATGTTTAATTTGAATTTTATTAACATAGATTGCATCATAATCAGTTGAAGTCAATGTTTTATAAGTAGAAATGTAGAAAATGATATTTGAGGGTAAAGATTTAAATAAAAAGAAAATTAAAATATTGTATGGCAAATTCAGCTCTGACTTCAGGCAGATTACGAACCCTGGACTTTAAATTGAAAGAAGAAAATGAGAAGTTGTATTGATAAGTGATAAAGTAAGATTAATATATTTTCTAGTGCAGATATCAGTACAAAGTTCCTTTCTGACACAAAAAGGGTTGGTGTGTTGATAGGTGGCATCTGGATATGATTTTTTTATGCACTTAACTTGGGCAGTCACAGTTTTTTTTTTTAAATGAGTAAGTACAAGGTTTGAAAACTTGTAAGGGCAAAATTAATTTGAAGCTGAGGATGAGAGAGAAAGCAGATATCTCTTTTCTGCAACAATCATCTGCAATTTTTATAATTATCATTATTTTGGATTTCTGGTAAGGAAACCTTTACCCCTAAGAAAACCAGTTGGTTAATTTACAGGAACATGGAGATAATGAAATGTGAGTTATAGGATTTTGAATTGTCATTTTCTGGGGCCTGGCTAGGTAAAGTGTAGTCATTAATCATTGTTATTGGAAAAGATTTGTTATATAAAGCTGGCCGCATTTTGCTTAGCAGTCATTTTCCATGAGGAGAGAAAAAAAACAGGTTCAAACACACCTGCATGTTGTCAAACATACAGACACAGGGAATAGAGAGAGAACCTTCAGATGACATTTTGTAGAAGTTAAATTCGGTAGACTTATTTTTTTCTCTTCACATTAAATTTTGTTAAGTTTACAGAATATGTTTGGTTTTTTATAAAGAACTTTTCTCCTTTTCAAGCTGACCACCAGTGCTCAACTGTAACCATCAACCAGAAGCAAAGTGTTGCCATGTTCTGCAGGGCATTAATTTCATTGATTTACTCCATGGAAACAAGGACAGAATTTGGGTCCAACTACTGATAATCACTGTCAATAGACAGGTGGAACAAGGAAAGGCTTATATTTTATAATTATATCTGTTGCAGCAAGCCAACTAGTTGTAAATGAGGAGCTAGCCATTTGTTATATATGGTACCGTGTCACTAGGATAAGTTCCTATTAAGTCAATCTGGTATGCCACCGAGGACACCAGGAAAAGCCCACCCAGCCAACCTGTTATATTAGTAACTTCCTTCCAATGATTCATCAGCTTCATATTGACTTTGTTATAAAAAAAAGTCTTTCAGTTAGGTGGAAAATAACATAGAATATTTTTTACTACATCTTCATCCATCAAGATGAGACTGCAAATGGAAAAATTTATTGTAATAAGATGTATCAAGATTTGTGCAATAAGGAGACAAATGTCTTTTTTTTATCCCAGTTGTTGTAAATCTTTTCTGATGAGACTGTGATAACAGAACACCATATTTTGAGGCGTACTTTCATTTGCTTGCTTAGACTAAACCATTCTCAGTACAATTTTATTTCCTTCTAAAATCTCCATTTTTCATCACCTGTCTCTAATTTGACCAAAATCATGGCAAGATACATTCACAAGAATGAAGAGATCGGCTCTTGCTTTCTGGTTGGGATTTGTCAAATCATGGAAATCATTTTTCAATTTTAGGACCCTTTTCAACTTCTTGCAGGTGACAGTGAATCATTTCAATGACTTTTATTAAGGTTTTGAGATAATTCTTTGACTTTAACAATACTATTTCATAAGTTCCCTTTTCTAAAACTTTCAAGACATTCTTGGCAATCTGTTTAATTGAAAAATCTATCCCATAAACACAATGAATATTTCAGGGTATTTCTGCAGCATTATTGCCTTTACTGAACTCAGAACATTATATGCCTTGTGTGTTCTGTAAACATGTCCACCTTTAGAAGAGTCAAGTTAGTAAACAATTTAGTTGAATTAAGACAACATAACATCTGATTGATTGACTTTTTTTTTACAGTTTATCAACCCTTTGTGGGTTATTTAAAACTGAAACACATTTTTGGATTGTAAGAATAATTCTTTTTTTTTTGAGTGTGTATTGCAGTAACAATTTTTTTTGAGAATAGCAATAATTTTTCAGGATACTATTTAATCTATAGATAGGGAGATAGATTCATCCCTTTCCCACAAGTGTTTGCATAAAAGTGAATGTTATGAACCCAATTGGAAATTGAACTTAATTCTCTGATTTCTTATTATAAGCTGTTATCCATAACACCACCTGCATATCCACACTTAATATTGGGACTTAAGTTCACTCTCAAGTGGAATTTATATATGAAATCCATCAATCCATGCAGGAAAATGATCAGCTCATTATATCATTCCAGGAAGTAGCAAAATTCTGCCATGCTTTGTTACAAAGCTCAGATCATATCCCAAAATGTTAGTATATAGTTATATCTAGGTTAGAGATTCCCATTACCTTATCTTTCTAACCTTGATAGAGTTCAAGGTTGTTTACATGGCCTTATGTAGGATGACTTATTTTCTTCCCAGCAGCCTCTTTCCCCATAGATGCAATGTTGCAAACTCAACACTACTCTATCACTAATTTCATGCCAAATGTTCAGATGATCTCTATTCTTTCATGTTTCCAATTCAGACCTTTAAAGCCAAGAGTTGCCTTACTACATCCAAAGGCATGATTCACTGTCATTACCCCCGTATTTCATTAGTAAGAAGGAAGTTTCACTCAGACAGCTTCTTCCTAAGAACTACTGTGAGTAACACACTCTTGTGTGGATTTTTCCTTGAACCCTACAAACTCTTCAATTCTAGGTCAATCATTATCTATCCTCCATATCCTCATAATCTTCACTTCATACTTCCTCTTTATATGTTCACATTACACACATCATTCACTAACCCTCAACCTTGAGTGGATTTTGAGTCTTGTATAGGGTGAACATTAGTAAGAAATTAAAATTTAAAACTGTACAAATGTATCACATATTACAATAATTTAGAAGAGTAAAAATATCATTAAATCTATTTTGAAACTTTATGACATGAACATATATTCTAACAAGTTTCATTAAATTTAATCAAAAAGTTTCATTTTTATTGTATTTTTCCATTTTTCAAATGTTGCATATTCAGATCAAAATTATGGATGAACTGGCCAAAGTTCCTGTTTTTTGCCATTTTTTTTCTTTTCTTTTTTATGAATACTTTCTCAGACATTATAAAAAAAATGCTGTCAGTACAATAGAGAGTTTTGTTAGTTTCATTCATATATGACATTATTTGGAATGCTACATTTCAAATTTAAATATACATGTATCGTACATCATGTGTTTAACAGTTTCACAGAGATTGACAGCACCAGAAAAACTCCTTATGATTATTAATTTATATGCATTTTAAGTATTTATCTGGATATGCAACAACTTCTTTGAAAAATGGAAAAATACCATAAAAATTAGAGACAGACCTTGTTAGTAGACACTGACTGTATTCATAACTCATATATATTAAAACACAGAAGTAAGTAACTCCTAAAGGAGTATACTTTAAATGGTACATCAGGAAAAAAAAAGAGCTCAATGGCACAATGTCAGAGCATTTATATTATATTTATTATAATAATACAGTGTATATCTGACCACTCATGACTGACAGTTTCATGTACACTGTGCATGCAGTGTTCATGCAGTCAGTCTGTTCAGTGATATAGGCATTTCAACCCTCTTGGCTAACTCAAGGTGTTATAATGAGAGTAACTGATGAATACATAGAATTTACTTATCAATAATATCCCCAAGAGGAAATATATATATAAATATATATATATATATATATATATATATATATATATATATATATATATATATATATATATATATATATATATATATGTATGTATGTATGTGTAAAATTTCAGATATAACTAAAGATATATCTGTAAAAGGACAATATGAATAAAGACAAAAGAAAAATTTATCTTAACCGATGCATTTTGTCCTCTGATGGACTTCATCAAGGCAATTGTGAGGATTTTGTTTAGTAACAAGTATTTATAAACAAAAGTAAAAATATTAATTTTTCAAAATTTTTAAATTTGAGTAATGCTCATGAATATTCATTAGGCAAACTGAAAAGTCTAGGTAAAGTATGGAAGATGTTAAGTGACATAATTTAATGTCTAATAAAGCAGTGAGTAGAAATATTCTTTTGAAAATATACTGTTCTTTTTTGAATATCTTTGTTTTTTGTTTTCAGTTAACCAGCACAGCTTATATATTTTCTCTGTATAATGTTTGATTAATGGAGAAATATTGAGTTAAGTTCATAGACAAGAATTGATTTACTTGTTTTTTTACAGCTTATCGACCCTTTGCAGGCTATTTAAATCCAGAAAATATTTTAGATAGTAAGAAATTTTTGAAAATAGCAATGATTTACTAATACAAGTCCTATTAATAACCCATAGCTGGCGGGGAAAAGAGGTAGATTCATAATATTCCCAAAGGTATTTGCGTGTAAGCGAATATGATGGACCCAACTGGAATTTGAACTTGGCTCTCCATTTTCCAATTCTGAGTCATTATCCATTATACCACCCACACATCCAAGCTTACAACATCTGGTATTCCAAACTGGTCACCCATCTAGCTATTGACCTGACTCAATGCTGCTTAATTTCAGTGTTTCAATGTGTTATGGCTGTTTAACATCTTCTGAACACTTGACTTTCATAAACTATTTTCAGAAATTTTCTGGATTGATATGGTTGTGTCTATTGATATGAATTGTATTACTTTGATAATTCTTAAGTTTTATGTCTTCATGCATCAATGAGTATCATGTCAATTCTTCATTTTTTTTTTTCAAATAAGTAATGGCTGGCTATTTGTATCTAAGTATGCCTGTGGCTTATACTGCAACTATGCTGAGCGAACCTTAGTCACAGTTTCTGGGAGAGAGTGCATTATCTGAAGTGATCAACAGTCTGAACAAGGCGAGTATGGTCAAACCCTCTTGTGACTTTCTGGAAGCACACTCATTGATGGCTCCTAAATAGTTCCGTACATTCAATTTCACTCACAAGGTTTCATACAACTACTTTCCAAATGTGCCAGTTGCTTGTCCAGGCTGATAACATTAAGAAGTTACCTTCCTGACAAATCAACTCAAGGTGAGATTTGAACCTGGATCTCATGGTCAGAAAGCAAATATTCTAAACACTCAGCTACATGCCTATATTATGAGTTTTTCAAAACTCAGTTTGTGTTGAAGCCTTTTTTTTTTTTTTAATTGTGAAGAATATTTAGCATGCATGTTTCTAAATTTGTATTAATGTTGGATTGTTTGTTTTTATAGTTTAGGCTTTTAGAATTCGTAATCTTTTTTTATAGTTTATATGCTAGAAGGTGAGTGTGTATAAGTGTGGTGAATATTATTTGACTGAGAATGTTAGAATAAAAATCAGCAATGATATAAAAAAATGAGCTAAAACTTCATAGTGAAAATTCTTGATCTCAGAATTCCAATAATTTCAGAGTAATTAAATCTCAGATTATAATTTTTAATTATTTTTATTTCAAAGTTTTAATTTAATTCTTTTTGTTTGGTTTTACTGATTAGACTAAACTTCTCAAAAAAAAATTGGATTTGATTTTTTTGTTTCATAACTCATAAAATGTATACATTCTGTTACTTTTTCCCAGTGTTCACTCTCAGTATGTGTGTATGCCATATTTCTGTATGTGGGTATGCAAATCTATTTATAAGCAAATTTTCATATATATATATATATATATATATATATATATATATATATATATATATATATGCATCAGGAAATCTTGTAAAGTTCTTAGCCTGACATTTTAATCGTATTCTCAATTAGTTGGTGTGGCGCAAGCAAGGCAACATTTTGAAAATAGATCCAAATACAGACTAAAACTACAACACTTTGAAAGAATAAATACAAAAGGAAAACTTATCTTACCCAACATGTCTCGTCCTCTGAGAGACTTTTATTTTGTAACAAGTAATTATATACAAGTGCAAGCAATAACGTTGTTGGTTTTCCAGAATTTTTAAATTTAAGAATGATCATGAATTTTTTTTTGATTGGTGTCACTCCAAGCAAGGTAGTACAGCCACTAAGACACAAGGGGTTACAGGTTATGGAGAAATTAGGAACAGAAACATTAGTAATGAGGAAAAAGAAAGAAGGGCAATCAGGAGGACAGTAAATATCAATTGACATTGATATATAGTGTCTTTTCTCGCACTTCTGCTTGGGAAAATCTCATTCATCTTCTTGCTTTCCAGCCAACTTTATTCTTTAAAAATTTAAATGCAATGTCAATCATTTTCTGTCTCTTTGTACTTTTACTATCTTCTCTAAATTAATCATTTCTGCAGTGATCTTATAATTTCTCTACAAATTGTATAGATGTACAATGGGATGCTGAAAATTTCTCATCTTGAGCAAGAAAATACCAAAATACTGATAATTTGAAAAAATTTAACATTTCAGCAACATTTGTTTTTTTTTTAATTAAAAGTTCTTGTGCTTCATAATACATTATGTTTGATAGCAAACAATGTAAACTTTTCAGGAAGAACAATAAAACATATGTACAATAATTTGAATTTCATATGTAAAATATTTTTTAAGAAAGTTGAACTTCTATGATGGCTAAGGTAGTTGTGTCATCCTTGCTGGCATCAGTAGTTGATATTCAAGTGCAGTAAAAACTTTGAGAATGCTGATTTTCAAGAAAATCAGTCCAATCCCACTTAGAAGACTCATATCATACAGCTTTCTCCACAGACACACCTTATATAGTCATGGGCTAAGTGAGAAATTATACAGGGTGCAATAGGCAAATTGTTCCCATTTTATACTTTTAATTTAGCACATGTGTGTTGTTTGTTTTTGATTTTGTCGACTGCACAGAATAGTAGGGTCAGTTGGGCACGAATGTGAGAAAAAGAGCACTATGACATGATTCAGTCTGCCAGAAATTTGGAAATGGCATGCTGTGATGCTTAGCATTTGCAGAAATTCAAACACAAACGTTTCAGAGTCTTTGGGTGTCAATCTGAGGACAATGCAGAGGATTTCGGAAAGAGTCGGATGAGTCTAATGGTGATTATGAAGTGTTTGAAGTGATCACTAGTGATGATGATGTTATGCCCCCATCCATCTTCCCACATGGCGTCAGACTCAACATGGAGGTCTATATCAAGTGCCTTGAGGAGGTAGTGCTGTCCTGGGTAAAGAGGGTGGCTACTGGAAGACCCTATGTCTAGCAACAGGACTCTGCACCATGTGACACAAGAAGGAGACCCAGTCATGGCTATAAGACAATTTCTGAAGCCACATCATCCCTTACATCTGGTCACCTAACTTCTCAGACTGCAACCCCCTTGATTATTATTATGTGTGGGGCACAGTTGAGCGAGAGACCAACAAAACTCCTTGTAATACCAAAGATGAACTGAAGGCAAGGATTATGGCAGCATTCACCAACTTAAAGAAGATCATCCAGAAGAGTTTCAGGAGATTCTGAAGTCGTTTGGAGGCCATGGTTGATGCCAATGGCAATTTTATTAAATAAATTTACACTTTAGTATTTCAAGATATTTTTGTGTAATTTTAGTAAATATATCTGTTAAAATTTTTATCTGTTACACTTTTGTTGAGATGTTGATTGTTTCTGCGTGCGTGTATTGAAATAAGGACAAACACATACGTAGGGAAAAATACTGGTATATTCGAAGAAATATTTACAACAGAGAGATTAGTAGTCAAACAAACGCAGGTTAGTCAGTAACAATCAGAAAGAGTATAAAGTCCAACTGTATCTTCCGGTAGAGAGACAGAAGTGTGATGGTCACCTGATTCTCTCCAGAACTCTATAGAACTGTCCTATTAGTAGTAGAGAGATCAGTCCATTCTGATGAGAAGGTGGGTGTGCCCCAACAACTTTTATCTCATTCATTTTCCATGCTAGACAATTATTAAATACTATCAACATTTTACTGTTTTTTTTTGTCTGATAAAAGATTGTTAATTTCTTGATGAAAGCGTTCATCTTGAATTTGTTTGCCATCATTTACTTTTATCACATTTAAAGATTGAAGAGCAAGTGAAATATTATTAATGCTTTATTTACAGCTTGCAATCTATCACACTCTCTTCACTTTCAATTGTTTTTCTTTCATGTTTCATTGCCAGGAATTGAATGGAAATTACATACTAAGCCAAATTTCAAACTAAGTCTGCTTCATCAACAAGAAAAATATCTCAAAAGGTGGCTAAATTATCAAACATGAATGAAATTCTGTCAATGAATCCAAAAGTCAAAATATTATTATGTAAATAGAATCAGTCATGGTATGGCTGAGATTCAAACATGTCATAATTATTATTCCTGGGGTCATAAAAGTAGCCTCTTTGATGTTCCTCCAAGAGAAAATTCAGATGAGGTGAATATTTTCCTTTCTCAGTTCCTGTTTGCTTTGCAATGATGGTTTCTGTTATTTTTATGGTTAGCATGATTTCACAATATTTTTCTGACCTAATTTACTTTGTTTGACCTCTGGACTGAGAATCTAACATTTACAAAATGCATTCATGAAGAGATGAGATAAACATAGACATTTATTGTCTCCCTATAATTAACAGTATGAAAAAAGAGTGAACAGTTGAAAGGACTGATGTCCACTGTTAGTTTCATGGGGTAGGTGCTGTCTGAAAAGTTTTCACACCCACCAAAATGGGAATTATCTTGAGCTATGAAATGTACTATTTTCCATATTCAGGTTGTAGTTCAGCACATCTGTCACATTGTTTCTGAAGTTTCTTGAAATACAACTCTGCACTTCTAAGAACACCAAATTACTTATAAATTTCCAATCACAATCTATTTAAGTTTTGATAACATGAAATTGTCAGATGGATAATGATCTGGTGAGTAGGGTGGATGGTCTAAGGAATCAAACCCCAAATTCGTAAAAACATTCTTTGTTTTGCCACCCCTAAGAGCAGAAACATAAAAGAAGAAATGACTGCCTTTCTGCAGGGTCCCTACCACATTTCCTTTAAATGCCTCCTTTATACAACATAGCAAGTTAGGGCGTAGTATTCTGCATTAACTGTTTGGTTGTTCCAAAAATATCTTATTAAAAAAATAACTGTAGCCATGATGTTTCCTGATCATTTCTGGATCATGAAAATATAAGATTTCAGAGAATCTCAGTGCCATTAATGCCTTAACTGGTTTTGGCTGAATTGTCACAGTGTAGAGAGACCAAGGATGAATTGGAACATTTTTAACTTAGATGGCAGGATCTTCCTATGAAATTAATTACTTAAACTGCAAACAGTACAAAAATTATTATAGGAAAGACATTTCCTTTGGATGGATCACTTGAATCTGGAACAATAAAATTTATTATAGGAAAGACATTTCCTTTGGATAGATTACTTCAATCTGAAACAATAAAAATTATTATAGGAAAGATATTTCCTTTAGATGGATCATTAGAATCTGAAACAATAAAAATAATTGTAGGAAAGACATTTCCTTTGGATGGATCAATTGAATCTGAAACAATAAAAATTATTATAGGAAAGACATTTCCTTTCGATGGATCATTTGAATCTGAAAAAATAAAAATTATTATAGGAAAGCCATTTCCTTTGGATCGATCACTTTAATCTGAAGTAATAAAAAATATTATAGGAAAGACATTTCTTTTGGTTGGGTCACTTGAATTTGAAAACAATAAAAATTATTATAGGAAGGACATTTCTTTTGGATGGGTCACTTGAATCTGAAACATTAGTTATGTTCTCTATATCATCATTCAAATATTTGGGAAAAAGTATACCAACTTCACTCACTAGTGGTGTAGACATGGGTATGTTGGTACAGTTCAATGGTCAAATTGGTTCTCTTTGTTTTTGTACATATTAACTAAACAAATTCAAGGGTATCTTATCTTCAGCTATGACTGATCTGAAATTTTTGTTTTCATGCAACATTTCATCCACTTTTTTCCCTCTCACCAGGTGTATATAGATCATGCAAGGTTTTCCTTTTATCTAAACCATGTTTCAGAGATCTATAAAAAGAATATATAACGTAAGGTGCTAGTTGAGAATCAACTGCCTCCTGATACAAATTCTAACATTTGTGGTTATTAAATATATATACATTAAGTTTGTATTATCCAGCTTGGAATGACAGAAAACTATATACCAATTATAATGGCGTTTGTATGATTTCTATAGGAAAAAGTACTTAAAATATATTCTGCTGTCAGATAAATTTGTTCATTTTTTCTAATGTTATTTGAACATTCAAAATATTGTTACTCTAGTGTTTTATGGGTCGTTTTTCAGTTCTATTCTTCCTTTAAAACATTTATTTTTTGGTTTTGAAATTTCCATTTTTTCTGATTTTCAGACAGATGATGATGGAATGCCAAGTTAACAAAAACAGGCATTTTTCCCACCTACTTCTTCGGCACAACAATGCTCTCCCCTACATCACTATTTTGACCAAAAATACTATTCACAAGTTTGGTTGAGAAGTTCTGCACCCACCACATTCACCTGATTTAGTGCTTTCAGATTATCACCATTTTAACTTTTTTGGTTGCTTTCTAACGGTCTGTGAGATGTTTTGGTCAACAATAATGTTGAGCTGAAAATGATATTCTACAACTGAGACCTGCTGATTTCTGGCATTAAGGCATTGACAAATTATTTAGTTATGTATGTAGAGAGAAAAATATAGAAATTGTAGACATGAGAATCAGCACTGCATGGTGATTGTCAGTTTCATATTTCAATGTGATCTTCAGATTCAAATCATTTGAAGATTACATTGACATGTGGAACTGAGCCATAATGCAGTGGAGATTTGTATATCCATTATATATATATATATATATATATATATATATATATATATATATATATATACACTTGGTATTTTCACATTGTCTGAAGATTGCAATCTCATATGAAACTGACAGCCACCATGCAGTATTCCTAAGTCCACTATATATATATATATTTAGCTCTTGAAAATATATTTCAGTTGAGCACTGTTGAGTGATAGGCTAATTCTATAAACAATAGCCAGCTGTGTTAGTGCAAATCTCTTCAGTCTAATGAATTGGAGCACTCTGGCTGATTGTTTACATTCGTAAAAACAATATGATAGATTTAGCTGTTTCTCTCTGTTGAATGAAGAGAGCTCAGTGGTAGAAACTCTGAATGACACAAAATTGGTTGGTTTTTGATCCAGACTTGAGGCATTCAGATGTCTAGTCACACTGAGAAGCTATGATACAGCGAAACAGTACTGTGTGTGAATGACATTATACATACATACATATATATATATATATATATATATATATATATATATATATATAAATAAAATGAAGCACATGCCTGTCAAAGTTATAAATAAATATATTACTTATCATGAGGAAAAAAGTTTTCATGATTGTAGGGCTTGTGAAGATGAATTGTAGAAGCATTTTGACTGAAAATGATGCTAATACTGGTGCCATCATGTGGTGGAAACAAAAATTAAAATGAGGGAAAGAACCTGCCCCATGTACCAACCTGCTGTCCATTCTTGGTATATCATGTTTTATCAATAGTGACAAGTTGCTTCAAAAAATTATCACCAGATCATTGAAATTGCTGCAAAATCAACTTGGCGGTGTCCACTTGATATCATTTCTGGTTGGCATTCAAACATTTTGGCACCCACTTGGCTGACGGATTCTGCATCCCCAGCTGCTCATAAATTATAATCCTAACACATTTCCTTGTCTCTCAGACTTTTGGCTGAGGTTGGTCAATTGGCCAAAATTAAATCAAGGGTATGATCAACAATTAACAATTGTTAACACCATTGAAGGCTCTCTAGGCCATCCTGCAAGTTGGTATACTATTTCTTTGCAGTTGAATATCTTGGACACTTATTGCTCAATGTTTTCCTTAAACATATCTTTTGAAGTTTTCTTTCTACAGAAACAGGAAGTTCATTACCCAGATTTCAACATTTGAAAATTCCACACATTTCACTGACCTAGTTTAGACAATGATTGGAAACGAATTGAAAAATAAATGCAAAGATCCTTCAAAATGGTCATTCCTCAACTAATCACTTTCCATGCTGCTGAAACAGCCAATCTAATTTCTCAGTCTGAGTCGCTATCCATTACATCACCCACATATCCTCATGTTGCAGGTGGCAGGCAATAAATGTACTTCAGAGAAATCATGTGGGTAAAGCTGATTTTCAAGGCTTATCAGTGCTGGATGAAAATAAGTATTTACTCCATCTCCAAATAATCTAGGCATCAAGAATTGACACTCATCATACCATCTTAGTACAACAAGGAGATGTTAGGAGGCTGGAGGATGGCCAATTTGGAGCTGAGTCGAGCCATAAACTTATGATATTCCTGGTAAAAAATGACAAGGATTTTAACAATTAAATACCAGGTAAGAGCCTGAACACAAATTTCTTTACATATACAATTTTTAATAAAAAATATATTAATATCAGTAGGAAAACCATGACAAAAATATATTTTAAAATTTAAAATATATCCTGACTTTTACTTTCAAATGCCAAATTGAAATAGCATGTTTTTGTTTTTTAATCATTTTTAGGACATATGTTTTACAGGTATTTGTACAAGTATGTACAAAGGTAGATGAATATATAGAAAGGCTATGAGTGGGGTTTTGGTCTGAAATATTTGTTGTCTAATGAGATTATAACTGATATACACTGTTTAAAATTAGATCTTTTTCTGATTTACCCAACAGGTTGGTTGGATGTGAATGCTAAGAAAGCAAAAATAAAAATGAAAAAGTCATTCTCAGCACAGGGGTTCTGAGCATCACCTCCAGTTCATAAAATAAATCACCTCAAAAAAAAAAAAAAAAATACAATATAAAAGGAGCCAATGATAAATTTTGCTGCCAAAGAAAAACCATGAAAAACATTGGTTTGCGATCCGTCACATTTACTTTTAAGAACGTTGTTCATAACATTGTAAAAGAACCGCAGTGAATGGGCAAGTTGTCAACATCACCACCAGTGACCTCAGTCAACCAACCTGACACACACCATCAACTCCAGACACTACTCACTATCCACTTCCTCCAATGCCTTTCCATTGCCCAAAAAGAGACATCCCATCTTCTGTATGAATAATACAAAGAATTTTATTCTAACACTTCTAGTCTTCTTTTCTTTTCAACTCACCAGCAGTACTATCTAGTTTGATTGTTCTCTCATGCTGCCATACACATGTTTATAACCTAATCTATCGAGAAATATTGGGTTGAGAGCATTGATAGAAGGAAAAGGATTATGTTGAAAAATAAAGATTTGTTTTGTACTGTGCAAAATAAATGCATTTTTTTTATCATTAAGCTTTTTGACTTATTGACATACATACATGCATATGTATCTGAGTCTTACCATGGTATATACAATGAAGTAACCATATGAAGTAACTAATATTTCTCCAATGGGTTTAAAATTAATTTTAATGCATGGCAAATAAAGTGGGGTGCATGAATGCAGTAGAGGACATGAAACCATAAATATAAAAAAGCTCATCCATTGTTCAATAAGAGTTTCACATATCTCTTCATCTCTTTCTAATCTTCTGACAGTTGATTGTCATCTGGCATGTGAACACGCTCATATCAGAAAGGTCTTTTTTTGTTGTTATTGTTGTGTATTTGTGTTATCTAGATTTTCAGATATTCTGGTTGCCACAGAATTATCACAGAAATGAGTGTATCTATTCCAGTCATAGTTGCGTTCATTCTCTTAATCTCATCTCAGAAAAGAAATTTAAAATTATATATTATCAGTTAAACAGGCAGATTTTTTAGATCACTCAGGTGCAAAATACCTGAGCTTATTCTCGTCTCTTTTTCTCAGCATACCTTTACTTACTAGACATGCACAATTGCTTACATAAATAAATAAATAGTCTAAAACTATGTGTATGTATATTTCTTCTTTCAAACATTGTTGTTGTTAGCAAAAATTAGTCTGCATTGGTGACTGAACAATTAAGGGTAAAGCCTGTTATTGTCTTCATGCTCACAAAGAATATACAGTACTAAAATGATGTGGAACAGTGAGAGCATATCATTACATTTACATACAATATGACAGTTACAGGTCGTAAATATTCTCCAAACTCTGATTAAGTGGGGGACAGAGAGGAAACCAAGAAGAATAAATGGTACAACAGAGTTTTGCCATTAAGTCTTTTGGTTTATTTGACGCGGTCTGCTGATTTCTTCATTTGTTAATCATGTGACTTCATGCTTGCAAATGGAGTTTTCTATGAATGTTTCTCTTACACTCCTTACCTTACAGATACACCCACACACCTATATGCACAAATAAAAACAAACTCACATATGCACACACACATTCATGCATACATAAATACATATCATATATACACATTTTATAGTTACTTATAGTCACACATTTGTAAAATTTTCTTTGTTCATTAGTTGAAAAGGTGAATTTTCTATCATCCATAATTTATTTAAGCCCAATTTATTTTCATGAGAAAAAATAAAAATAAAAGAAATGGCATTTCAACTATAAGTAGATAAGTTTTATCTACAATTTGGAGCAGAATCACACTGCCTATATAAATGTGAAACTGAAGACAGAGAGAGTAACAAAAAGAAATTGAGTATACTAAAAACATTCTTCTTTCTTCTAAGTATCCATTTTTCTGAAGCAAAGTTTAGTCCAAAGTTCTACATCCTTGTCTTCAACAGAAAAGTTTTCTTATGTCAGTTATAAGCCTGCATGCAAGGTGTTTACATTCATCTGCAAGATTCCATTTCTGGATTTTAATCCCATTGATTTTCTGGTGATTTCTACCCTAGAAGATTTCCTTGGTGTTCTCTTGGCTAAACTGTAAAAATGGCACCAGACCTGAAGCTATCATTCTTTCAATAGCATGCATTCAAAAAAAAAATTTGATTATATTTTTGTGTTATTTTGATCTATTGTCCTCATCTTGGTTGATATACAATGTTATTATAGACACAACATTTCAACCAAGTAAACTATAGTCGTCATTTGATATTAACAAAGACAAGTTCAAAATAAAAGAATATTGCCAATTACTCATCAAAAAAATAAAATATCCAATTTTTATAAACTTTCTACACGTATGAATGTGTACAAAAACAGTCATTTTTATCTTAATACACATACTTGAATACATACACCAAACACAAACATGCAAAAACACATGGCTACATGTGTGAATACACATATAAACAAACTCATGCATACATACATACATGCATACAAATAGGTACACACCCTCTGACTTTATGATTAAATTTGACATCACATTTCCTTCAGATTGCTTGTGAGTTTGATGACAGTGATGCAGATATTGTACCCATTAAATTAGACAGTCAGTCTAGTTACAAACAAAATTTAAATATAATTTATAGTTATCTGTCTATATTACTGAGATGAGGTATTAAGTTTATTTTCATTATTCAGACTGTTATCCTCAAGAAAACTTGACAAGTTGAGTTAACGGGAAATAACTGAGACATTCGGAAGAGGCATGGCATGTGGAACTATAGCAATCTACCCTGGTAGATGAAATAAAGGGTTCAGTTTGAAATTCCAATTACGGAGTGTACAATGGTGGAAACATTGTGAATATGTTAACGAAGATGAGGATTTTTTGTTTTACAACAGTTACTGCTATGAGAAACAGTGCTATTACCATCTGACCATCTTTAAACCAAAGTGTGCCAAATCTCTCTCTCTTCATTTCTGGCATAGAGTAAGAAAAATAACAGTGCCTCGTCTGAGGGTTTTTGGCGCATGGACCCCCTCCCCAACTAGAGGTAAATCATTCTGAATTCTTTGCACTTTATATCTTGCATACATGTTTCTTACATTAGAAGATAATCTCTATATTGCTTGTTTAACAAAAGAACTTACATTGATTAATTGAAGAGGGCATTAACTTTCTGCCATTTGTGAGTATAAATTCATTCTACCTGAGACCCATCCAAAGCATCTCTCTCTCTCTCTCTCTCTGTGTGTGTGTGTGTGTATATATATATATATATATATATACGTTTATGTACTTATTTTATTTATCTATTGTTTAGTCTTGCCCCCCCCACTCTGTGCGACTAATTTAACTTTGATTCTTGTTCTAACCATTGTAACCTAACTTATAACAGTTTGTTTTGTGTAGTTAAAAATCCTCCCCCCACCTGAAAAGAAGGGAAAAATGTCTCTTCACCAGGCGTTAGTATGTCTTCAGTATTCTATCGGCCCAGTGGGCTTGTCTTTTGCTTGTTAAAATGCACTAACGTGTCAAACTCACTGGTGACCATCAGAATGCATGCGGACTGCTATTACCACCCACAGCCACAAGTAAGCTAGCATTTATGCCATATACACAAAAAGGTGGATAATCATATTTTTTCTGTCTTTAGAATAGAACAATGGGACTTATACTAAGTTAAAACTTAGTCCTATGTAAGGATTAAATATTAATAAGTCTCATCCTATCCCCCCGAACACACACCTACTTCCCCACCCATATCCCTCTGTTTTGTCTTTTGTCACTGTCATGTGTTATATGTAATAGGAGTAGGTAGACCCTTCTACCGCCCGGTCAACACTCCTCCCCCTTCATCTGGACAAGAGTAGAGGATCACACCTTGTTTCCTGTCTAAGAAGGGGTTCCCGGTACGCTCTCTTTCTCTCTCTCTCCCTCTTTCTCTGACCTCTGTACAAGTGCTGATGTGTTTCTCCCGTGACGTGTGCAGTCTGTGGCATTGCCTCTTCATTTTGAGGGTACACGGTTGACAGTTCACTGGTTGCTGTTTCCGACTGGTAGTTAGGAGCCCTAACTCTTGCGTAGCGTCTTTAGCGGCCGCTCTGATCAACAGTTGTATAATACCGGGGTGTTTGTAGTGCCATGTCGCGCATGGAACCGTGTCCCTGCAGTCACCTCCGGTGGGCAACCCTGAGGTCACATTATGATGCAGGCTGTGCCAACTCCTCTCTGCTCATGTTGCGGTCGATAACCGTCTGCTTCTCCTACTTCAGGCCTTCTCATCCTCTAACTTTCACTCCACATGAAGACTAAGGCCTGAAGTACTTCAGGCCTTCTCATCTTCCTGCAATTACTCCTCATGAAGACTCAAATGAACCATAAAAGTAAACCTAAACTAGCCACTCAAAAATCACCTAAACCCTTCAACATTTCGTTCAGCAACATCCGTGGCATTAGAACAAATTTCTGCAATATGGAATCTTTCCTCACTGCAAACAGCCTGGATATAATGGCCCTGTGTGAGACAAACCTTGTCCCGTCTATTCCCTCCTCTGATCTCTCGATCCCCGGCTACCTTCCTATCCTCAGGAAAGACTCTCTAATCCACATGCACAGCCTTGGTGTCTATGTCAAGGATCATCTCCCCCTGGCCAGAGAGTTGTCTCTCGAATCACCAGACCATTCGTACATGTGTCTTCGACTATCTCTCCTCAATGCCGTAAGCTATCTCTTCTTCCTCTATCACTCTCCATCCTCTCAAGACTGCGGGATACTCGACAGCATATCGGACAGCATAGACAAGGCCCTCTCTCTCCACCCGTTTGCTCACATATTCGTGTTTGGTGACTTTAACGCCCATCATACCAAGTGGCTCGAGAATGCTACTACTGACCGGGCTGGCATTCAAACACTTAACTTCTCAATTTCTTAATCCCTCACGCAGATAGTCAACTTCCTCACGCATTTTGTCCCCAACCTGGCAGATAAGGCCTCCCTTCTAGATCTGTGTTTTACCTCCATCCCCGAATCCTGTAGTGCCACACAGCTCTGCTCTCTTGGTAACTCTGACCATGCCATGGTATCTGTTAACATTTCCTTCAACTCCACACCCTGCAAAGAACCTCCCATTACTAGAACCTCGTTCTACTACCAACGATCGGATTGGGACTCGTTCCGTGACTTCCTCTGCGATGTCCCCTGGGATGTTGTCTTTACACTCCCTGTCCTTGATTGTGCTTCTGAGGTCTCATCCTGGGTTAAAGCTGGAATCGACGCTTTCATCCCCTCAAGGAAATTTAAGGTCAAGTCGCACTCCTCCCCTTGGTTCTCCGCTGCTTGCTCAGCCGCCATTGCCAATAGGAACCACTTCTTTCACATATTTCGTAGCGACATGTCGAACTGCAATAGACGTCTCTTTGCCTCTGCTCGTAGTGAGTGCAAGCGTGTCCTCAACGAAGCTAAGACAATATTTGCTGCTCGGATGAGGGAGCATATTGCATCTCGCAAATTTGGCTCCAAAGATTATTGGCGCCTCTGCATGAATGTCCTGAACAATAGAAAACTCTCCATACCTCCTTTATTCAACCAGTTCGAGGTCTTGACCTCCACAACTGACAAGGCTGAATGCCTTGCTCGGAAGTTCTCATATAACTCGACGTTTGACTCAATCGGTGTGCCCATACCTGACTTCTCTCTAAGAACTGAGGCCCTATTGAGCGGCTTACGCATAACCCCGTCATCAGTACTGGGTATTATCTCCAAATTAGACCCCCACAAGGCTAGTGGTGGAGACGGCATACCAGCCATTGTCTTGAAGAAATGTGCGCCTGAACTAGCACCCGCCCTCTCTAAACTGTATATTTACTGCCTCAAGGAATCCTGCTTTCCTGACTGCTGGAAGTCCTCATCCATTGTTCCTGTCTTTAAGAACTCTGGAAACCCCTCTGACCCCGCTAATTACCGTCCTATTAGTCTCCTACCCCTCTTTGGCAAAGTCTTCGAAGCCCTAATCAATGCTGAAGTGGTTAACCACCTTACCACACACAACCTTCTCTCAGACAAGCAATATGGTTTCCGCTACGCCCGTTCTACAGCTGACGTGCTTACGGCCATCACTGAAACCGTCTACCGAGCACTTCAAAATAATGGTGAGGCTCGTGCCGTGGCCCTAGACATCTCCAAAGCATTTGATAGGGTTTGGCATGCCGGCCTTCTTCGTAAGCTCCAGGGTTACGGTATTACTGGTCGACTTTGATCTAATACAATCATTCCTGTCAAACGGAGAATTGAAGGTTGTTCTCAACGGTTTCTCCTCCAGTTCCTATCCCACGAACGCAGGTGTTCCCCAAGACTCCATCCTTGGCCCCACACTTTTCCTTATTTTCATCAACGACCTTCCTGACGCCATAGGTTCCCAAGTTGGCATCTACGCGGACGACACTACAATTTACTTCTGCCTCAAAACCAAATCTAGTGTCGCGGTCAAAACTAACCTGGCCGCGCGTCTTGAAATGGACCTCCAATCAGTTGTTAACTGGGGCAACAATTGGATGGTCAAATTTAACGCCTCAAAAACTAAACTACTCTCCATTAACCACCATAGATATCCTTACCTGCCCCCCATTAGAATGTCTGATAGTCAACTTCTTGAGAGTGACTCCCTGCGTCTGCTCGGTCTCATGTTAACTGCTGACCTGAGATGGAACAAATACATTGAGTCAATTGCATCGTCCACCGCGAGGAAAGTTGGCTCTCTGTGCCGCGCCAGGAAATTTTTCTCCCCTGAATCGATACTTCAAATATACAAAACGACCATTCGCCCTTGCATGGAGTATTGCTGCCATATATGGTCTGGGGCACCTTCTGTTTACCTTGGAGTTCTTGACAAGATCCAGAGACGGATATGTAATGTGATTGGCCCTGATCTGGCGTCTCGCCTGCAGCCACTATCTCACAGATGCGCCGTCACCTCTCTCTGTCTCTTCTACAAATACTTTCATGGCAATTGCTCCGATGAGCTGCTTTCCCTGGTCCCCAGTCTCCATGAATACAAGCGCCTTACGAGGCTGGCATCCCGCTCTCACCCTTACACTGTAGAAACTTTAAAATGTAGCCGTCTCTTCTACTCCAATAGCTTCATACCTCGCACCTCTCGCCTGTGGAACACCCTTCCCAATTACTGTTTCCCTGATAGCTATGATCTCCAACTATTCAAATGTAATGTCAATCGACATCTCCAGTTACCTTGATCTACACACTGCCCTTCCCTTCATCCTTTCTTCTATCACTCCTATCTGCTCTTTCTACAAATCTTCTGCAACCCCCCTGCATCCTAGTGGCTTCATGCCTTGCTCGGGGCGCTAAGCTTAAAAAAAAAAAAAAATGTAAAAACTTCATTCTCAATATACATACAAGATTCATAATTGACCAATCAATGAGCAACATTTAAAATTCACTTCTTTAAAAATGTTGTTCAATGTTTCAACATTTGTTTTTTTTCATATAATCAGCATTACAGTAAAAATTAATTTTGTCAAATATTTGACTGCAGACTTTTCACTAATTTTTCATGTGCATATTTTTGCTTAAGTCATTGCTTATGAACAATATACTGATTAATTTTAATAATCAACTTAATTGACTTTATTCTTTTCTCATATTGTCACAATTAAATATATCATTTTTTTCATTTGTAGCCATTCGTATCAGAATCAAATAATTTGAGATTAGTTTTTTTTTTTGTAATCTTAAGTCACCTTCCTTAACCATCAGCCCTAGTTACTATATTAGTCCTTCTTTAAATTTGACACGAAGTATAGAAGCTGTAACCTGTGGTTATTTAAAACTACCAAGTTTTAGTTAATTGATATTCACCAACATTGATTTTTGTAATATATTCATAATATAATATTGTTTCTAATATCAAATAAAAGCAAAATTCAAAAATTTATTTTTACATAGTTATATTTAATGGATATTTGAGTAGATACCGTGTTTATTTATTAAACTGCATATTTATTTATTTTCATCTACAAGCCTGAATGTTTGAGAAATCTTAAAGAAAAAATTATGCTCTCTGGCAGGATTCGAACCTGGATTCCCTGCAGAGGGAGCTATCATTAAACCTGGCATACACTAACCAATAAGAGATCTATAATGAGAGAAGTTTCACTTAATGGCACAATTTCAGCCTTCCCTGATCAATTGGATCTCTGTAGCTGAGAGTCTAGGAAAGGGAAAACTCTGAATTCAAACTAATCTGGAGTGGGTGAGGCTCTGCCAGGCTATCTTGCCCAAGAAACTCCATTTCTACTGCGGCTCCAGTACATTTGTTGATCATACATCTCTAATGAGCTACAGAACTCATGATTATAATATATGTTTATATACACATCAACATATTTCTAATGCTGTTATTTATCTACCTATCTATCTATCTATCTATCTATCTAGTATGACATGATTATAATGTAAGATGAAGTAAAAGATTAATTTATTATAGTTAAAATGTATAGAAAACGAATTAATTTTCTCCGGTATATTTGGGTCCAGGTTCATATTACAACACATCACAATTCGTAACAAATCTACTGCTATTACAATATCGGATAATTAAAACAGTAACAATAAGAATAAAAACAAAAATGATAGAAAGCTGAATGAAGACGGCGAGGTTGTGTATAGATAGATAGATATATAATGAAGAGATTTAGATAGATAGATCGATAGATAGATAGATAGATAGATAATAGAGATTTACATAGATAGAGAGATAGGCAGAGAGATAATCAAGATATTTAGATAGAGAGATAGATAATAGCCAATAGCTGGCTGCCACAAATAGGCAGGAAGATTCTCTTGGCCAGCATGAGAGCCAACAGCTGACTGACATGAGTTAAGTAGCATGCAAAAAAAATCAATAGTTGCATTCGTCACAAGTGGGAAAAATTTAAATCTGCATGGCACTTTACTCCAATTAGCTCATTCGCTTGCTTAAACTCAACATTGATTCTGCAGAACTGGGTTGGGTGTGAAAAAGTATTTGTTGTTAACATTCTTTTTTTATTCGGTTTTTCCAGTTACGAGTCCTTTTTTAAAGCATTTTATGTTCATTTAGTTTAGTTCTTTTTTCGTAACAGATTTAATGTTTATTACAGAGCTTAGAAAAAAATTTGCAGTGTGAGATAGGCAAGAAGTAAGGCATGTAGCAACATCAGCACAGCAAAGGGCACTCCTTTAAAGGCAAGGAAGGGCAGAAATATATTAAGTCAAGTGATAGCGATTGCTGTATAAGTCATATGATTTTTGAATCAAGCACGGGCAACGCTACTAGTGTATATATATATATATATATATATATATATATATATACACAAACACACACAAATATATCTCCAATGCTATTGTATATATATATATATATATATATATATATATATATATATATATATATACAGACACACACAAGTATACCTCCATTGCTGTTATATATATATATATAACAGAAAGTGAAAAAGTTGCACAAAACTTGCCTTGGTCATGAACCCATGTCTAATTCAGTGTAAATCACTATATCTTAAAAAATGTCTGGGGGAAAAAGAGGATTTCTAAAAAAAACATGAAAAAAATTTCTCATTGGGATTCTTTGTAAAGTTTTTTTTATATCAGCAAAGTATAATTTGCTTGGAATTCTGAGGTTTGGAACACGGAATTTTTATTTTTTTTTTTGTGCAGAAATTCTCATTAGGGTTGCCACACCAATCTTTTTATTAACAGTACTGCTTCCATTTTCACACTCTCCTTTTTGCAGCTCCCACTGCTTCTCCTCCTGCTCTTGTTTACAAGTAAGGATTATTTAAATATTGACAAAGCTTAACTGAATCAAACATAAAGCCAAATAATGTGTATGGACAGAAACTACTGTGTGACATTTGTCTTTCAAGAAGAATATTTTAAATCATTTTCTTTTTTTTTCTCAAAATTCTAACTACCAACTGCCAAATAGCTGCTATGATTCTGATCTGATAACATACAATAATCTTCT
>OZ010580.1:90420823-90463323 GCA_963932145.1 Acanthosepion lycidas
CACACACACATTCTTTTCCATTCTCTTATTCCAATACATGCACATATAGTTTAAAACTATATGTTGAAACTGATTCACGTATGATCAGCAAAGTTAAGCAACATTGAGTCTGATCAGTACTTAGATGGATGCCTGCTTGGGAATAGCAGATGCTGTAAGCTTGGATGTGCAGGTGATGTAATGAATAACTGCTTGGAATTGGAAATCAGAGAGTCAAGTTCCAATTCCAGTCAGGTTCGTCATATTCACTTATGAACAAATATTCTCTTCTTACAATCTAAAAATGTTTTCTGGCTTAGAATAACCTGTGAAAGATTGATAAATCATAAAAGCAAATCAATCAATCAATAACACATGCCCATGCATGTAAGCAGGTCAAAATCAATCACGTTATTAATGACCTCTGTATTTTAAAAAATTTATCAGCACTAAATAAACTTTTCACTTGCAACTTTTTGAATGAGTTATCTCTCTACCTACTTTAGTTTACAGATAAGTTTGTTCTTCTGAAATTAACTTTTCTTCTTAAAAACTGATTTTTATTTCAATAATTAGCAATACAAAAATATAGATTATTTTTTTTCCTTTGGACATGCTTATATATTTGATGTTGGAACAGATATTGCATAACATGACATGTGATTTACAGAACTTGTTACAGTCTTTGTTTGGATGTTCAGCTGATCTTGGGATAGAAACTTTTGTGTCAGAATGCAGACCAGAACTTTTCTTCCCCTTTCTCTTTCTTCAGCAAAACTGTTCAATGCAAAACACATTAAGTCACAAGAATTAAACCCATTTCCATTTATTTCCAATCAAGTGGCTGTTATTGACCAAGTAAAACTTTTGTGTTCTGGTTTTCACAGAGAAAAGTCTGACCACTTAAGGATATTAATGTGCTTACAACTGAATGATTCATTTAGGCCCATTGCCTGGCTTGTTTCAACCTTCTTATAGTCATGAAATAGGATTTTCATCTTAACTGACCAAATGCAATTTCTCTTGATGCTTGAAATCAGCACAACATGCATAGTTGTCAAATATAACCTCAACTATTAATTTTGATACTTTAGCAGCATATCAACTCCTTGTGGGTCATTTAATGCTGAAATTTAATTTTCTTGGGAGAATTAGTAATTTCTTTGACAAAAAATGTATTTCTGGTAATATTTTTCCTTACAGTAATGTATTATTGGAAATTTTTATTTTTTACAAAAATGTATTGCTGGTAATTTTTGTTACTATAGAAATGTATTGCTGGTAATTTTACTATCATCCTGGATTAGGGTGAACCTGGAAACAACAGCAATGAAGATGAGGTATCATACTCCTGAAAACCTCCTGATCCAATGCCTTGCTGCCAGATGTAGTTTATTATCATATCCAGGATGGAATACAATAGTTGGATCGGAAATTCTGGAGTATCAAAAGATAGATGGTTGATAAGAATTTTAATTATTAAGAAGGAACAAGTCTTGTACAAAGAAAGAGTAATATTTCTGCAAGGATTTTACTAGTAAATAAAATGTACACTGGTTGTAAAATTAATGTACAATATTCAATAACATTTAGAAAATAAATGTTAATGCAACCAAAATTTGGAGAAGGTAAAAACTAGTGTGGGTTACTGATAAGAGCTGTCAATCAAAAAGCCAACAAGCAGAGGTTATCTCACTGTTGGTTGAAAGTTGGGTAAACAAAGTAAAGTTCATTTAAGTGCTTGGTATGTTGTGATGAATAAATGATAGCAGAAGAATAAACAATTCTTTCAAATATAAGATCAACACAAATCTAAGTTGTGGCTTCCAAAAACTATTGCAGAAAGAGAGTTATCCAGATTTCTGAGTCATGAAAGAAAATCAGAAACCAGCTGAAATACCAGTGCAAGTTCAGAGCTGAAGGAAGAAATGCTGACCATTCCTTGTCACTGTAAATATTCTGCAAAACTTGCCCTCTGTCTGACGTTGCATGAGTTGATGTGAACATCCATAATGCAAGATCTCTGATTGAAAGTAAAAACCATGCAAAAGAAAACTATTATTATTATTATATATATATTATATAATCAATGGCCAGAAAAAGCATGAATGTCACGTCTGTGTGGAAGATATGAGATAGTAAGCCATATCATAAGTGAATATAGTAAGGTGATTTAAAAGAATACAAAAAAAACAACTAAGTGAGGGAACAATCAGTCTTCCACTGGTAATTGTGCAAATGGCTTTGTTTCAATCATATAAACAAATAGTATCAACACAGATCAGAAAAGACAGGCATAAAATACACAGAAAAAAGTAGAAGAATCTGGAACCCATGCAAAAGAGAAGATTTGATTTGATAAATGTGTATTTGTCTTGTCTGGTTTTTTGCATGTCTGCACATTAAGAGCACTCCTCTCAACTAAGAGAAAAAAAAATGGTGTTATATAGCTCTCCCAGTCCCAGATCCATGCTGACTATTGGCTAATATCTGCCTGGTATCATTAATATGCAAATAATCAGCACCACCTAGTCTAAGTAGAAGGTCTTCTCTCAACAGCTCATTGTGGAAGAGGATGTAACTCCTGGTGCTTACAGCACTACACATAATCAACTTTGAGTCTCTTATTGGATTGACCCGATTCTCTGTTACACTTCCCCATTGATCTCCTGATTACAGCACCAACATGTAGGTGCTCCTTTGCAGCGGAGGTACTTTGTCTTCATTGTTGTCACTATGCAGAGGAGGTACTTTATCCTCATTGTTGTCGTTATCCATAATAGAGATTAGATGAGTTATAAATTTGAAGAAGAGTTGAAACCTCAGCAATTCTGGAGATTTGAGGAGACTTGCTGTCAAGATTTTCAACACTAAACACTTGATATGAAAAGGAAATGCATGAATAATAATAATAATAATAATAATAATAATAATGACTGATGCATTATGCATCTTTGTTCAATGATGTGAATCGTGAGAGAACATCATGGCTGGGTGTCAAGAGGATTATTATTGTGAAGTTACATCTAGACAGGATAACACTATCAAAATCTTAGAGTGGAGTAGGTTATCCAACCCAAAGGCATTTATAATTGGGCCCCACCTGCAAGGTTATGTGCTACCCTTATCAAAATCTGTCACCAAATAATGTTCATTTGGCTGTGATGCCTGTGCTTGGTATGCTCTTAATAGACTGGTTGTTATAATGTGTATATTGGGATTTATATATCTCCATTTTCACTTTGTTGCCACATTGCTCTTCCTCAATAATAATAATAATAATAATAATAATAATAAATGTCATGATGTTAACTCCATTTTCATGGCTTCAATACTACAGATCTGGAACTGATTTAGCTTGCATCTCTGTTCATGAGCAGTAGTAATGAGGGAGCATCATGGCTGAATGAGAAGAAGGTTGTTAATGTGTTTTTTTGGTTGAAGGTTGAGACAACCAAGGTGACTTGGAAACACCTTCAATCAGAGACCATCAGCTTGGAGCGAGAAGGTAATTCTAACACTAACTCCAACTGCAATGTCATGTGCTGCTCTTATCAAAACCTGTTACCATGTCCTACACAGTGATGCATGTACTTGGTATATTTTGTATCCAGGTGGGATGAAGGGTCAAAATGCATATATTGAGTTTCTTATATTTGTACTAATTTTGTTGGCATGCTTCTCTCTCACTCAACAGCAACAACAATAATAATAATAATGTATGTATAGCTGGTCAACCATATTCGAGGATACCCGTCTACTAGGGCGGCTAGCCAATCCCTGTTGCAGACGCTTGCTCAGGCACATATATGTTTGTTCAACACTAACAGAGCCCAGCTGTAGTTTATATTGTAACTATGCTGAGCAGACCTTACTTGCAGTTTCTGGGAAAGAGAGTGTTATCTAGCGTGATCAACAATTTGAACAAAGCCAGCATGCTCAAGCCCTCAGCCATGATGACTTGTGGCTTTGTGCTAGTACAGCTATCAACAACTCCCAAGGGTTCCATCTATCCAATTTCACTCACAAGGATTGGGTCAACCCATAGTGTGATTTTCAGACACTTTCCAAAGTTGTCACATGCTGGGGTCAACCCCGCCATTCCGCTAACATCAGGAAGTCTCCTTCCCGACAAATCGACCATGGTGAGATTTGAACCACATCTCATAGTCAGAATGCAAATGTTCTAACCACTTGGCCATGTGCCTATCATAACAATAATAAACATTAAATGTTCTAATCTCCATGTTTGGCAGTGAAAAAATAGACATTGGCTGAGTGAAGAAGAAGCTAGTCATTAAAAGGAAGACTTGAAGGCGACACATATTGAAAGTAACAGAAAGGAATAAAAACAGTTCTGTAGATGAAATAATGGGTTACATTTGAGATTCCCATAAGATTAGCAAATGTGACATAACTGAGGAAGGTCAATGAGTTGGACTACCAAAACATTGTAACAAAGACAAAAAATATAGTAAAACTGGTCTGAAAGCATATTCTTTTTAAAAGAAAGAACTTAGGTACGAGTTCATTTTGTTATGCTAAAGTCCATTTAATAAAAGCTCATAAGCCACTTGGAAGAAAGTGCTGATTATGAAGATAAGGAGGATAGTTAATAATTGATCCTTGACAGAAGAGGTTAAGACTATAGTGTTTAGGGAAGCATCCATGCAGGTGTGTGTTCTACAAAATGGCATTTTGTGAGTAAAAGCTGTCTGAATGGAACTTTCAACTGACATTTGAAGTATGGAGAAAATGCACATCATTTGACTTCATTCAACTCATTTATCTGTACAAAATTTATGTATATGCAGATTTCATGGAGACATCTTTAAGCGTATCCACCCAAAGTAAATACATACAAGTGTCAAGAGACAACATTTATTGTAATACATATACATATGAGGATAAATTTGAATCCATTCAGTGACAAGAATGTTGGCAGAATAGGATCAATCCATTATTTTTGATTATTAACCAATCAAATTGTCAATTGATAACATTAATTTTCAGTTCTTTTATTGGGTTCCATGTGTTGGTTTTCAGGAGCACTACAACTTAAGACAGCACAATAATAATAAACAGTAATTAATATATATATATATATATATATATATATATATATATATATATATATATATATATATATATATCTATAAAAGGTAGGATGTGTGTGTGTGTGTGTGTAATAAATGCACAGCCAAAATTTTTTACGTATTTGCACCAAAATTTACATGCACATGTTCCAAGTTAGTGGGAAGGCCAAGACTGACATTGCATTTCCCAACTCCCATCAATAGTGGAAATAATCCATTTTTCTATGGCAGTTTTCATGTAGTTTGCAGCCATTTTCTACTGGCCAGAGTGAGAGCCTATAGCTGGCTGCCACGAATAGGCAGGAAGATTCTCTTGGCCAGCGTGAAAGCCAACAGCAGACTGACATGAATCTTAACTAGCATACTAGCATGCAAAAAGAATTGATAGCTGCATTCGTCACAAGTGGGAAAAATTTAAATCTGCATGGCACTTTAATCCAATTAGCTCATTCGCTTGCTTAAACTCAATGTTGATTCTGATTCTGCAGAACTGGGTTGGGTGTGAAAAAGTATTTGTTGTTAACATTCTTTTTTCATTCGGTTTTTCCAGTTATGAGTCCTTTTTTTAAAGCTGATCGTTTTGAGGTTCATTTTGTTTAGTTCTTTTTTCGTAACAGATTTAATGTTTAATATAGAGCCTAGAAAAAATTTGCAGTGTGAGATAGGCAAGAAGTAAGGCATGTAGCAACATCAGCACAGCAAAGGGCACTCCTTTAAAGGCAAGGAAGGGCAAAAATATTTTAAGTCAAGTGATAGTGATTGCTGTATGAGTCATATGATTTTTGAATCAAGCATGGGCAACGCCGGGCCATGCTGCTCGTTGTATATAACAACTGTGATAGATTTTGAAAGCATTTTTGTAAAATCTCTCAAGAATTAACAAAATATTTGAATCTTGAATTTCACAGATTTGATGATTTATGAATTTCTTATCAATAATTAAATAGGATATTTTTTCTATTTACACTCAGATTATTTAATTATCTTCATCTTTGTTGTTATTATCGCATTTCAACATTTATGCCCCCCCGCCACACACACTAGATTTAAAAAAAAATGTTCAGCTGAAAGTTCCTGATGATGATCTGGATTCACAAGTACCAGATGAAAACTGGAGAGCACAATGGCCCAAAACTTGTGATAACAACAACAAAGATGAGGACAATAGTCTGAGAGTAAATAATGTTAGTAATGGTTGCCATTACTAACATTATTTACTCTCAGACTCACCCTCACCCCAGGAATTTAGAAAAAATTATCTCTATTTTTAAAATTGCTGCCTGTTGCAGAAAATTTACATCATTTGAAATATATAAAGAAAACTACAATTAATGTTCTTAAGCCAAAAATGCATAAAAATAAAATACTTCAGCAATTATTTTTAAAGAGATTTTAGAGATTCTATTTATACAAACAGCTACTAAAACATTTTTCAATTATAAACGGTAAAATATATGTCATATTAAAAAATCTCATGAAATTGATAAAATAAAATTTATCTGGATTTACATTGCTTGCGAATAAATAGGTTTTTTAGGTTTTATTTTAAATTTAACTCACAAACTCTCGATAATTTTTCCTGAAACATAAAATATTGTAACATAACACCTGATATTGTCCAGGTACTGGAACTTATCATAATTTAGAATTTATCCTTTTCATACGATAATGTTATTATATTTTAATGTAACATAATAAAAAAAAAAATTCATTTACAACGCTACCTACACAATATCGTCGATTTATTTTATAATCTAGAATTAATTCGTTTCTTTCATTGTTTTGATAATATATTTTATTTTTAACTTTAATTATAATAATATAAAATTCTAGCCCCCGGACAATATCGTCGATTTATTTTAAATTTTAAATTAATAATTTGGTTAGAGAATTCACCCGTTTTCATACGATAGTAGTCTAAGTAATTTCAATCGTATAAGGTCCATTTCTACCATAAATTGTTAATTTATTTCAAATCAATATTTCATCCGTCCCTAGTTTAATTTAAATAAATATTCCATCTATCCCTCCCGGTACCATTGATATTTTAACTGTAAATACGTAAAAAATCAAAAACAAAATCAATCCATTCCATAAAGAATTTAAACAAGTTTGTTAAAAAAACCTAACCACCCCAAACATATTGTTAATGTTTTTTAATTAAGTAGTATAAGTTATTTTTGGAAAAAAAGATTACATTTTTTAATAGGTGTGAAGCAAGCAATTTATAATTCAGTTTGGAAGGAGGAAAAGGGAAAAGGATAAAAAAGGGGGAAAGAGAAGCAGAAGGAAGGGGGAAAAAACAAAAAAACAAAGACGCGCTCATTTTAGTGAACAGAAAATGTATCGTTGGACAGAGCAAGCAATTTTGGACGCTTCCGTTGGTTTTTATTTATTTTATTTTATTTTATTTTCTTAAGAGCTGTCATGAGCACGAGCACAATTCTTTACACGGTGGCGACCTGTAGAATAAGATAACGGGTCGGGGGTGGCTGTCGGAGCTGATATGATGAATAAGAAGAAGAACCCCGAAATCAGCAATGAAGACGGCTTTCATCACTGATGACCACCTTTAAGCATTCCAAATGTATTTTTGCGATGATTTTGGAATTTCTGTTTTGGTAGAATATCCATTTTATTCTCAAAGATTTTTTATTGACAAAAAAATTAAAAAATTTAACTGTCAACGCATCATAATGGATATAAAAAAAATCCAAATCTAAATACCAATTTCAAAAGTCTGGAACTGTTCCTACATAAAAGGCATATAAAGAATTTTTAAAACATTTTTCTTCAATTATTTTCTTTTCTCTTTTAATGATATAAACTTTGTTAAATATGGCCAGCAACAGGAAGTGTGATAGATATTCTTAGTTTTTTTTTCATTTTGGAGGGCAGAGCACTGTACTCCCTATACTGTCAAATGTAGAAGAACAACTGTAAAGGTATTTACTTGGTTTTATACAGTGTCTCAGTGTCTAATTATCCTATAATTGATGAAATAATATCAGGTAAGTAAAACATTACAAGAAATAGAAATGGTTTTCAAAGTTAATTGTTGCAGATTAATTCTTATGCAAGCTTCAACAAATTCCAGGTTAGAATAACTGGATTTTGAACAGGTCAGTGATTAAATTTATTATTGTTAACATTTATAAATACAGAAGAAGTACAAATTGGGAAAAAAATGACAAACATAGACAGTTTATACAATATAGGTACTGGTTGACATAGACGTATTGTATTTCAATTGAAATGAGTATGAAGGTCGTATAACAGCTACTGATGCATAAAATGGAATCAATATACTGAGATTTCAATTTCTGACCGAGTCTGTTTCATTCAATTTGCAATAATAGCCTTAGAAAAGGCATGAAGTCATATTCTTCCAGCTATGAGGCAAATAGGAGAGAAGACTGGGTTCATTAGCCTTGGTAGGACAAGAATTCACAACCAACATCATGAGGAGAGATGGACTCTGTCAGGTTATCTTGCCTTAGACTCACCCATTAATACTATTACTACTACTACTACTACTACTACTACTACTACAGAATTTAAGATTTGGTAACATAACAGTTATTGGTGCAGGAAATAGAATCAGTGTGTCAAATATTCAAATAATGATCAAGTATGTTTCATTCACTCTGCACTAATAAACTTAGAAAAGACATGAATTTATATTCTTCAAGTTATAAAGCAAATAGCTTAACAGATAAAGTTCTTTTGCCTTTGGTCACAGTCAGTTTAGGAGAAAGAAAATTGAATTCAAACTCTCATAAATAATAGTGTAGACTTGGATCTTCAGCTTTGGTAGAGCAACAAGTGCATATTAGGTTATCATGTCTTAGACACTCTAAGGTGATCTAGTTATACTGTGTTTGGACCTCACCAATGCATATGGATCTGTTCCATGTAAATTACTTGGGAAAGCTCTAAGAAGATAGCCTGTTCCAATTTTTCTGAGGAATCTCATTCAAGACTACTATAATGATTTCAAGATAGAAACAACCTCTTCTGATTGTTATCAACTGGAAAGTGAGATTATTGCTAGATGCACTATTTCAGTTATATTATTCACCCTAACCATGTTGGTCAAATCAATAGAAGTTGAATGTGGGAATCCATTAATAAGAAACAGGGTACGGCAATCTCCAATCTGTGCCTATATGGATGACCTGACAGTTCTTGGTTGTTGTTGGATTTTACTGGGCTTAGAAAAGATAATAGCTTGGGAAAGAATGAAGTTAAAATGGACAAAATCAAAAGTCACTGGTATTGAAGTTAGGGATAGTTTTAGGAAAGTTCTAGTTTAAGATTGCAGGAATCATGATCAAGTTTCTAAAAGACAAAGCAGTAAAGTATCTGGGGAAAATATTCAGTTGTGATCTAAAAGAAAGAAGTTCTTTCCAGAAATGTTTTAGAGAACTTGAAGCAATATTGAACAAAGAAGAAAAATCAGAGTTGCTAGGCCACTATAAGACTTGGATATACCAACATGTTATTTTACCAAAGATTTGGTTGCCTTTGTGACTATATGAAGTGACATTAACAACAGTTGTGACTATAGTGAGGAAAATTAGTGGTTATTTGCAAAGATGGCTTGGCCTACCGAGGAGTTTGAGCAATGCAGCTTTTTATTGAGCATCAAACACATTGCAACTACCCTTCTGAGGGTTAGTTGAAGAATTCAAAGTTCACAAGTAGCAGAGGCAGGAACTGAAGTTTGAACAAGGATAAAGTGGAGAGCATTGAATGAGTTAAGTATAGTAGATAAAAGATTAAGACAGAAGGCTCTTGCAGGAGCTGTAGCAGTGGGTCAATGGCCTAGGTTTCTGAACCAATCCTTAAGGCAGAGATAAAAAAAGGAAACTAGAGCCAGTAAAATGGTGGGCTTAACAAGGAACCTGAGCAAAATTGGAAAACATTAAAAAGGAAGATTTCTTGATCAGATCTCTGGTAATCCCAGAAATATAAATTTCTTTGTTCAGGTAGTACATGGCACATTACCTAGCCCAGCAGATCTCCACACATGGGGAAAGATTGAGTCTCCACTTAGTCTGTTGCATTTTAAAAGAGGACCCCCTCCAACATTTATCGAGTGGTTTCTCAAAGTGAGTTTCCAAATGAATAGATATGATCTTAGTAATAAGATGATTAATTTTGTTAAAGCCAGGTAAAAAGTAAAGGCACTAGAAAGCAAGTCCTCCAGACTTGTAAATGAAAGTAAATATATGTAGGCAGTTAAAATTCACAGAGCAATTAACACATATACAGCTATGTCCAGACATGATTATTTATCTGGATAAAACCAAACAAGAATGAACAGTCTCTTGAGAAGTGAATGTGAATGAGGCCCACAAAAGGAAGCTTTGGAAATATTTTTAAATTGTAGAGGAATACAAAAGTTGGAGTTGGCAAGTTCAGTGCAAACTGACTGAAAGCTTCACTGGGCAGTCACTCTGCAAGATGTCAAATTCAGGTGTAACTAATTTGGAAAAACCGAGGCTATTTGCTCAATAACAATGGTAGCAGAAAAAGCCTCTGGGTGGCTATGGCTTAAAAGATCAAGTGAATGACAGATGAGAAAGAGGTGCAGGGAAATTGAGGTTAATATTTAGTGTTGAGGGTACAGGAATTTTTTTTTGAGGGGATTGGGAAGTGGGTCTTGGGTATGACTTAAAACTACATCCAACAATATAGTCTTGACAAAGGGCCAGAATTAGGGTACCCCTGAAACACTGTTCCCTGCAGGTAATCTTTGGCTAACATCTAGCACCTGTTTTCCTCTTTACCAGTATTACACCCCCACTAAAACAACAGACACGCGAGGAGTGTTTTAGTTTTTTTTCTTGTAAGTAATCAATAGCAATATAAATCCATAGATATCTAATTACAGGTAAATTGAGTTAATTAATTATTTTAAACACAGAGAGAGCTTCAATTATATTATTTTAGTGTTGATTGAGTGATTATTATGATCAAGATTTATTATTAGGTATTGATATAATCTTTTTTTAAATCTTTTTAAAGGCACGCATATTTTATCATCAGAGAGTGAAATGAAAGATCATTACTTGCCAGTGTCACTTTAGTTGCCAAGAAAATGGTCACTGCATTTTCTTCCTTTTTATAAGAACATAGACACCTGTGAAATGAAAGTTGGTAGTGATTGGATCATAAAGACCTAAAGAGTTCTTTTGCTGCATTGGGTTAGGATAGTGTTCACTTATTAGTAGAGATGTAGCTGATGGCTAGCACATGTCGATATCTGATCAGTATTGATTGATTTGTTATTGGTTTGAGAAGGGGTATAATACTCAAAACCCTAATGATTCATGGCTAAAAACATCACTAATGGTGTGTGCCAGAACACCCGAGAAAGGTATTTCATTAAAATTCTCTATAACAGCATGTACATGTTGTATATCTGTTATCATAAAACAGCACATCATAGCAAGATTTTTGTTAGTGCAATAAAGCTAAAATGTCCTGACTTGAAGAATAAAATAATTTCCAATACAATTTGTAAATAATGCAGGATTTGCATTCATGCCAACTCTGAATGGCCCAATTTCTCAAGGGATATTACTCAGGGGATATTAATGTTATTTATAGGGTAAGTTCTCATAATCATTTATTTATTTGCAAATAAGTATGATATAGAGTTGGTAAATATGAAAAGCTTGACACCAAACTTAGAGGCTCCTGTTGATGACATTTAAATGACTATAAGTAAATGCAGAAACTGATGTGTTTCTGAAAATAAAACAGAGTTTATAAATTTCAACCTACAGTAACAATAACTGTTTGGTCAATAAATATTAGGGAAAGCAGAAATAAGTATTCAATTTTTATAAACATTTAAAAAAGTCTTGACCAGAATATTAGTGAAATGTGAAATGATGACAACTTGTTTCAGGAACATATTGGAGACAAAGTGACAATTGAGAGGCCATTACTCAGACAAGAGGAAATGAAAATAAATTTTTTTTTATAAAACGAGAAGGGACAAAGATGGTTATTCGTATTGGCATGGGAGTGTAGCTGATATGACTGAAAGAACATAAAATGAAGATTTTCTCATAGTGAGAGAAGGAATAAAAATGATAGCCTATTCAGGTCGAAGAGGTACACAAAACTGAAAATGAAGACTTTTCTCATAATGAGAACAGGGAAAGATTTAATAACATATTCACGTAAAAGGATGACAGAAGACCACCATACAAAACAAAAACATTTTTTTTATAATGAGACTAGGATTTGATCTAATATTGGGATGAAGGGTGGGTATGAAGTGAAAAAACAACACGAAAAATGTAAGATCATGTTAGAAATTGATTTGAGGGAAGAATGTTATATATACTGAAAGATGCTTTTGCTCAACAAAACATAAAACAAAAAATATTGACTACATTAAAGAAAAAGAAAATTGCAAAAGAGAACTGAACTTTAAAAATGTGGGAATATTTATGTTTTACGACAAAGGATAAGTATAATGCTTTGATATGTTTGCGTATTAATATTGCTATGTGAAAAGAATCTAACAAAGAAGAGTCATTATAAAACAACACACCATGATCAGTACATTCACTGGAAAGAAAAGATAAGAAAAGTTTGAGCAACTTAGGACAGCTCTTTTGAAGCAAGAGGTCTTTTTTTCGACTTAGACAAAACAAGTGAAATTATTCTATGGGCAGGTTTGGCTCTTATGAAAATGATAAAAAAATCACCACAGCACTTCACTTTTAAATGCTAGTGAAATTCACCATCTTGAGAAAAGGAAAATATTTTGAAGCATTAGTTTGTACCTAATACAGTTACCAGTCATATTAATGATATAGTAAGTAATTGATAACTGAAATTGACTACTACTGAAAGATTTTGAAAAATTTTCCACTGCACTTGATATAAGTACAGGCATTACAACTATTACTTATTGTGCTGTCTTTATTGGAGAAGCTGTCAAAAAGTTTAATGTGACTGAAGAATTATTACATTTGCTACCTTTGAAAGGAACAATGACAGAACAGGATATATTTAGTGTGTATCTAGAACATTTGCTGTAAACATTTTTGCTGTAGGAAAACTCGCCTCAGGAATTTTTGTCATAGGAAACTTTGCTGTATAGGATTTTTGCCGTAAGACAATTTCATCAAATTTTTTTTCCGATACCATTATTTTATCCCTTTTGAAGTAATGTTCAGTTTAATATTTGAAGTACCTTGTTATCGAGTAGCTATGGATTGTCTCTTTTACAGGGTCAAACATCAGAAAAGAAATTAAAATGTAAACATTGATTTAAAAAATAAAAGACTAAAAATATATCAAATTATCAAAGAAATAATTTAAAATGTGTGCAAATTTCAAGCAATGCTTCATAAATAATGTGTTTTTTGCATTGGACAGTAATGAAGAATTTTCTGCCGAAGTCTTTGTGTGAACCAGATATACTTGATAACATGGTACTTCGCATATTAAAAAAAAAATGCAGCAAAATTGTCTTACAGTAAAGTTTTCTTTGGTAAAAATTCCTGAGGCAAATTTTCCTATGGCAAAAATGTTTACGGTAAATGTTCCTAGAACCTATTTAGTGAATTGGAAAAATGCATTGAGTCCGCAGAATTAGATTGGTCAAAACTTATGTAATTGGGAACAGACAGTGACCTTGCTCTGAAAAGGTGGGCTTAGTTTATCACCTGAAAGAAAAATTGAAGAGCCTTGATGTTTGGTTTGGTTTAGTTTTTGTTTTATGGTATATCAACCTCAATGCGGACAAAATTTTTATTGCTGGTAATTTTTTTTTTTATCAAATGTATTGCTGGTAAAAATTTTTCCCATCAAAAATCTATTTCTGGTAATATTTTTTCTTAAAAAATTTTTTCTTTTTCAAAAAAGTATAGCTGGTAATATATTTTTTTTCAAAAATGGATTTCTGGTAATAATTTTTTTCTTCAAAAACTTATTGCTGGTAATAACTTTTTTTTTACAAAGTATTTCTGGCATTAGAACCTATTTTTACAATTTCATAGTGTTTTGACTCCAGTTTGGGGGTTTAACTATTTGCCAATAGCTGGTGAACCTGAGAACACCAGCAATTAAGAGGTGGTTTCCACGCTCCTCAAAACCTCCTCATCAGAGGCCTTGCAGTTGGACATAGTTTATTGTTTTAACCAGGACAAAGATGCAGTTTATCGTCTTACCCAGGACACAAATGCACAGCCTTGATGTGCCCATCTCTGCTCTTCATTGCATTCTGCACTGAGGGTTACCGTGTAGGAAAACACCTCAATGTGAAGGACTTATTTGTGACAACCCCCTATTTTATACTGGCATAAACTCTTAACCACTGACAGTTCATTTCTTTTTTTCTAGTGAATATGAAGAGCTTTTGTACCAATCTGAAGTAAGGTGGCTTCATTGGAGGATTATTTTAAAGAGGTGTTTTGCTTTGAGAGACAAGATTGGATTGTTCTTGACAATGAAAATGAAAACCTGTTTCCAAGTGATCCAATCTTTGTCATCTTGCATTCCTCACTGATCTGACTGGCCACTTTAACATTCTCAACTTGAAGCTGCAGGGTTCAAAGTGGATAATAACAACAATGTACAATAGGCCAAATATAAACTTTTGTTGTGAGGAAAGCAGCTTGCAAGCAGAAACTTAGCCCACTTCACAGCTTTGCAGTCATTGAAGAGGATTGAACCACAATGCAAGAAAGAATACAGATGTAATTTTAAAACTGCATGCAAGGTTTGACTGACATTTTCAAGATTTTCTGACATTAAAAAGGCAACTTATGCCATTTTGCTACATCACTGATAATGAATGTTGGGTTCTGAGTATTTTCACACAGAGTTGGTGAAGCTTCAATGTGATTCCATACTGAAGCAGAAATATGCTGAGGTTGGTGTCTCTGAATTTAACCAGTTCCTTGCAAAGGAAAGATTTCCCAAATTATTTCCCTTGTCTTTGCATCTTATGGTCATGTTTGCAACTGTATACCTTTGTGAACAGTTTTTTGTCAAAATGAATAATAAATCTTCATTCTGATTAAGAATAACTAATGAACATTTAGATTCCATATTGAGGCTGGCTAATGTACAGGATTTGAAGCCAACCTTATAATCCCTGTTTGCTGCAAAAATAATGTTGCCAAAAATAATCTTCAATCTGAACTGATGGGGTCAAAGTTCTGCATTCTGTTCAATACCAGGCTGTTGTGGGTTGACCATTTCACATCACTTATTCATTGAGAGAGTAAGTGTATTCTATAATTGGTGATCATATTCTGCATGAACATGGAAAATGTTCACCCACTTATTGAAAAAAAGGCACAAAACAATTCACCACAATATCCACATTTTTCCCTGTTTGAAATCAAATGAAGCTAATTAGAACTCCATTTTAATTATAAGTCTGAATTCAGTAAAAACAAAAAAAATATTTTTGTTCACCTTTTTTACTCACATATTCAAATGCAGATTGATTGATAAATAGCAGTCAATCAGGTATATAAATTGCACCTGTAGCTGTCCAATATTATGTCACTAATTCACTTGATTTTTGTGGGTGACCCCTGCCAAAGTTTTGCTCCATCGATGGATGTGATGTAAATTGTAATGCAAGAAAATGCACTTCTACTAGTAAACTTTGAACTTGATGCCTGCCTCCCATTGGAGCTGATGCTTCCCCCACTGGTAACAGCATGATGATGTGCCTCCTGCAACTCCCCTCCACACATAATGGCCCTCTTGTATCTTTGAGTTTAAGAACCCTGTGTTAATCAAATATGTTTTATGTTCTAAATATTTTAAGAATTTGTTTATAAAATAAAAATTTGCCTTGTATTTAGTTTATAGAAAAGGTATGATCAATAAATTTAAGAAGAACAGATTTTATAAAGTGAAATTCATAATTTGCATAATAAAATCATATATATATATATATATATATATATATATATATATATATATATATATATATATGTAGTCTATGTATGTATGCATGCATGTGTATGATAATAACAATATTAGATGCTTCCTTACGTGGAAACATTTGGCATTCATTGACCAAGCAGTCACTGTTACATTTGACTGAAATTTATACAAATATAGTTTTTCAGGAAAGTAAGTTTCTCAAATCCACTGGCTGTTGTCACTTTTGCCAGTGTGAATGCTGGTTTACTTCCTAACCTTTTCTTTGTATTCATTTGAAACATTAAGACCTTGATTATGCCATTATTTTCTCTTTGAGTTACATGTGGTATCCATTTTAGTTGTTACTGCTGTTGAAAGTCCGCAACTTATGTGTTTTCAGTTTTTGGTTCAGTTCTTTGTTTGTGATTCTTAAGTACCAATCCATGAGGTTAAAAGAAGTATGGTCTTTGTCAACATTCACAAGTTTCACTTGTTCAAAGCCATTTTTAAGAACTAATCTGAGAAAGTGGTTATAAACTGCTGACAATGTAAACATTTCTGAACAAGTTTGGTACCATGCAGGACATCTATATTAAAGTCTTAAACTGAAGTGGCTATTTAAGAACATGAATCAAGTTTTTTGGTTAATATTTTGTTTTTGTAGTAGTTTACAGTATTGGACAAAGTACAGTTTATTCCACATTCAATTATGTATATATATATATATATATATATATATATATATATATATATATACATTAAGAAATGGACAAAGTCCAACAATTTATTTATTAAAGACATTTTTTTATGTTTAACGTTATGACGTCATTGGTTTACATTCAATACGCCATGAGCAGTTATGAATGTATGTGATTCATGGAAGATTGAAGTTTATAAGCAGTAAATTCGACCTTGCCTACCGAACGCTCCTTTGTGGCCGAGTCGGTTAAGGCACGTCAGCATAAATGACGGTTCCGTATAGGATGCAGGTTCGAATCCTGTCAAAGGACGAATATTTTCTATGAAAATTTCTCGGACATTCAGGCCGGTAAATGCTATTTAATACTGTTTATTATAAACAGAGCATTTACTTAAATACTTGTATCTATAAAAAGAACGTTAAACATAAAAATGTCTTTAATATATATATATATATATATATGTTTGTGTGTGTGTATGTGTGTAGGTACATATATATGTGTTTGTGTGTGTATGTATATATATACATATATATATATATGCATACACACTTTCCCATTATAAGATTTGGCTCTTGTTACAATATCCCAGTTGATAAAAAGTGAATTACCATAATTCTTTAATTGCCAGAATTATTTAGAGACAGCAGTGCTGTTTTTGTATTTTATATTGCCTAAAGTCTTTCGATGATGGTAGAAATGAAATTTCCAAGGGTTTTCAGTGAAACCAAAATAAATTTAACTTCATTAGTGGAATGCAAGGTAGCTTGGTATATAATATTATCAGTCATATGTTGACTGATTAAGGGACAGATTATATTGTTTTGGCAGTTGCATTTATTTTAGAAAAATTAACGTCTTTGTTGGAAATATATTTACTTAAAATAATGTTGCTATGTTGGGACAGATTTATTGATGTTATTAATGCAGCTATAGTTCATCTTTACATTATTTTTATTAAAAAATATTTTTAGTGTTGGTGGATGGTTAAAATAAAATTTAGGAAAATTCTTATGATGTTTGAACATTATGATTAAAAGGGGAATTAAACTATATATGTTTATTTTATTTATGTTTACAGCATTTCTGGTTATTTTCACCTTTGTTTTTTTCTAAATATTCTAAATTTATTTAATAGTTGCTTAGTCCTAAAGCTTTTATATATTTAATTTTATTATTATCAAATATTTCCTTATTACTGGATTTGGTGGATAATCTAACTTTGACTATTTATGTAAATTATCTAAAATTTTATGATGATGGTTTGATTCTTTACCAACGTATCTATGGTTATATCGATATAAGATCTATATCTATATAGATATGCCAGTAAAGAAGCAAACCACATTGTGATAACCAAATATTTTTATTAAAATTTAAATTACGTAATAGTCAGTCTATACTCAGTACCTGAAGATTGCATTGTTCATGAAACTCTGAGTCATGCTATCTGCGAAAGATAATATGTATATTTATTAATATATACTTATTAGCTCTATTGTATTACACCAAGCATTGTTTTTGTAACACCAGCATTATAGGTGCAATATATATATATATATATATATATATATATATATATATATATATATATATACCTTCCTGATGCCATAAATTCCCAAGTTGGCATCTACACGGATGACACCACAATTTATTCCTGCCTCAAAAACAAATCTAGTGTCACTGACAAAACTAACCTGGCCGAATTAGCTGGTCAACTTTAACGCTTCAAAAACAAAACTGCTCTCTATTAATCACCACAGAGATCCTTCCCTGCCCTCCATTAGAATGCCTGATGCTCAACTTCTCAAGAGCAACTCTCTGTGGCTGCTCGGTCTCATGTTGACGGCTGACCTGAGATGGAACAAATATATTGAGTCAATGGCTTCCTGTGCCGTGACAGGAAATTTTTCTCTCCAGAATTGATACTCCAGATCTACAAATCAACAATTCGCCCTTGCATGGAGTATTGCTGCCATATATGTTCTGGTGCCCCTTCTGTTTGCCTCGGGGTTCTTGATAGGCTCCAGAGGCGGATATGCAATATAATTGGCCCTGGTCTGGCATCTCGTCTAGTCACTTTCTCACAGATGCGCCATTGCCTCTCTCTGTCTGTTTTACAAATACTTTCATGGCAATTGCTCCAAGGAGCTACATTCACTGGTTCCCAGAATTCATGAGTTCAAGTGCCCTACGAGGCTGGCATTCCGCTCTCACCCCTTCACTGTTGAAGCTCCTAAATGTAGCCATCTCTTCTACTCCAATAGCTTCATGTCTCGCACCTCTCGCCTGTGGAACTCCCTTCCCTATTCCAGTTTCCCTGAGAGCTATAATCTCCAGCTATTCAAGTGTAATGTCAATCGACATCTCCAGTTGCCTTGATCTATCAACTACCCTTCTCCTCATCCTTTCTTCTATCACTCCTATCTGATCTTGCTCCAAATTTTCTGTAACCCCTTGCATCCTAGTGGCTTCCCACCTTGCTTGGGGTGAAATGCTTAAAAAAAAAATAATAAATAAATAAATAAATAAATAAATATATATATTATATTAATGGTATCAGTGAGGGATAATATGTATATTTATTAATATATACTTAATAGGTATTACATCAAGCACTGTTTTAATAACACCAGCATGATATGTGCAATATATATATATATATATATATATATATATATATATATATATATATATATATAATGGTCATCTCTGTACCCCTCAGTTTACACAAAATATTTTAAAAGAAATGATACTTATTGCTAGTGAGAGTGTTGAATTTCATTTCAATAATGTTATGTACAGTCAGATTGATAGTGTTGTGATGGGCAGTCCTTTAGTTATAGATTTTGCAAATATTTTCATTGGCTTTTATGAAGATCAGCTTTTTGAAAATGTTCATAGACCCACCCTGTATTATTATGATATGTTTGCTTTGTTTGGTGATGATCAACAAGTAGTTGGTTTCCTATATCAACATAAGCTCTTGCACCCTTCTTTAATGTTTACAATGGAGAAGGAGAGAGAGAATGATTGTTCCCTACCGTTTCCAGACATTCTTTTGCAAAGATCCGATAAGTTTCTTACAAGTGTATATCGTAAACCAACATTTTTGGTTTTGTCCACTAATTGGAAATCCTTTGTAGCAAGGAGCAGAAAGATCAACTTGATTAATACACCGGTATATTGTCTGTTAGTGATTTGTTCCTCAGAATGGGTAGATGAGAAGTTACACAAGATAAAGCACATAGGTCCTTACATCCTTACAAATTTAATCCTTCTCCAATGTACAGTCCTGACAAACATCCTATTTACTCAAAATTATCTTGGATTAAAAAAAAGGATCAACCAAAAGTTGACCAAAGTATTTCCAACATTTCTAAGTGTTAATGGACCACTGAAGTGTGGGTTGTTTTATCTACCAAAAGTATTTTTTTTTTCTTTTCAGGATTTCACTCATTTTTGAATAGGTTTGTTGCGTATTATTTCAAATGTTGGTGTGATGCTGATTATGGGGATTGAAACAGGTTCTGCCTGGTTATGCAGCATGTTTCAGCCAATATAAGACAGGGTGAGTTGCATAGTTCAACATGGGTGACATAATTGGCATTGGCTTCTGCCATTGACCAGCACTTCATTGACAATCTTGTATGCTCTATAGTCAATATTATGAGAACTGGTTTGCATAGTGTAAGGTCTCAGTCACTTGTTTAAAATTAACAAGTAGTCACAATCAAATTGAGAAAACCTACTCTTTGCAAACAAAAGGAGAGCTTCATTCATTAACTTTTTCTTTTGGGAGAAGATTAATATTATTTTTAAATTTCCTGTGATCTATCTCTGATGCTTTTTCATGTTTGTTTATCAGTTTTATTTGTTTTTAATTTTGCCAATTCTAACTTTGATTAAGATGATCTTATATTTAAATCATACACCAGTTTTGTTCCCCATTTATTCTATTCAAATGTATTTCATTGTTCATGTTAAAATTTGTTTCACTAATGATGAATGGTTAGCCGAAAGGTTACTAAGATAACACCCACTTTTTCTAGTATTAAGATGTTAAATTAAAATCAGTTCTATTTAAGGAAATATACATATACATACATACATATATATATATATATATATATATATATATATATATATATATATATATATATATATATATATATATATATATATATTTACACACACTCACAAACAATACACATACTTACAATTGAAACATGACAGCCCAGCAATGTTCTATTTTTAATTTTAAGGGAAAATAGAAGCTCGGGTTGTGATGCTCTCTGTGGTCAAGAAGTCTAAGGCGCACTGGATCAAATGGTGGTTTTTCCTTTAAAAGAGGACAGGTTCAAATCCTGCCAGAGAGTACATTTTCTTTAAGATTTCTCAAGTGCGTAAGTTGATAGATGTCATACAGACTGTATAAAATAAAAACGAGGTGTCTATTTCAAGTATGGGTATCCACTGAAAATAATGTTTGAAGTAATAAAAATGTCGGATTAAAAATAAATCTATTAATTCTTTAGAAACACACACACACACACACACATATATATTGTACATAGAGAGCTGGTGTTAATAAAACAGTGCTCGATGTAATATAACAGAGCTATTAATTATTTGGGAACAGTCAAAAATACATTTTTTTGAGTTGCAAACTGCACTTTTTAGGCATTGTTTGTATGATTGTAACAAACACGTTTGAAAAATTTCAGGCTATTTCATGCCAACTTTCCCTGCAGCATCACAATTGACTTTTTGTCAATTTTTACTGTAAACCAAAAAATAGGTGTCATTCATTGTTTGCCAGGATAATAACAAATTGTACATCGGTGACATCAATTTAATTCCAATATTATTTAAAAGGTACATCATACTAAAATATTACAAGTTACTGTTTTTGTGCAGAACCTGGGCATCATTTTCCTAAACAATAAACTTTGCCTAATATATCTGTCCATTCCTTTGCATTCTGTCACTTCAGTACAAGCTTCAGTCATCACTTTTATCCCTGACCTGTTGATCTGATAGAGAAGCAATGTAAAGAGGCTGAGGATTGAGCTTATTCATCCAGTTAATCATGAAATGATAGTTTTTTTGCTTGCCCCTTTGGGGGGTCACCAATTTTCTCATGTCGACTACATGATGCACATCTTCATTCCCATCATCACAGTCCTCCTCATCATCAGTGTGTTTTTAACAAATCATCATCAACAGCAGAAGTGGAATCTTATTCCTCCTCATCAGATCTTTCAGTGCATTCTTCCATCTGCTGACTCTCCTCTTTAATTTTTCTTATCATTAAGACAACTTTTTCACTAACAGTCACATTCTCTTTTACACCCATACCAAGAAGTTGATCTGTCTAGCCAAAGTATGCATTTCTCTGGACAGTCTTCTTCACTATCATCTTTTCCTTGCTATTCAGGTTTTCCATATATAGCAAGGATAGGTTCCTTGAGCCATGTGTTACATAAGGGTGCATCTTGATGTGGAGCCACATTGGAGCACTGAACTTTATAATTGTAATGACAATTCTTTCTAACTTGTGACTGGGTCTTGATGCTGCTACATACATCCTGCAGATTCTACTTCATAAAGTATTTCACCTTGAAATGCAAGGAGGACCTGGCTTAATATCAGCCAAGTCATCATCAACAACACCTGTAATAACTCCTTTAGAAATCCTATACAGATATTTCTGATCCCAGGACAGATCTTTCTCCACTTCTTCATTCAGGACAGGGAAATCAGTGAAACTGACTGGTTGAAAGACAACAATTGGTAGCTCAGACAAAAGGCTCCTTGATCTGCTTTCCAATGGGACCATACCAATGCTCAGGACTACTTGGTTTATCAAAATGAGGATAGAAAACAATTTGGAAAGGTACCTTATTTCCGTGAAGCTGACAGATGAAATAAGTAACATTTCAAGATGGTAAGTGGCACCATTTTCTGATCCTACACTTACATTTGTTCTGTCATTACTATCACATACAATGAACTGCTGGATTAGATTTTTCCCCACAAGAAACTTGTGAATAGCAATCTGCTTTCTTTGGAGTCACATGTGTGAGATATTCATTGTCAGTCTCAACCATGAAGACATAAAGATCTTGCACCATCATCCTCAAACTCCATTTATTGTTTTTCTCCTTCTTTATTGTCACATGAGTGGTGGTTTTCTTACCATCAAAATACAGTGACATCATATTTTCAAAATTAGCCATCTAATTTTCTTGGCTCTTCAATTGGTATTTTTGTCTAACATCTCGTAGCTTATGTGGTCCAACAATTTGACTCTTGTCATCTTTTGTGATAACGCCATAATCAGTTAAGGCAGCAGTAGCAATGGCTGCTCCAGCATAATCACTAATCAAGTACCAGTCACAAGTGACAGCCAGTGTGGGGAGTTTTGTCCTATTCCATAAGCTGGTGTCAGAGATTTTGGATCTGGGATAAAATTGGCATCAGTATTGATAGGAAGGATAGCTCTTGAATTTTCTGAATTATCCTTGACATAAGGACTATATCCACTTACCAGATCTAGATGTCTATTATCAGGTGGTCTGCTGGCTCTGTCTGCATCATGCTTCTCGCTTAGCGTCACTCTGTCCCACATCATTGTCACTTTCATGCCAATCTCTGCAATTTTTATCTTCCTATCATACTGGTCAAGGAGGAACTGCACCTCATGTTTAGGAACTTTTATATCACAATTACAGGCCAGGTGATATCCATCACACTTCTTAACTTTGCACTTCACATCCTGACAGGAGACAGGGGGACAGTAGCAGCAGCAGATGTCAAACAACACCTTCATTTCTTCCTGAAATGCAGCTTTTAAGCCCACATTCTTATTCTTATTAACTTCAATTCCTTGACTGTACAATTTTCCCTATTTTAGTTTTCTGGCTAAGAAGAGGAACAGTCTGTCTATCTCCAATTACTTTTTCCCACATTTCTGAACATTCACGGGTGGCCATCTTGATAATCATTGAGACAACTGCAAACTTTCTTTCATTACATTTATTTCACCAGCAGTTCTTTAACATCTTGCTTTTCAAGGGAAGTTTGTCCACTGGAAAAACACTTGTAGAGCCAAACAATACATGATCTGTGGCTGCCCTCATTAATAAAGTAGCTAACTCAGTAGCATATTGATCATTTAACCTGATAAGAAAAGAGAAAGGGTTAGTGAATGAACAAAATTAAATATAAGTATTGTACATTTGTACAATGTACATTACACTGCACCAACACAACATAAGTAAATTTTTAAATGCTGCAGACTAACAATCTATGAAGAGTGCAGCTTTAAGGAAAATTTCACTACTTCCTATTAAGTATATATTAATAAATATACATTTAGTATAAAGTCAGTAGTACAACTTGGAGTTTTATGCACAATGCAATCTTCAGGTGCTAAGTAGAGACTAACCGTTCCATAATTTAAATTTTAATAAAAATATCTGGTTAACACAATACTGGAGCAGTCCATATATATTACATGGGGATTACAGTTTTTTTTTGTTTTAAAAATATATGTTGCATTCAAAATAGATGGAATTTTTTATATAAATGGAGAGAAATATTTCATTTTCTATTTAAATAAATGGGGATTAATGGTATTTATTAGAAAAAAAGAAAAGTGTTATTTAAGTGTTTTAGGATAACTAATTTTCTAAAATGCATAAATTACATTTATCACTTTTCTCATTGTAAGATTTCGTTTTAGCTATAATAACCAATATAATAATGGGTGTATTACCATCATTATTTAAATGCCAGAAATGTTTTGAGAGAACACTGCTGTTCATGTATCTTACATTGCCTAAAGTCATTCGATGATGATAGAAACAAAATTTCCAAAGATTTTCAGTGGAACCAAAATAAAATGTATGAGACCTAATACCTGAGTGTGTGTGTATATATATATATATATATATATATATATATATATATATATATATATTAGATAGATAGATAGATAGATGCGCACACACATGCATAGACATATACATACATAAAGGTATTATGTCATCTGGCAAGTTGTCTGTTGGTCACACAAACATTGTTGGTTTTTTTATTAGTAGTATATATATACATATATATAAAATATAACCATATTATTTTAAATTTGTTAGATTTATTAGAGAAGTGCTCAATATTATCAATAATAATTGATACAGCTGAGATGAAAAGAAACATGAACTGAAGCTTTGCATTTTCCTTTATTTTTTTTTTTTTTGATGCTAATTTATTCAGTTTTTGGCTATATGGTTTCTTTTTGTCACAAAATATTGGAAAAAGTTCCCTATTCTTGTATAAAGTTTTTAAGCACACTTGCTCTTGGTTTCCTGGTAATACAGAATGAAAATGTGCATATGTGCTTCTCCTTCATGATGTGGGTGATCAACGTTCTCTACAACTTCCAATTATTTTTAGCTCAAATATTTAGCTCCTTAATATTCCTTCCATTTACTGTTCTGTCATCCATTTACAGAAGCTTGGTAAGTAGGTTACTTACTGTTTCCCTCTGCTCTTCATGCCTTCTATATGTCCTGTGAGTGTCAAATTCTGTAAACCCTCTTTCCTCATTATGTGTCCCAGAAATTTACAGAAGCTTGTTAAGTAGGTTACTTGCTATTTCCCTCTGTTCCTCTTTATGTTTTTCTTCAGAAATACTCCAAAATAAGAAACCAAACAATGTGTAGAGAAGTGATACAAATGGCATCAAATGTAAAGAAAACATAAAAAAAAACTATAAAAATATGATAATGCCTAAAGAAAGATAAAAAGATTGCAAAATAATTACACACTGATTGTGTTCATAAGTTGATGGACAATTTCAGCACTTTCATGATTTTGACATCTCCAATTCATAAATTACAACTTGGGCTGTTCCTCTGGCTCACAGCTATACAATCAGTTTTCTTAAAATTGATGGTTAGCCCTTTCTTCATGTTTTCTTTTGCTACCTTGTCTAGTGGTTCCTGCCTGTTCTTTTTCTTGCCGTACAGGTTTCATGTGAAGGTGAGATATTTTATTTCTTGACACACTCCGTTCCTCTTTCATTACTCAACATACTTGCTTATGTTTTAGTTTTTCTTCATTTAATCATTCTCATTCTCTTAAACCTATTTGCCAACTATTAAATGTCTATTTCTATTTGAACAAGTGTAAAGGACAGGTTAAAATAAAAATGACGATAATCTAGTTTCAATATTTGAATTGGTTTTAGATGTTGTCATAGTGTCAAATCCATAGGGAGACTGGAGTTACTTTGGTAGACATTCTCAAGATGCTTATCAGATAAAATTGATTTCTTAATTTTCTCTACTGAGAAGACATTAATAATATTCATAAATGAAACTATAAATTGAAAAGATATTGTACTTTATCAGTATTTATTAAAATTTTATTTATGAATCTAAGATAAAAGTTGTCAAATCTCTACACTCAAGTGGAGAGATTTGACAACCTTTATCACAAAATCCATGTGACTTATTAAAAAGTCACATGGATATTGAGCTTTCAAGAGGCAAGATTTTAAAAGGGTTTGATATCAGAAAGGTCACTCAGAGAAAATTTTTCTTCTCTTGTCTTTATCTTACTTTCTCTTTATAGTCAGTTGAAGGTTTCCTTCTTATTTCCCTATGGTCAGTTGAAGCTTTCCTTCTTATTTCCCTATGTCCAGTTGAAGCTTTCTTTCTTATTTCCCTGTGGTCAGTTGAAGCTTTCCTTCTTATTTCCCTATGTCCAGTTGAAGCTTTCCTTCTTATTTACCTATGTCCAGTTGAAGCTTTCTTTCTTATTTCCCTGTGGTCAGTTGAAGCTTTCTTTCTTATTTCCCTATGTCCAGTTGAAGCTCTCTTTCTTACTTCCCTATGGTCAGTTGAAGCTTTCCTTCTTATTTCCCTATGGTCAGTTGAAGCTTTCCTTCTTATTTCCCTATGCTCTGTCATATCTTTTGTCTCTTTGGTTATGTCTAAACCAGAAAATCAGCCTTCATTGCCACAAACTCACTACAGTAGTAATGATGTGTTAACTAGATTTTTAACCACTTTTAGATGACAAGGCATCTAAGTTAGTTCATAAGCTTAGTCTGGTACAAGGCCATAAGAGTGAAGCACTTAGTGAGAATTGAACTTACCAAACAGTAATAATGGTCTACTTAACAAGATTGGTAAATATTACTCTTTTAACAAAGTGTCCCATAGTTTTTCATCTACAGAAGAAAAAAGAATTATATAATTCAATCTTTACTTTTTAACTTGGAGTTACTGCATTGATTTTGATCATGTGCAAATAGATAGACTGGTATTCAATGACACTTTGACCTTTTCTTTATTTGAAATAGATGATAGTTGACATAACTTATTTCTTACTTATGGTAATCTCTTGTAGCCTGACAAAGATGAGATTCTGTACTGTTTGTGGTCTAGAATATGACTTTGGAAACTAAAGTTGGATGTGCAGATTTGGTTGCAGGTATTTCATTTCAAAATAAATCAATTAATATACCTTTGTTTTTCATTTTTTTTTGTTTGAGTATTTGTTACAGAGTATTAGGAAGTTGACATCAGGGATTTTAGAAACACAAAAAAGAACAATTTCAAACCAATGTGTCTATAACTGACCAAAGGTCTCAAGTTTCAGTTTTTATTTCAAACTGACCAACGATGATAAATACACATTTGTAATTAATCAGACACTTTTCCATTTCCTGACAACAGTCAGGTCGCATCGCAAGTATTTTGACCTTTTTTTTCTTCTTGATTATGTCAAAAAGCCAAATGACAGAAAATTGTGTCATATGAATGGAGAGGGCATCATGACTAAATTTTCAAGGCAGATTTTGTCTAGAAGATCAGCATTTGAAATTCTAGCACTTTAACTAAATTAAATCATTGACCTCTAAATTTTTTTGTTTCAATCATTTCACCCCAAGCAAGGTAATAAAGCCACAAATACACAAAGGGTTACTGAGTGTGAGAGAATATGAGAAAAAAAAAAAACATTATTAAGGAGATGGAAAAAATGAAAACTCTTTCAATCATGAGACAAGAAAATTATTTTTTCTCTCTTTTGAAAAGAAAGCTAAAAAAGCAGAAAAATCAAAATGGCAAATTCATTAGTTTATTGGAACTTTATGAAGATCTGCTAAGCCTAAATGATTGGATGATGACACTTGTCAAGACAAAGCCTATATTAATAAATTTTTCTTCATATGGAATATCAAAAGTATTTTTGTTTATGATGGACCTTGACTCCAAAAACTATTTCACATGCATGTAAAAAAGACATGGTAAGTAAAACAATTTCTGACTGTAATACTCAAGACTGATTTAAAGGTGGGAATTTAACCCATAAAATAAAACCCAGAAGTGGCTGACCATCAGTTGATGATTACAATGATTTTAAATTACAGATTGGTTTGTATGGCTGAATTCCAGCCATTTGTGTTATTTCGTTGTCATTATTACTACTTCTTTGATGCCAGTAGCAACTGGTGGCTTCCACAGATCAAGTGACAACAAATTTCTTCAGTATACCTGCAATCTTCTTAGTATCTGTGATATTTTTTAATAATAATCACTTTAGCCTTGGTTAAAGCCAAATTATTTTGAAACACCAATTCTCATCTGATTACCACAGTTAAGCAACACTGAGACAAGTCAGGACTGAGATGGATGTCCACTTGGGAATACTAGATGGTGTAATGTTGGATGTGGGGATGGTGCAATGGATAACAGTTTGGAATAGGAAATCAGAGAGTTAAGTTTAAATTCTAGTTGAGTTTGTTACAGTAACTTACATTCAAATACCCTTGGAAAAGTACGAAGCCCCCAATTATGGATTTGATAGTAGGACAAACTGGATCCTACAACCCTTGTTGACAACCAGTATATATAACAGCAGACCCCTGCAGGAATTCTTCTGCCAAGTCAATCATGAATCAAAAATAAACATGAGCACTCAAGTGTACAATATACATGGCACCCAAGGAGAGAATGAAGACTTGTTGGGTTACTAGTCTAGGAGAAAAAACTCTGAATTCAAAATTTTGTCATTATGAGATTACACCTGTCTATTTAGTGATCACCTGTCACTAAAAAAAAAACAAAAAAAAACAAAAAAAAAACAAACAAACTATGCTATTGTTCTGCTTGTTTCTATATATGTATACTTTTCTATCTAGGATCAGATTGTAGTTTCTGCCTAATATATAAAGAGAGATAAAGAAGAGATATGGAGATGAAAGAAAGCTATACAAAAATGATGTCAACTGATGTAGAAATTCCCAAGAGATTTAAATTTATTGTCAAATGCAGTTCAACGGAAAATGAGACAAAGACTCAGGCTTTGGAAACATTGTAAATTTAATTAATTGTAGTTATTAAATCTACTTTGAGAATAAGTTTTCACATATAGAACTGCAAAAGGTGGCAAAAAGAACATTTTTAACTTAAGGTGATTTATAATAACAATATCAGGACACTATAGACTCAAATCCTCTGTAACCTCTTGCATGCTAGTGGCACTCCTGCCTTGCTTAAGAAATATATATATATATATATATATATATATATATATATATATATATATATATATATATAGTTTATGAAAAACTAGGTAATTCGTATTGGTAAACCTAAGGAGGATACAATCCAGAGAGCTCAATGTAAATTCAAGGCAAATAATTTAAATAAAAACAGACCACTTTAAGGTTCCATGTAATAAATTATTTCATCACGGCCCTTTTAAAAGGACTGGGGATCATCAGACTTTACTTCCAAACAAAAAATGAAAAGAAAATTTACACATTTTTGACGGGCCATATTAAACATATGTAAATTAATGAAGTGAAGAAGTGAGGGGGGAGAGAGAAGACATGAGTGAGTTAGCAGATATTGACACATTAAAACGGTTTTAACTTAATGGAAGTTATATATTGAAAACGAAGGGGTAGAGAAGAAAAAAACCCATAGAGAGAAAAAGAGAGAAGGAAGTTAAGAGAGAAAAGAAGAGAAGATGTCACTAATTTTCTTTGTAAAAAAAGCTAGAAACAGATGCTGTTATTTTGCTTTACTTTGAAAGTGTTATTTTGGGGGTTAGGTTGGTGCAAAAATAATTTCGTTTTCTAAGATATGTTACTATGTGAGAAAACGAAATTATTTTTGCACCAACCTAATATAATATATATATATAATAGAAAACGAAAGAAAAGATTATATATATATATATATATATATATATATATATATATATATATATATATATAATAGAAATGCTTCATGAAAATAGATTTGATAATGCATTTCAGCATTAAAGTCTTCATCAGATCCCAAAACAAAAGAAAGAAATGTATGTATGTGCATTTGTGTATATGCTTAAATAATGAATCTTAATACTTTCTCCAAGATGGTGTTTCTTGTGATTAAAGAAAAAAGAAAAGAAGTGACTTTTAAAGAAGTCATTAATATTTACACTGGTATCTTTTTGTTAATTCTTAGATTGCATTGAAAGTTGTTAATGTATTTTGCCAGCTTCTTGTATCAAATTAAAGGCAAATCCTCTTCTCATTATAAAAATGGCTTAGAAGCAAGGAATTCATTTAGCCTTTTCTGAACTAAATTCCAATGTGCATGTGTGTTTAAAACAGGATATAGAAACCCAATAAAGTTTTTTTAAGAAATTTGACAAATGAAAAACACATGGACAGACCTAAAAACATAAATCTTTTGCTTTCAACCCATTTTGAAGAAGTGGATGAGGATTTGCCTTGGATTCATTTCAGAAAAGGCCATATGAAGCTCTTGCTTTCAAGGTAGATATATATATTGAAGCACTATTTAAATATCTAAATTGATGACCTGAAGATTGCCTTCAAGCATCAGTGCCCACTTTTATATTAACAAACACTCTATCTCTGATACTGAGAACTTTTACTCATAAATATAGCATATCTTAAAACTATATTTTTTACCATATGTTTTTGTGTATGAACAGAGGAATCAACTTTGCATAGCAATTATACATGCCATTACTCAAGTGCTCTTCAGATTCGTTTAAAAATCACATGAAACTGACTATCACGATGCATTATTGATTCCTCTGTTCTCACTGCATATATATACATACATGTATTTATTAACAGATATATATGTGTGTGAGTGTGCATATGTGCATATACATGAAATTCATATGAGATATTGCTTTCATACAGATAAGTATACCTGGAAAATTTTCTCAACATCTATTGATTAATGTCAATTTTATTGTGAAAAAATTGCTTTGTTTATGATATGCTCTCTCTCTCTCTCTCTAATGTGTGTGTGTATGTGTGTGTGCATATGTATGTTTGTATACATGTACATATGTTCAAAGAGTAATCTATATATAAATGTCTAAGATTTTGATACACCTTATATTGTAATTAATGGTTTTTCCTTCTCATTAATGGAATGGCATTACATTGATTTATGTTTTGTCAAATTCTGGATTCTTGCATATCAGTTTGTAATCTCCAATGTTTCTTCTGACTAAAGCCTCCAAAATAGCCACACAAAGTGTGTGGGAGAACAGGTTCACAAAATGCAGCAAAATAAATCCACTTTTTCAGCATTAAAAGAGAAATTCTGATAAACAATCTGCATGAACTGTTATAAAAAAAAAAAAAGAAAAGAAAAGAAAAGAAAAGAAAAAAAAAACTACAAATATTGCAAAGCATAATCAAAAAAAAAAAAAAAATTCTAAAACAAAATATAATCTCCTTCAACATTTGGATTCTGGTTATAAATGTATTCAGCAATTGCCAACACATTTGGCTAATGAAGCATCTCACTTGCCAATCCATAAAATAGAATGGACAAAGTCAAGTGTCAAAATGTATTTGAACACAGGAAAGACACCATGTCTACATTAGCTTGAATCTAGTCAATGACCAGAAGTATGGTTGAAAGTCCGCTATCACAGATATTCAGATAATATCTACACTCACTGGACCCAAACATGTGCTCACTTGCAAGTTAAAAAACCAGCAATCCTTTTTAGTTGTTTTTAATAAAACATATATAAATATATGATGGGGTGCTGAAAATTATATATATATATATATTACACAACAGAGAAATCCAAAATTGCTTCATGGGTATAGTCTATTGCAGCTGATGCCAAGTATGTCAGTCTTATTCAACCTAGACGGATACTGTACTTAAAATTTAACATAGACAGCATTTGAAAAATTTGATACAGAACCTACCCATATTGAAGCCTCGGCAGGACAGACTGCCCAAGAAGTAGTAAGGAGAGGGCAGAAGTTATTTGACTTAAAAGGAAAGAAGCTCCACAAATTCAACCCAGATATTAACCTTAAGACTTCAAATTAGGACTATAAAAAAGTTGAAGTGTTAAAATGAAAACTAAAGAAAGTCTGAAAAAAGAGTTTTATAAAATGAAATTTTTAATTATTAATTATATAAAAATATTGGTTCCCACTAAAAATACCAAAATATGCTTACAAATAAGATATATAACAAGATTAACAATAAATCATATTTAGATAATTTATATTAAAAAAGAATACATGAAAAAAAGTTTATATTTTTAAGGAATAAAAATAAAAATATTTAAATGATAAATATATTATCCATTGAAAATTTTAAAGATAAGTTAAATTATAAAAAAAACAAACCATACCCAGTAATATATATATATATATATATATATATATATATATATATATATATATATATGTGTGTGTGTGAATGTGTGTGTGTGTGTGAAAAATGTGTGTATATAAATATAAAAATATATATATATATATATATATATATATATATTATATGCGTGGTACTTATTATATTTATATAAACAATTAATGGATTTAAAAAAAATCTGACATGATTTCTTATTACTCTAATTTTTAAGATGCTTATGGGGTACATGTGTTTGAGCCAACATCACAGTGAAATTAGCACCTTGGAGCAAAGATCATTGAAACTCTTATTAATGAAAATGTACCTCTGAGCTGGGAACAAACCTGCCAGGCTAAAAATTGGTTTGCCCAAAATAAAGAGAGTGTTGGTTCAATCCCGGTTGATAGTTACATATTTTTTTAATAAGAGTTTTTATGTTCTAGGCCATAGACTACTTGACAAAAAAAAGAGAAAAAACAAAAGAAAACATGCATGAATTACTTTTTTCCAGGATAAATAATTTTTGTATAAAATTAATTCTTCATAATTTCCACTATTCTTACTTGCACATATTAGGTTGGTGCAAAAATAATGTCGTTTTCTCACATGTGAGAAAACGACATTATTTTTGCACCAACCCAATATTTTCTTCATTTCTTAGGATAAATTGCAAACAATCAATATTATTTAAGAAGTGCCAGTAGATAAAAACTTCAGTTTGCTTAGTGAGAAAAAAAAAAAGCAGTGAATTAATTGCTTTCCTGTTCTTTTCCCTTTAAAGACAGAGCATGAAAGAAAAAAAAAAAAACAAAAGAGTGGGAAGTCAAAGAGAGAAAAGCAGATTTCTTCCTGCTTGCCTTCCAACCATATTAAGCCAGTAGACATGCTCTCTACATATTTTCTCCTGAAGTGCAGGTATTTATATTGCCCTGGGCAGCAGAAATCAAAAATTTGCCCATTCAAAGGATTAAATCTTTCCTTATAACAGATTTGCTGATTCTGATTTATTTTATACGATTAATCGGTACTGAAAAATTTATATAGAATGTTTGGTGACTGTAGTGACACATCAAAAGTTACTAGTTTACATCTTTTTAAAAAGATTTCACCCATAGAGAGTATTTTTGAGCCCTTCTTAAGACCTGGATTCAGTCATGTGATTGCTACCCAGAATTTTCTTTTTTACTAGTTCACACTGAATAAAAAGAAGAAAGTGACAAAATTTATTTCTCTGTCATTAGAAGGGCAAAGTTTTCATTCATTTATCCATTCCAATGCTTTAAAATTTAATTTTAAATATTTAAAAAAAAAATGCATAAAAAAGTAAACTAGCACCTAAATTTTTTGTTAGCGTAAAGCTTTGATTTATTTAAAAACATTATGACCCAGTAACATTTCTGATGTTTTCATCCACCCAGAGGATGGCAAAAACGTCAATTACCTCAGTTTCCTCTCTGCATTTCCGACCTTTTGCAACAAGAAGCTTCAAAGAGAAAAAGAATATTATCATTCATAGAATAGAGACGCCAGAGTCTGAACTGAATATCAAAACCAAAGTGAACAGCAAGAAATGTCATTGTTATTTTGATTCCAAGTATTATGAACAGGATGAGTGGATGGCAGGATGTCCCATTCTGAACAAATTGTTCTATTTCTCATGTCTGTTATTTTGTCAACAACGAACTTATACAGTGATTGATCACTGGAAAACAAGCTTTGATTCAGTTGCATAAAAATTAATCAAGAAAAATCATTTAATCACTTAATTTATTGTATTGAAATATTAGCCTGTCAAGAATTACCATTTTGAGAACATGATGAAACAGAAGAACCAAATAATAAACGGTCATTTTCAGGCTAAATGTGAAGCAGGAATAGAATATGATGATTGTTTAAGATTGGATTTAGATTTTGCGAAGAAAAATGCCAACTGTGCATTTTCAGTACTTTTAAATGATATTCAAAACATGATCATTAATTGTATGATTGAAGATGAAATTAAGGTAATGATCAAAAACAAATCATTTGTTACTGTTACATTTGACAAGATTATGGATCTTCAAATGAAATCTTAACTGTTGAGAAGAAAAAACTCAAATATTTTTGGGATATCTTGATGTTAATAAAAGAGTTGACAGAAGTTAAAAATTTTTTAATGAATTCAATCAAACAAACTTATGACAGAGTGTGATGGTTGGGCATTTTAACAGGGTGCAAGCAAGAATGACAGATTTTTCGTTCAAACATCATATTTGTACTTTGTTATGCATATTCACATAATTTTGTGTTCTCTCAATAAGCTTCAAGCATCCAAGAATGTCACATTGTCCTTCCTAACTTTAGAAGGAATTTCAACTTTCTTCTCAAAGTTGATAGCTTGAATAGCACTATGAGATGAAATCGTTGGAAGGCAATTCCCAATGTTAATTGGGACATGTTGGAATAATTCATCTTGACAAGCACCCATTTTGCCTATCGGAATAACTGTGATTATTTTCAACTATTTTCAAGTGTATTAGAAAATCCAGAGAATTGGTGTTCTGCAGAATTTGTGCACACAACAGAATTCAGAATTCATTGCAATCCGAGAAGATTTTCACTTTATTTCACCTTTTCATCATATTCTTGTCTCATTATACTCTCTCCTTGTTTGTTTTCCTTCTTTTTTCTCTCTTTTGGCTATGAGTGTCAAAGATATATATATATATATATATATATATATATATATATATATATATATATATACATATATATATATATATATAAATATATATATATATATATATATATATATATATATATATATATATATATATATATATATATACACACACACTTATATAAATAACATATGGCCACTTGTATTCAAGGATACCCACTATTAGGGTATCTAGCCAATCCCTATGGCAGACGCTCGCTCAGGCACATTTGTGTTTGTTCAACACCCACAGAGCCAACCTATGGCTTATACTGCAACTATACTGAGCAGGCCTTAGTTACAGTTTCTGGGAGAGATCTAGCATGATTAACAATCTGAACAAGGCCAGTACACTCAAACCCAAGGTTATGATGACTTGTGACTTCGTTCTAGCACATCTATTGATGACCCCAAGCGTTCTGTCTACCCAATTTCACTCACAAGGATTAGGTCAACCAGTGGTATGGTTTCAGGTAAAGGTGCAACACTGGGATTGTCTCCACTCCAGACTGATAACATCAGGAAGTCTCCTTCCCTGACAAATCGACCATGGTGAGATTCAAACCCAGATCTCATGGTCAGAAAGTGAATGTTCTAACCACTCGGCCACACAGCTAATACATATATATAAATATTTATTATTAATTAAAGAATATCAAATACTTAAAATACCATAGGTAATAACTTTTATTCCATGAGAGGTCTAAAAACCAGCAGCTCTCAATCTTCAAGACATAAAAACAAATCACAAATGAAATGGAAAAAATATTCTGGGTTAAAAATATTGCTATCTTCTTTAGAGACCTATATATATATACATACATACATATATACATATGGATACATACATATACATACATACATACATACATATATATATATATATATATATATATATATATATATATATATATATATATGTATATATATATACACACATACATACAGATACATACATATGTACATACAGATACATACATATATATATATATATATATACATATAGATACATACATACATATATATATACATACATACATACTGATACATACATATATATATACATACATACATACTGATACATACATATATATACATACAGATACATATATATATATACATATATACAGATACATACATAAACATATATACATACAGATACATACATATATATATATATATATACATACAGATGCAGACATATATATATATATATATATACATACATACATACATACATATACATACATATGTATGTACATATATACATACAGACACATACATATATATATATATGCATACAGATACATATATATATATACATATATACATACATATATACATACATATATATATATATATATATGCACACAAAGCCAATGCACTCAGTAAAATATTCAACTATAATACTCTTCTAATTAAGTTATCATTATACTGATAACTTGAAAAAAATAATTAAAAGCATAATAACAGAGTCTTTAACAAATATGAAACTCAAAAACTTTGTCTAATTGCAATGTTTCAGTAAGTAAGACTAAGTATAATAACACTCATAATATCATGTGTTATTGTAGAAATCCCAACGATTGCCCACTACAGAATAACTCTTTAGCTAGTTCTCTAGTTTATCTCAATATTATTTCTACACTAGAAAATCTAAATATTAAAAAAAATTTACATTGGAAGTACTATGAATACATTCAAAAACCTCAGTATTAAAACAATTTACATTGGAAGTACTATCAATACATTCAAAAACCGTTGGTATCAATATGTACAATCTTTCAACAATAGTAATAATAAATAGAAGACTTTGTTGTCCAAGTATTCTTGGAGGTTAAAAGAGAAAAACAAACCACCTACTGTTAAATGGAAATTAAGAGAACTAGAGCATGTAATTCAGTAATTCTCTATATGCCCCTTGTTATCTATGTCTTAATGAAAAATTGAAGATCAACCACTTAAATCAAAGGAATGAACTCACTGTTGATTGTAAACATAGCTCACAATTTTACTTACATAATGGGTAGCAATATTTTCAATTACAATGCAATATTATTTTAAGTTTAGATTGATATTACTTTCATTATTTGCTAGTCCACCTATCTACTTGAATTCATGTACATATATGTATGTATATGTATATATAGTTGTGTGTGTGTATATTTATGTATATACATGGTGGAATGATAAATTAGGGTCAGCATTGGATGGTGTCTTTCATTTTACACTTATGCATACTAGCAGGGGCTATTGTCGAGAAAATCATTTAAGGACAAGACATATTTGATCTGTGATACTAGCCCAGATGGTGTCTCTGCTTCAGGGCTTGACAAAACTGATCATAGTGCTTCAGTCTACTCTTTTCAAAACCCGTTAACTTAATGAAACATGTCTTGTGCCACTCCTTTCGGTTTGATGCTTGTGCTTCCCAGGTTTTCAGATCAATGTTGAGATGTTTCAAGTTGTCTTTCAATTTGACTTTGTAGCATAAGAGTGGATGTACAACTGAACACTTGGCGTTTGTTAGTTGTCCATAGAGCACCTTTTTTGAAAGCCTATGCTCATCCATTCTCACAACGTGACCAACCCACCTAAGTTGTATCTTTGCTAGAATGGTTTCAATGCCTGCGATGTTGTTACATTGCTTCACTATTGCACTCTTCTTGACCCTGTCATCCCATTTTATATCACATATGTCAAAAAGACAGCGTCAAGTTGAAAGGTGTCAAGTCGAGTTATGTATTTGCAGTACAGGGTCCAAGTTTCAGCATCATAGAGAATTGTTAAAAGAACGACTGATCTGTATATGTTGATTGTTACTCTGAGAGACATGTCTTTGGTGTTCTATAAGTTATGTTTACTGAATGCTGTGCTGGCTTTGGCTATTCTTGATTGGATTTCTCTATCCATTTTAACATCAGAAGAGACTGTTGATCCAAGATATTTGAATGCCTCTCTGAATACTGTACCATCAATGAATACGGAAGGATTTGTGAGAGATGGATTGCCTGGTACATTAGCTCAGTCTTCTTTATGTTGATAGTGAGTCCAAATGCTCGTGTGTGTGTGTGTGTGTCTGTGTATATATATATATATATATATATATATATATATATATATATATATATATATATATATATATGTGTGTGTGTGTGCATGTTTGTACCTGTATTTATATATTTGTGTATATATGTGTGCATGTATGAGTGCAATGTGTGTGTATGTTTATATATCTTCATATTTTTAAATGGATTATCGATGCTTACTATAATCTATATTTGTTTCATAGAGATTTGATTTAGAATAGCTCATTCATTTAATACTAAACAGTTGTGATTTGTTATACATTAATTTTGAATGTGCCCTGAATTCATTATTGTCATTTAGATAAGACTGTATGCATGTTTTTTAGTAAGAATGTATATTTCCACTTCAGTTTATATGGGTGTATACACTTAGATACTTGTATTTGCACACGTGTGTCTGAGTGTTGGTTTATTTGTGTATTTATATATGTAGGACTGTAACTGATATATTTGCTTGTATTTATATCTATGCGTATGTGTATATATGTATACCTATGTATATATCTGTATATATATATGTATATATATATATATATATATATATATATATATATATATATATATGAATGTATGTATGTATTTATGTATATATTTATTTGTGTCTGTGTATGTATTCATAAGTACTCATACATATATTGGTATATATATGGGTACATCTAGATATGTGTGTGTAAATGTGTTTTCATTTCCGTATATATGCTTCTTCTTATTTTCCATTTTGGGCATGTGTATTTGGCTGTTAGATTTTTTTATATGTGTATGCATATATCTTGTGTCTGTTTATTTGTATGTATATGTTTGTCTTTTTCCTTTGCTTTATTCATAGCTGAATATTTGTTTTTCAATTTTACTCTTCTTAACTTTCATCAATTAAACCCTCTTTTTATCTATATATATTTTTGCCCGTAAAATGTTGATGGTTTGATAACGATAAACACATGCATATAAAACGCAAGTTTATCATTGCTTGGGAATCATCCATGTAAACAGAAACAGACCATCATCACATTCTTGTCCATGTATTGCTTAATATATTGTACTGTCATTGTCATCTTTGATAATGGCTTATGTAAGCCGAAAGCTTAGATTGGATTAAAAAATATGGATCAATTTTGTGATTTTCGTTCTTCGTTTAATGATAATGTCATTAAGCTTATCAGACATTATGAAAAGAATTTACATAAAATAAATAGACAACACTTGTCTATATTATTTAATGAAACATGTATGAATGAAAAAATGCTGCCTAAATACTCACAATTTAATATACCTATATACATATATATATATATATATATATATATATATATATATATACATACATATATATATATATATATATACATATACATATATATATATATATATATATATATATATATATATATATAGTGGCTGTCAACTCAAAAAGCAAGTATGACCATCATTGACATGTCCAATCCATCAGTTAAGCTCCCCACACCCCACAACTCTGCATTCATTAGTTGAATAAATGGCAGCCATTGATCTGCATTCAGAGCTAGAAAATCTTGCTGCTTGACTCCATTTTCAACTTGATAGGCCCTGTAAGCATACTGTCAAAACTGACACAGGCTTCCACACCCTCCTGGAAGAATCTCAGAATCTTGAGAAAATGGGGGAGACAGCCCAATTTTGAGAGGATTTTCCAAAGATCTACAAATATTTGAGAAAGGTCCAATTATTGTTCACTGCTGTTTTCCTGGATTTGTCATGTTGTGAAAATCATATCTGTGGTTCATCTGTGTTGGCGGAAACCACTGTGACTCAGGTAGTATATTGTCAACTATTCTCTAGTTTAATCTTAATAGGAGAACAGGGGCTAAGATCTTACCTGCCAAAGAACGGAGAGCAATCCTTCTATAATTACCAGATAATTCCCAAGCACATGTACCCTTATACATAGGTATCATTGTTGTATCCCTCCAATCTTTTGGCACTTCTCCATCTATCCAAATCTTTACAATAAGATCATGCATATGTTGACTTAAATGTGTTTCACCATAATGGAATATCTCAGCAGGAAAGCCATCAACCTCAACAGTTCTGCTCATATTCAGTTCCTCCATGCCATGCAGAACCTCACCCAGCAATGTTTGGCTGTCATCTTCTACCATTATGGATCTTTGGGGTATTTTCTTGAAAACCTCAGGGTCCATATTTAAAGGGATATTCAGTAGCCCATCAAAGTGTTTCTTCCATCTCTTGGCCTTGCCATGCCATCCATGTCTGTATGGAGATTATTGCTGTCCTCTGTCCTGAGAGAAGTGATCTTGGTGGATCTGGGGCCAAATACTTGTTTTATCAAGTAGTACACCTGCTTGGTATTATTTGAATTCATTGCATTCTGTATTTCATCTGCTAAGCTCTGACCACCATTTTCCCTGCATAGTTCAAAATGCACATTGAGCTTCTGCTTTTGCAAATTTAAACTCCATGCACAGTTTACTGTGTTGTTCATTGGACAGGCCTTTTTGCAACATCAAACTTCCTATCTGATTCTTTCTTGCAATGATTTCCTTGATAGCATTATTTTCACCAAACCAGTCTCGATGTTTTGCTGGCATTTTACCCAAAACTTCCTCAGCCTCTTCAGATATATTCTTCTTCAAAGAGTCTCATGAAGATGTATCATTGATTTCAGCAAATCGTTGTTTTAATGATTCCTGTAGTTTTGCAATATTCAGATGTGCAGGAAGATTTCCATTGTTTCGTCTAGTTGCTGGTTTAAGAACAAAATTCATTTTGGCCCTCACTAGTGTATGATCAGTCCAACAATCTGCACCATGCATAGATTTAACAATATGGACATCCTGCATATCTCTCTTGCAAACGATGACATAATAAGATGCCATTGGTGTGAACGGGGATGCATCCAGGTAGTAACATGATCACACCTGTGCTTGAATTGAGTGCTGCAGATAGAAAGATTAAACTCGGTGCAGAGTTCAACAAGCATTAAACCATTGGTGTTGATTTTCTCAACACCATACTTCCCCAAACTACTCCAGGTCTACCAATCTGCACCAACTTGGGTGTTAAAGTCACCAAGGATGACAATCTTGTCATCTTTTGGAATCATGTTGAGTATACTTCTCAAAGATTCATAGAACTGAGTCTTTAAAATATCAGTACTGTCCATTGTTGGAGTGTAGGCACTAATGATTGTAGCGTATCATGATCCATTCAGATGTAGGTGAAGGGACATTATTCGCTTACTGACTCTTTTAGGCAGTTCATTAAGTTTTGGTACAAGTGTGCTACGTACAGTAGAACCCACACCAACTACTCTATCCTCCCCAGTGCACTTTCGCTTCCAAAACAAACTGTAAACCACCTAGTTGACCCTCACCAGCTAAACAAATTTTCGAGGGAGCAGCTATATCTATAGAATATCTCTCTAGCTCCCTAGACATCAGAGCTGTTCTGCATTGAGGAGCACATGCCACAGGATTATCTACGAGAGTTCGTAATTTCCATTAAGATAGTTTCAGTCTCATCATTAGTTTTTTAACTTTTGTTTGAACGCCAAATAGACATCTGCCAGCTGTGCTATACTGGCCAGATGAATGAGACATGCAATTTTTGGGTCACCTTTTGTAGACACTTCCAACAATCTTCTGGTGAGCAGTGCTCTCCTTAAAAAGGCTGCTCAGACACCACTGGAAGAACCGAAAGCCACCCCTGTCTCAATGAAGGAGAGCTAGTAACTTTACATCTACCCAGAGGCCACCAAATGTGCAGGTCAGCAGCTATGTATTTCCAGCCTGTCAGATCTGTATGTGTCACTGCATCCCCATCATCATCAGACTTGGATTGGAAAAAAAAACAATAAACTGGCAAATTGTCAGTAATGCTCATGTGGGTTTTAAGGTCAGATGCAGCTTGCACAGCACTGCATCAACTATCACCACAAAGCCACATTTACCCAGAGATAAGCAGTTGCAAGATATCTAGTGTGGCCATGAAGCAGGTTTTATATCAGAGTTTCCTTCTCCTAGGAGACTACCAGAAAGCTTAGGAGGTCCCACCCCCAATGAGTGAACTGCACATCTGGATGCCAGCCAAAATATTTCTATGGCCTTGTACAGAGCTAGCTAGATGGCGGTTGACCTCTTAAAGAGGTTCATCTGCCCTTTGACAAGTCTTGTATTTGTCCTGCAGGGATTCTAGCCTGCCTCCAAACCATACATAGATACACACACAGACACACACATGCACATACATATATACATATATGTCTGCTTGCACAGTTCATCTGCCTAGTAGTGTGGTGCAAACACTAC